>CM037789.1:7299258-7310854 GCA_021229015.1 Solen grandis
ACAGCTGTAGGCGGATTACTAACAGCATCACACATTTAATGTTTTAAGTTTTCCACTTCCTATTTAGTGAACTTGAAATGGCATCACATCGCTGCGTATATCGGAAAAGGTATTAACGGTAATAACCCGGCATGTGGTTATATCATGACAACGGTCTATGAGGCCTTTCTTGAACATATTCCGTCACAAAATGTCGAAATAAGTATGGATCATATGTCACTATGGAGCGACTTATTCGATAGTGCGCAGAAGACTTTCTAACACAATAAACATTCCGGTTTAACGAGCTTTATATCTGGTAAGAAATAATATAAGGAAATATCATACATCTCTTTATCGAATCAGACACGACGCAATCAGATTACAGTGTGTCTTTTTTTTTTTTACAGAGATAATGGCTAGAGTCACTCAAGGCGCTATGATTCATTTGGCTTATAACAGAAAGCAAAGTGAAATTTTAACAATAATTTTCTGTTTCTAGGTATCAAATGTACCAATATATGCTAAATATAGAATGTTGCTAGTGCTGTATTTGCAAATAAGTAGCACTATTAATCAGAATAGTGCGGGTTGTTTGGGGACAGATGTAGTGTCTTTCCGTCCAGTAGTCGTCTTTTGTCCTTTCGGTGCTTTTACATATTTTCCATTTTCATACGAACGTGAAAAAATAATAGGTTACCGCCTCTCAATTTCCCGCTTCCGAAAGGTTTGCAAGGTAAACTATATCTCCTGATTATTTTTGGTAAATTTTGCTTTATCTTTTCAATTGTAGTATGTATCCGTCGCCTAGATGATTAAGAACGTTGACTTTTGCCCTTAGTCATACTGTCATATCCCGATGGTCTCATTTAAATCAGATTTTTAACGGATTTTACATGGGCGGCGAGGCCGCTCTCGTAGGTAACAACTAAAGCCAAGCAAATTTCGAAATTCTTCTAACAGGCATTTTCTATATTGGTTTTTACAACAATGCCACGAGTTTAGTTTCGGCGCTTCAGCAGCCAAATACGAGATATTTTAAGTTTATTCTCGGGTATTGCGTTCCCGTCTCAGTATTACCAGGCGTATTGTGTTCTCGTCGCATCGGTGTTTTTGGGTCATTCCAATGCATAATTTGCTTTTGTCACATGGTTTAATTTTAACAACGAAATACGCGTTACTACAACAACAACAAAAAACATGAATACATTAAATTCGTCAAAAACAATTATAATTAGAAGCAGATAATATGATGTCACTTCGACCTTTATAACCGTTTATATATACTATTCATAGTTATAATAATAATAATAAAACTTGGAAATAATTATATAAAATAAATGTAATAATTTAAGATAATTATAACGTTTTTACAATAGTAATTATAGATATAATTAAAAATAATATCAAATCATTAAAACAGTTAAAATATATACATGCAGTTAGGAAAACAATGTATATACATACATATATAACAGAAATATATATAATATATATGAAATATGGTTAACATTATGAATTATGTTTTATAGGTTGATATACCCTGTTCTGTTGGGTTTTTTAAAAAAAAAAAAAAGGCA
Source organism: Solen grandis (assembly GCA_021229015.1). Taxonomy (NCBI): domain Eukaryota; kingdom Metazoa; phylum Mollusca; class Bivalvia; order Adapedonta; family Solenidae; genus Solen; species Solen grandis. Next base: position 7,300,818 of record CM037789.1, read on the forward strand.
GACCTAGCCACTTTTGGGTGCTATTTTCATGTCTGCATATTGCGCTTCAAGCAGCAAATGAAGATTAGTTATATAACATTTATTTTTAAAGTAGCATATATACAAATTAAAAATAATAAGATGTAAATAAATAATAATAGATAAATAATAATAATAATAATAATAGATAAATCAATAGTAATCTAAAGAATAAGAATAATTTTTTATTCAACTTTATAATTTATATATATAATATACAAAGAGAAAAATAATATCATTATTATAATAAAAATTATAAATAATTAAAATAATTATTATAAAATATTAAAAAAGCACAAAACTATATTATCATGAATTAACCAATGTTTCAAACCTAAATAAATATTGCTAGGCTTAATGTGCGTGGGTTTTTTCCTTTAATATGACCATGAGACGATCATCCAGAAAGCGAAGAGCGCCTGCAAAGCTGGTTTCCACAGACCCTCCAGCACCCCCACAGCCCCAGCCAGCCAACCTAGTACCTCCAGCTGTCGCCCAGACACCACCACCCCATAATGCCAGCCAACCTCCTCCAACCCAGATACAACCAGTTTGCACCCAGAGGAATGAGACCACAAGCCAACCTATGGTCATCCAACCTAGGGAACCAACATTTGTGGTTAGCGGAATCCAGCAGCTCCAACCGGAGGGCACAAATCAGGACCAGTTTGTGTAATGTTAATTTTGCATTTATTCCCGATTCCTACAGTCAGCCTTCTCCTATTATAAGTGCAAATGCTGCATTAGGGTTTGGCGTCAGCCAAGCTATTCGAGACAAAGTTACGAACAAACAGTTTGTCGAGTTGGCCACTCTCCTCCTGAGTCTCAAACACATTTAGCACAGGGACCAAAGCTCACCGTAGGTCGGGATGGTCAGTTGTCAATGGCCCCACCACCAACTTAGAAAATTACAAGTATAGAAGACTGGTCGGACGCATTTCTGATTTATACAAGCATTTTCACCAACGCACACCCATCACAAACTCAAGCATTGTTGAAATACTTCTCCATCATCCGTTTAGCCGCAAAGCGTCACAGAGGCTTTGGCTGGCTTAGCTATGATACTCAATTTAGGTTAAGGGTGGCAGCTAGCCCAAGTACTACCTCTTTTGACAACATTGACCAAGAGCTTTGGTTCTAATGCATGGGTCCAAGCACAAGCTCTCTCAATACTGACCGGAAGTGTTACGATTTAATTTGTCATCTTGCACTCGGTTGATATGCCAATACCGCCATGTTTGTCTAAATTGCAGTGGCTCGCACCCTTCCCGTGTCTGCATGCAATCCCAAAGCTGTACTCAACCAAGACCAGGATGGGGTGGTTCCCAATTCCCTTCAAGACCATTGTCACCAAGACTGCCAGTTAAACCCACTTTTAAACCACGATTTACAAGACAGTTCAACCATTTCTAGGGGTGGTTGTGTTAGTAAATCACACCAATGCTTACATTTGGGTCTGTCCCCTATCAACGTTAAGAATCTTATGCGATGTCTTAGTGACTATTACATTCGAGAGGATGCAAATTTGTTGGCCAAGGGTTTTGTCCAGGGATTCAAAATAGAGTATGATGGCCCTAGATTATCTTTTGAATGTCGCAACCTAAAGTCAGCTTATGACCATGGAACAGAATTATTAGAAAAAATAAGCAAGGAAATTTCATTGGGCAGAATAGCGGGCCCCTTCCCAACACCACCATACCCAAATTTGCATATCTCACCTGTTGGGGTTGTGCCTAAATCTGATGGCGGTTGGAGGTTGATTACTCCCCTGTCTTACCCTCAAGGTTCTAGTATAAACGACGGGATTCATCCTCAGGTTTGTTCAGTACGTTACACTTCTTTCGCCCAAGTAACTAAAATGGTCTATGAATTGGGTCAAGGAGCTTTAATCGCAAAGCGCGATCAAAAATCAGCATACAGGTTACTTCCCATTCGAACAGAGGACTTCCCATTGTTAGGTATCAAAGTCGGTTAGAGCTATTTCATAGACAAATTTCTACCCATGGGTCTTAGTCAGAGCGCTTACCTGTTTGAAAATTTTTCTAGTTTCCTTCATTGGTTGGTGGCAAAACGATCTAATAACGACTCAATAGCCCACCTTTTGGACGATTTCTTATTGGGGGGTCCAAGAAATTCTGACAAGTGTCAAGTTTTAGTAGACATCTTTGAGTCCACGTGCATCGAACTTGGTATCCTATTGCTGAGGAGAAATCAATCAACCCGACCACCATCCTGATTTTCTTGGTCTAGAATTGGACACTAACGAATTGTCAGTCCGCATACCCTGCCATAAGATATCAGAATTGGGAAACTTGCTTCAATCTTTCCTTTCAAGAAAGAAAGTATCCTAAAAGAATTGCAAAGCCTTGTAGGAAAACTTAATTTTTTTGGCCAAGCCATTCGCTCAAGCAGGGCTTTTCTTCGTCGCTTTTATGATGCCATGATACCACTTAAAAAGGCACACCATGTTCTTCGGATTTCTAGAGAAATGAAAGAAGATATAAAAATCTGGTTAGAATTTTGGACGATTTTAATGGAGTGACCTATATCCCGCAAGCGGTTTGGTTTTCAAGTGACGCTTTGCATCTTTTCACGGATGCAGCTGGCGCCGAAGATTCTGGCGCTGCATGTTTCATGGATGGCCAGTGGTGTTTTTTTCAGTGGCCACAAGCCTGGGTTGGCCAAGCAGTCATGCGCGATCTAACCTTTCTAGAAATGGTCCCAGTCCTCCTTACTGTTCATCTTTGGGGTAAACTACTCTCAAATAAGAAAGTTACCCTATTAATAGACAAAGAGGCTTTGGTACAAGTCCTAAACAAGCAATCTTCGAAATCAAAGAGGTTAATGCAATTGGTCCGACCATTTGTCTTACTGTGTATGAAACAAAACATAATCTTTAGAGCTGTCCATATTTTGTCTAAAAAGAATAAAATAGCTGATGCTCTCTCTCGGAAACAGTGGGCTCGGTTTCGGTCGGTAGCTCCAGAAGCGGACTTGGAAGCCCTCCCAATACCTCAAGTCTTCCTATCAGCGATCTCCACATTGAGGCTTGCCGATTAATCGACGCTTCCTTGGCCCAAAACACCAAAAAAGCATATGCAACCGGTCTATCAAATTTCCGTACTTTTCGTAGGGAAAATGGTTTTCCAGAGTTATGGCCCCCTACCACACAGGACGTAGTCCTATATGTTGCCTTTCTATCCTTACGTAATTTCAGTCATAGGACAGCAGACACATATTTAGCAGCAATCAGTTTTAATTGTAAATTGCAGTCAGTCCAGGACCCAACTAAGCATTTTTTGGTTAAAAAGGCTTTTCAAGGGTTAAAACGAACTGCTAAAGAAAAAAGGGTCCGCCTTCCAGTTACAGTAGAAATCCTACAGGGCATTCTGATTAAGCTTCCAACAGTCTGCCACAATCCATATGAACCCATCTTATTCACAAGCGCGTTTTCCTTAGCTTTTTTTGGTTTCTTTAGAGTCAGTGAAATCACAGCCTTAAGTAATACCGACATACACCAAGGCAAAGTCCTGGCAATTGGGGATATTAAGTGGTCTAAAGACGGGCTCCTACTAATTCACTTAAGATTTTCAAAACAGACCAGACCGGTAAGGGTACAACAATTACATTAACAAAGCAGCTCTACCCTCTTATCTGCCCTGTTCGAGCTCTTACGACTTACCTCTCGGTGAGACCGCCGGTTAGGGGTCCTCTATTTTGCCATTTCAATGGTCAAGCCCTTACTCGTTACCAATTTTCCGCTGTTTTAAAGAAAGCCTTAAGAGCATTTGATCCTAACCTTCAAAATTATTCATCACAGTTTTCGTTTAGGGGCTGCAACAACTGCGTCAAAATTAGGTTGGTCTGCAGAAAACATCAAGGCTCTTGGTAGGTGGTCTTCGGATGCTTACAAAGTATACATTAAAAAATAAGCATGCTGAAAACCCCAATTTTTCAATACGACTCGATTTTTAGCTCACCTGAGCACAAAGTGCTCAAGGTGAGCTTTTGTGATCGCCCTTCGTCCGGCGTCCGTCGTCGTCCGTCGTGCGTCGTCCGTCGTCAACATTTGCTTTAAACGACATCTCCTCTGAATCCGCTGGACAGAATTTAATGAAACTTGGCAGGAATGTTCCTTGGGTGAGGCTCTACAAAAGTTGCTAAAATAAAGTTGATCCATGAAGAACTCTGGTTGCCATGGCAACAAAAAGAAAAATAATTTGAAAACTTTAAAAAATCATCTCCTTCAAAACTACTGGCCAGATTTCAAAATAATTTGGTACAGATGTTCCTTGGGTCAACCTCTACCAAAGTTGCTAAAATTATTCCGATCCGTAAAAAAACACGGCCGCCGGGGCCGGGCTTATTTGCCATATATGTATATAGAGAAAACTTTAAACAACATCTCCTCTGAAACCACTGGACAGAATTTGATTAAACTTGGCAGGGATGATCCTTGGGTCAACCTTCACAAAAGTTGCTAAAATAAACTTGATCCATTTAGAACTCTGGTTGCCATGGCAACAAAAAGAAAAAAAAATATGACAACTTTAAAAATCATCTTCTTCAAAACTACTGGCCAGATTTTAAAGTAAATTGGTACAGATGTTCCTTGGGTCAACCCCTACCAAAGTTGCTAAATTTTTTCCGATCCGTAAAAAACATGGCCGCCAGGGGCGGGGCTTATTTGCCTTATATGTATATAGGGAAAACTTTATCAACATTTCCTCTGAAACCACTGGACAGAATTTGATTAAATTTGGCAGGAATGATCCTTGGGTCAACCTTCACAAAAGTTGCTCAAATAAACTTGATCCATATAGAACTCTGGTTGCCATGGCAACAAAAAGAAAAAAAAATGAAAACTTTAAAAATCATCTTCTTCAAAACTACTGGCCAGATTTTAAAATAAATTGGTCCAGATGTTCCTTGGGTCAACCTATTTATCTCAGGTGAGCGATTTAGGGCCATCATGGGCCTCTTGTTTATATATGACAGGCGGCAGAAATCTGACTGCTGTCTAAGTCATTCCAGGTGTACCTCATGTGTGGCTGTTCGGGTCCTCCATTGTTAAACACGTTTTCCTGTCTACAAGGCGCCAGCCAGGCGGGGCAGTCTTGGCCTAAATGCTTACATTTGGTGGCAGGATTACAGTGGCCTGACACTTGTGCGCTCAAAGTGGAAGCTTGCCACGTTGCTGCGGGTTGAGGAACCACCACAATTCATACTCATTCATGTCGGAGGGAATGACATTGGTTTTACCAAGTTGAAAAGTATCAAAGTCAAATTAGAGGAGTTATTTATTTTCATTAAGCAATCTATGCCTTATGCCCGCATTATATGGTCCGAGATTTTACCTAGACATTGGGGGGATAACAAAGGCCTTTTGTCTGCTAGGAAACGCTTAAATACTTTTGCTGCAAAGCTTAGTAGAAAATTTGGCGGTTTTTATCTCCGCCACACTAATTTGCAGGGTAAGGAATATTTGAAAGAGGACGGAGTGCATCTGTCTGAGGATGGCAACGTGTTATTTCTAGACAATATCAGGGTCGGGTTGTTTCATTTCATGCATGGCAGACAGCCCTGGTTCACTTGATCTTGTGCTACAGTATTGTATATAGATCGCATTATGGTTTGGGCGTGGCCCTGTAAATTTGGCCTTGCTACCGCTTTGGGCGGTGGGAGAGTTGTATTTCAGTCCAAGGCCCTCATCCATCCTCTCCCATTTGGCCACCAGCTACGGCCAAACTTGTGTTATTATAGACTTGATTTGTTGTGTTATGCCATGAGTTTTAAACAAATTACAGTTTATTGCTTTTATTTAAAGTGACAGTTGAGCTTAAGATTACATTAAGGTTTAGTACAATCGGGATACCATGTCTATACTCACTGTATACGTCCGGATCCCGGGATGTTTTTTGCTTGTGTGTGCTGATTTAGGTGCCATTTTGCTATTTTGCGGCGCCTGTGCTACATTTAAAAGCTCACTAAGGTTTAGTACAAACGGGATACCATGTCTATACTCACTGTATACGTCCGGATCCCAGAGTGTTTGCTTGTGTGTGCTTAAATACAAGTTATTGCTGTCACAGAGACATTTTGAAGAAACTATTTTGCTGTTGCTTTGTTTGCTTATTGAAGATGAGTTTGTTAAACATGTGCTTTATTGATAAACGAACTTTTTATTGGTTTCCATGAAACATTTTGTGATTTTTGCTGGTATATAACCATCAAATGTTTGCAGATGACGCTACTTTTATAACGGATGGCACTGAGCAATCTTTTAACACTTTAATAAAGAAACTATAGGTAAATTTGGCATAATCTCCGGATTAAAGTTAAATGCAAACAAAACCACCGTACTAAGAGTAGGTTCACTAAAATATACTGATATTGTCTACAAGAAAAGAAAAAAATGATTTGGACATCTAAATCTGCAAAGGCCCTTGGGATGGTATTCACAAATTCAACAACAGATAATATACATCTGAACTATGTTAATAAAATAAAAGAATTTTACAATTGTTTAAATAATTGGAAAAAGAGGAAATTATCAATAATGGGTAAAATAACCGTAATTAAAACATTTGCACTGCCTAAATTTGTTTATCCATTGAATCCGAAATGTATAAATTTATTTGGAACAATAAACCGGATAAAATTAAAAGAAACACACTTAAACAAAGCTATATCAATGGTGGATTAAAAATGGTTGATTTGACATTATTCCTAAGATCTATTAAAGCAAGTTGGGTCAAAAGAATGCTTTCGAATAACAACATCAGTTGGAAAAGTTTTATAGAAATACAACTAAAACCATATGGAGGGACTCTTGTATTTCAATGTACGCCAAATAAACAAGATGTCGAATATATATGTCAATCAAACTTATTTCTATTAGATATCATGCAGGCATGGTTCGATATTAAACAGATATCAGATAAAGAATACTTTGGAAAATCAATTATATGGAATAACCAGAATATTAAAGTGGACAAAACAATAATATACTATAAAGAATGGCACAACAAAGGAATCACATTTCTAGAACACCTATTTGATTATAGAACGAACAGTTTTTTATACATTCGAAGAATTCAAAACATTATACAATATCAACCAACAAGACTTCTTTTAAATTTTTTTCAACTCATCTCACATATATCTAAAACCTTTAAACAGTCACTTATCGATGAAGGCACCATATATAATAGAGACGCATGTCTACATGATATTATCTTAAAATCAAAATATGCGAATAAATTCTTGTATAATATACAACTTAACACAATAAAACATAAAACCCAAACTCATTCGTCTCAAAATAAATGGGAATTAATATTACAAAAACAACTTAACTGGGAAACTTTAAAACATAATCCCATTTCAAACAACATGCGACAATTACTTACGAAGTTTCCAATATAGAACATTATTCTGGAATGTCCCCATGTGACAAAACTATAAACAAAAATTAACAAACTCAAACCTATGCGATTTTTGCAGCATGAATTATGAAACTATAGAACACTTATTCTGGGAATGTCCCCATGTGACAAAACTCTGGTTTGAAGTTGCAAATTACATGAAACAAAAACAAATACCGATACAACTAACCATGCAAGTTATTCTGTTTGGTCTACAACTAAAAAATAACCAAGGCGTCTGCATAAACTACATAATTATTTTAGTGAAGTATTTCATATTTAGTATGAAATATAAACAAAAACAACCAATATTTAATCATTTTATCCGTTTTTTTCGAACACAGATTAATTCTAGAAAAACAAATTGCATTAATAACGATAGAATCCAAACATTTGAGATACTGGATTAATTTTTTGGAATATTAAATATTCTACATAATTAACGTATGTGATTTGGCAGGTGTTTGCGTTCTTCTTCTTTTCCATCTTTATCCCTTTCTTCTTGTTTCTTTATTTAATCTTTATTTTAAAATAATTTAAATCTTCTATAAAAACACAAGGGGAGACAAAACAACAAAAAGACAATGATATTTATCAACATGATAGTATGAATTTATGTATGTTTTATACCATATATATCTATAAATATATGAATGTTTAAAACCCTGTAAATAACATGAAGAAATAAATGATAAAAAAAACCATCAAAACGGGGTCACGCCATATCCGCCATTTTTGTTAGGGTTTTATTGAATAAAGATGTTGGGAAAATAGTTACAGTTTTAAGTTAACATTTGGTCCCATAACAGTTTTAATTTTAGCAGGTTAAAATAATCATGTGTTGTTGGGAAGGAGTACGTTCCCCTTAATTTTATAGAAGGGGGAAAGGTCGGAATCTCGACTTGAGGTATCAATTTTGGTGTTTTTCTTTCTCCTATTCTGCTTTTTTCTTGTCTCTCAACAAATATGTCTATTTCAGAATTAAAGTCGCTTTTTCCATCAAACAACATCTCTCCTAATCCGCTGAAGGGATTTTGACAAAATTTACAGGGAATCTTCCTTATGATGTCCTCTAACAAAATTGTACAAATTTTAGGATTGGTGAAAAGTAGGTCACAGGAGCTAAAAATGATTTTAAAATGCAATCTTAGAAAATCTTCTCCTGCAAAACTGTAAGGCCTACAGCGTGGGAGAATTGTTTATAACCTTTACAAAAATGTTCAAAACATGGCCCTAGGGTCAAAATTTGTCTGCCCAGGGGTCACTTTATTTTACTAGGCTTATATAGGGAAAACCTAGAAAAATCTTCTATCGAAACCACATGGCCTGGTGTTAAGATATTGGGTATGTAGTATTGTCTGGTGGATCTTACTTAAGTTTTTAAAACATGGCCTTGGGTGAAATTGGCCCTGCCCTAGGGGTCACTTGATTTTACATAGGAAAAATAGAAAATCATCTCCTGAAATACTGCAAGGCTTAGAGCTTGGATATTTGGTATGTAGAATTGTCTTGTGAACTACTACAAAAGTTGTTAAATAATGACCTCTGGGTCAAAATTGCCCTCGCTCCAGGGGTCATTTTATTTTACAAAGGCTTAAAATAGGGAAAAACTAGAAAAATCTTCTTATCGACACCACATGGCCTAGAGCTTAGAATAAGGCTTGTACATTGTCTAGTGGATCTCTACCAAAGTTGTTCAAATCATGGCCCTTGGGTCCAAATTGGGTCCGCCCCCGGGGTCACTTGATTTTACATAGGCTTATATAGAGGAAGAAAGGAAAATCTTCTTCTCAGAAACCACAAGGTCAAGAGTTAAGATATTTAGTGTGTAGCATTATACAGTGCCTTTAGAGCAATGGTACTCAGGTGAGCGATACAGGGCCATCATGGCCCTCTTGTTTCATTTCTCAGCTGTTTTCATTTTAATCTGATGTGTTTACAATAACTGACAAAGCAGCATCATCATTATCATTGATAGTTTTTGATATTTATAATTCTTAGCTCACCTGATCACGAACTTGTAAAAGTACAAAAACTGAAAGTTTATTTTTAGCTTGACTATTAAGAGAACAGTCCAAGCTATTGTGGTCACCTATTCATCGGCGTCGGACTGCTGTCCATGTAAAACATATTGTCAACTTTCCTTGCATTAATCCTTATATAAAAAAATCATATGATCTTTTGTGCCAAATGCATGTAACAAGTTCTTTTGATCTTTTGTGCTTGTAAAAAAATTTTCTTTCAGTTTGATCTTGTGCCAAATGCATGTAACAAGTTCTTTTGATCTTTTGTGCCTGTATGTAAATGTTCTATATTCATATCAGACCCACTTCAGACATCAGCATTCTTACAGATTATTTCACTCATTAGTAATGGCTTATTATAAAGAGATAAACTTATTCCAGAAATATATATGCATGTGCCTATTTATATTACCGGTACTTTAAACTTTTAGTATAAAAGGTATCAACATGAAACTTCATATGTGGATAGATCTCATCAAGGGGTGGGGGTGCAGTGACCAACAACCATAACTTTCATGTGCATATTTGAGTTATTGCCCTTTGTTACATTTTCATACTCATTTCTGTC
>CM037789.1:7310954-7360954 GCA_021229015.1 Solen grandis
GATCGAGTTTGTTCGCGGTATTCCTGACTATATAAATGAGCCTTCGTACGTAGACACGAAGAGAAGAAATCTTATCGTGTTTGACGACCTGATGACGGAAGCGAAATGCGATCAGAGAATAGCGGATCTTTTCACCAAGGGAAGACATCACAGAAATCTATCCGTTATTTATTTAACCCAAAATTTGTTTCCTCAAGGTAAGGCGTGCAGAGATATAGCGTTAAATACCCAGTACTTGGTTTTGTTCAATAACCCTATTGACAGACAGCAAGTGTCAACGTTGGCCAGACGAATATATCCTACAAATAGCAACATTTTCATAAAAAGGTTTCAAGAGGCAACGTCTAAACCGTACGGATACTTGATAGTGGATTTGAGATCAAATACCCTGGAAGAAGAACGTTTACGCACCGACATATTCGAAACAAATTATCCCGTCAAAAGGTCTCGTGAGGAATACGATGATATATCGGATATTGAAACATAGAAGAAAGTATGATGATGATGATGAAGGGAGACTCGGGCCCCCCGGGCAACGCTTGATAGATAAAGAGGAAGAGGAACGTTTAAGACAAAACGTATGGGAGAAACGATTTAAACAACCTCTCAGGGACTCGCGAGCTGAGCAGTTTGCAGAAAGATTAGACATTTACTCGAACGAAGGTTTATCGGTCGACGAGGCTAGCCGCAGGGCCGCAAATGACGTATTACCTCTTCTCAGAAAAGACTTGAGACGGGATCTCGCGCAATTTCTCATCGATTACCGACAGTTACGGAAGGATCCGACTCTACAAAAAATTCTGCAATCCGCGAAGAAACTTAAAACCGAGCACGATATGAGTGACAGCGAATCCATAAGACAAGCGATTAAACTCAGGAAAGACTCCTTCCTATTTCTGTGGCCGGACCAGGTGATCGAAGAATCTGATAAAAGTACGTCGATCGATGACACGCAACGCCAGATATTTGAATAATGGGTTGTGGCGTTATCAAAAAATAAATAAATAAATATTATAAAAAAATATGGATATGTCATCTAGCTTAAGCCACGGTTGACATCACGCTGATTTTTCATTGGATAAAACATTCCCGGATTAATAACCTCATTTACTTCGGCGCTATAAATTTTGAGCGCGTGTCTAGCTCATCTACAAAACATGGAGAACGCAAACGGATCTTTTCAAAAACCGGATATTTTAATATCGCTTACAGGAAAATTTCTGGTTACAGAACCGTATATGGAGAAATACATGAACTGGTGGCAGAAGCCTATCCCCGAAAGAGGACCACGACCAGAGCCGGTGATAGATAATCATTTTATTAGGGATATGCGGGTGAATGATCCAACCAAGAGATTGGTGCACCCAAATATACTTAATATATACAGACAAGAGACAGATTGGTTGTAAATAAATTAACCAATCAAAACACTCGAAATTTCCGATGCTTTAAAAATACGTAAGAACGCCCGATGACATTAGACTAGAAACGCGCAAAAGAAGACATACTATGGGCTCCATAGAAGTGTACGATTATAAGCGCCAAGAGTGGGTGCCTTACGTTCCCGACTATGACAAGTGGTATCAACATTTCAAGGATTTGCGGGACGGTTACGTTCAACCCGACCACCAGGGACGCTATGTCGTCGGTTCCGGTAGCGAACGCGGAAAAGTGAAACGGCTGGAAGCGGAACTAAAAGAGTCCCGGGATAAACTGAAAGAAGCGGAAGACAAGATAAGGACTTCCCAACATCCGGTAATGAAAATGGTTACGCCTGTAGCCCAAGCCTTGGAAATAGCGAAATCGGAGCTCAGACGGCAATCGCGCGAAATGGGTCAAGAACCTACGGAGCGTAAGAGACGGAGACACGACATGGACTGGAATAGTTTCAAGTATTAGCATGAACAATTATCAGCTGGAGGAAATACTACGGAACTATCCGGTCACAGTATGCGCTTCCGATCAGCTACGCGAAGAAAAGGGGCGTTTCGTCGTTTGTAACACCGATTCCAGCGACGGCCTGGGAGAGCATTGGACCGTGTTCTATTTTCCGTACAGGGGACCTTACGAGTATTTCGATTCTCTCGGAAATGAACCTAAATATTACGAAACCGGATTCGAAAACGTTCTCGAAAGACAATACTTACGCGTAGAAGGACAGTTACAACAGTCGACGTCAACCGTTTGCGGGTTGTATTGCGTTTATTACGTTATAAAACGTTGCGGCGGACAGACCATGAAACGCATCTTGCAAGAATTTGGCCCAAATCGACGACGCAATGATCGTTTGGTAGTGACTAAAATGATGAACCTCCTACCTATGATACTGTAGACACGTATTTGTATATTTATATATATATATTACTCGTAACAATAATAAAAAAACAAACAACTCTATATATCTGTTCGTTATTTATAAACTACCCTTCTACAGAAAAATAAATCAATGATTGTCCAGTCCGGATATTGCCGTGTCCGTTGTATATAAACGTATTTCTATTGCCGATATTTAATAACGTAATAATATACTATAAGTGATAATCGATATTTAAAGCGTGTGCGTGTATATGCGAGGATGATTTTGCCCCTAGTACGTAACATTACTACTACTTCTACCACAATTACAACTACAAATAGTCTAATACATAAACAACAACTACAAAAACAAAATGTAAAGAAACGTTGTGATTACATCTCAGAGTCTCGATTTATTCCAACCCATTAATATCAACATAAAAAACATCATCATCAACATCATCATCAACAACAACAACAACTACTACTACTACTACTACTACTACTACTACTTCGACCACGTATGTTTGACAAAAATAAATAAAAGCGATTACCGCTCGTTATGAAAAAGCGCTCTCTCCCGTTTTTCGTCGCTAGATTAAGCCGGATTAACTCGCGGCGGTTCAGTGCCGCAACAGGTGTTATTAATAAATCTTTATGAAAGTCTCTTCATGGTTACATATAAAATCAAAATACAATATAAGTTTGTTTTCATATTTATTGCTAGGACTTGTTCGTCACACGAATGCTGTATTTATTCATTTTTACACCCGAAGTTCCACCTTATTTACTGGAATTGAAGTCTTAATGAGAGAATAAAGACCGGTAAAATCCTACGAATAATATTGTAGAAAGAGAAATATAATTAGCGATAATGCGTATACACAAAAAAGGAAATATTACGAAAAGATGAAGAAAAATGAAAGAAAAGCGTTATGAGAGAGAGAGAACAAAAATTTTGTTATTTCTGAATATAACTTTTATTGAACAAGAACATATAAAGTGGGATTGACATAACGTATAAAATACTCTCGAAGAAATTAAATGACACCCGACAATGACGCAACAAATAATACGCATTGCATGCATTTATTGAATAAATTATAACTTGTATAGCGTTATAACCGCCTGAAATATATGCATTACGTATTTGTTCTACTACAACAAACTACTAATACTCTTGTTAAACAGCGAATAACCAATGCTATATATGCGTTACGTTTTTGTTATAAATAAATAAAAAAATAATCTTTCCCGATTACTTACACGGAGAAAGTGACTATCTCGCCCTATGAAAAACCGCTAATACCCGTTTATCGTCGATAGACTAAGCCGGATTAACTCGCCGTGGATCAAATACCGCTGCGGGTGTTGGTTGTGATTAAAGAATTTAGACATGAAAAGGTGAAAATCGTTTCACACCGATTGTCAAAACATACGCATTGACACGCGTATTACGGAGAAATATGACGAGAAAGACAGAAATGGTAGAAAAAAGAGCATTAATACGTATAGAGAGGCGATTTCGAATGTTCGACTTCATCCAAAAACAGTAAATAATACGTCCGAGGACGGGTGAGAGAGTGGTTAACATTCCTGTAGTCCGCGATTCGTAAGGCCTTAGGTCAATAATAGGTGATAACCGATCGATACGGGTGTTACGGGTGTAGATTATGTTTACGGGAACGTTTGAGTGGTCAGTTACCGTTAATTAATGATGAAGGAATCTTCTCTCGACGCGTGGGAATGTGTCCGTTATACGGCGCGAGGTATTCCGGATAGCGTCGTTTAATTGTTCAGTAAAAACGTTATTATTCGAAGAGACAATACTCATTATTTAACGTCGCTCATTCAATGCTTCTGCGACAATAGCGAAATCGATGACGTAGTTGATTAATTGTCCCGAATAACAATACGATATTATAAAAGAATAAATATTGCGGTTTACTCATCCTCGAAAATGATAGACGCGTGACCTCGTTTAAGGGGTAAGGATTATGTCATACCCCTTAACAATAGGCCATTGTCCTAATTCATGACGTCATAGCGTGCTTTCGGGGCTGCAACTGCTGCAACTAGTCTGCCCATCTGTCTTTATATTACTACTAATACGATGCAAATGTAAATATAACCCGATGAACTACGCTTACCTACAACGTGACTCGCAAACTTACATATGGGCGGAAGAAGACATAAGGTGTGGTTTAGATAAATGCAAACACTTTTTGGCATATTGCCAGAATCTTGCAGACGTTCTAATTAAACAACTCCAAAATATATATGGACGAAGATTATGGACATCTTAATGTTGATATTGAATTAGATATAAGTAAAGACTTCAAAAAATGTGATAAATATTCAATACAGGTTTAAGGCCTACGTGGTCGAGAGGGTAAACACTCACTCAGTCCCTCATCGCGTGAGTTCGAATCTTGGCAAGGTCATTATGATTTTCATGTGAGGAAGTCTTCCAGTTGGCTTGCGGTATGTCGGTGATTCTACCCCGATCCTACGTTCAATCGTGGCCTTTCCCAACTTGTAATTAGCTGGACGTCGCTATATGACATATATGACTGAAATACTTTCGCAACGACGGTAACACAAACAATCAGATCAAATCAACAATACATGTTTAATTAACTCTTTCAGTGTGCATGTTGTTCTTTGTATTGGATATAGTCCATTAAGACTATACAGTCAAATACTTATAGAAAAGAGATAGGAAATTTCTGTTAAAGCCAGCGAAAAATATTGTTTAGGCACACAGCTGGTCATTCAGTCTTGAAACTTTCAAAAAGTATAGAAAAATAATAGAGATAAAAATCATATTCTAAAATAATCATTCTTCTATGTACTCATTTTTAGTTTTTGATATATTTCAATTATTCTTCTATTATAAATATTAATTTATGATTTTAATTCATCCAGTGTTGAAAAAAAAAAGATTTACTAAGTTCTTTTAATGCAGGTACTTTTCTATTTTACTTTTTTTTTATTTCTATTTATTTTTGGAGATTTATATTTTTATTCTGTAAAATGTGACATTGCGAGAGTTGAACAATATGCTGCGTGCTTGTGTGAGATTTGGACTAGTTGCCAATTTCTGTTTAAATAAATCTTTACTAGACAATAACAGACCGAAGCGAGCGTTGCGTAGCGTAGGCCTCTTTTGTCTGGAGAAAATGTCTTACCTGACTACACCCACTTTGAACCACCCGAATGTAGCCCATACCCTAGACAAATCATCAGTTTGTGCAATTCAATCCTTAAATGCCATTTTTTCAACACGCAATATCCACATTATCAAGATTGGTTCATAGATTGTAAACTATTATGCATGTTTATATTGCAAGTGCCCATGTTGTCTGAATGTATTAATTTTACATTCTAAAGATACTCAAATGATAAGGACTGCTTTCCTGATTATTACAAAGTAAACCAAATGTATAAACACAACATGAAACACGTGCACTCTCATTATTTTACCTGTCCATAGAAGTAAATGTCGTTTTTCCTATCGTTACCCTGTCTCCGAGACAAAGATTTAAACGTTAAGATTTTATCAAATAATTCAATGTAACAGTGTGAATTGAAGCTATAATATTATTGGGTTATATGCAATAATTACGCGGAATACAGCATTGCTTGTCACCATATATGGCAATACTACATCATTCCGCTTAAATAAAAGTCAAATGCCGTCAGACGTTTAATTCACTATATTTTCTTAAATTTTTTTTTTCTTTCGTATCATTCTTAAAATCGAAAATGACACACCCGTGGCTAACTAAAATCTTAAAACACCTGATCCCCAGTTTAATATGTCGCCTTAATTTTGAACTTAAATTGTTTCCATAAATACTTCAGTCTTTGCGTCAAATCATCGTCTTAATGTTAAACATCGGAGTGTCATGATGTCTCCATCATACTGTTCGCCTTCTATTAAAGAAAATGAAAATTAGATAAAAAACAAACGGGGAGAAAAATTATTGTCTAACCATTTAAAAAAGCACATGGTTGACATAGCATTGGTCTAGCCATCCATTTTAAGTTATCAAATAGACTACTAGGTCTCACAAATGCCTCTTTCGACAGGTAATGAGTCTCATTTAATGTGCCAATGTAACTCAAATCATGCTAACCAAAGGCACGTGTATCAATGACGGTGCTATGGTATTGCCAGACAATAAAATGATCTGTGTTTCAATGATGTTCAGGAACTTAAACCGAACTGAACTGAACCGAACTGAACTGAACTGAAACCGAGCACTATGCCATGAAGTATAACTCCGTAATTTTTAAATCGATTAGAATAACAGTTTTAACCTTCTTTTTATCCATGTCCATTTTTTCTTTTCTTTCACCTCTAAACACCTACTGTTGTCTCTATTTAAGAAACAATAATGAAAAAGAATAGCTGAAATTAAAAAAAGAATAAAAAAAAAAACAAATAAGATATATTAAAGTATTGAAATCACTGCAAATCAGGTAATTGTTTGTCTCTTCTTTTTTTTTCATAATCATTATTTTATTTCTGATTACCACAGCATGTATCTATTTTAATAAATCTAATTTAATTGTTCTTCCTGCGGTCGGGCTATTCCGTTTTTAGCAACAATTTTCAACGAAACTTTATTATGTTCAAATATAGATATATCTGAATATATGGGTCAGGTCTCCAAGTTTGTCGCAGTTGGCCAATGGCTGAACATATTTTGGGGCCTCCGTGGTCGATAGGGGAAAATCGCTGACTTTAAAACTCACTTAGCCTCTCACTACATGGGTTCGAGTCCCGGCAGTGTCATTCGGATTTTCATGTGAGGAAGCATTCCAGCTTGCTTGAGGAAGAACGAATACTTCAGTGCATTCGGGGTCTTCCTCCACCTGTAATATACTGTCACAGCGACGGTAAACACAATCAATAAATCAATTAATCAACTGTACTTATGAAGTCCTGTTTGTGTGTTTGTGTGTGGGGGGGGGGGGGGGGGCGATTCTTTGTTTCTGCCAGGGCTACAATTTGCTGTTTCTGTTATTTTTGCTTGTTTTTGTAAAATGAGAATGTCAATAATTATATAAATGAAGTTGGCGCTCGTCTTATAAATCTTTCAAATATGCTACGAGGTATTGCCCCTATATTTATTATAGCTACACATATGTTTAGATTTATCTGTATTAAATATTTTTTAAAAGAACCAGCAAAATACTTTATATGTATTATATTCGTATGTCTTACATGCATAATATATATTATAAATGATATTCTTAGCTCTTTGATTTGTCAGAGTACATCTAATGATCTCAGCTTATTAAGGTAATGGATCATATTCTCTGCTTGAAGGCCACAGTCATTGAACTTGCCAGTGAGTTGCGGGAATGTTCACTAGTCACGCATATCTTTTAATATGACACATTCATTTTAGAAGTGCTGTCAGTCAAAGTCTTACTTGGTGTAAAATGACGCGAGGCAAAGGTTTATACGGTAATTTGTTGGCTGAATCTAAAAAGGGAATATAAACTTTGATGTAGCGTGCCGTACGTTAAGATGTTCTAACGTCACTGTAATATTTTCTAGAACTGTGTACTGTATAAGGAAAATTACTTGAGCATTGTCCTCTATGTTCGCTTACCTTTCATAATACTGACTCTTATTCTTGTCATACATTTGCGACATATATATTTTTCTACACATCCATATTAATTATAATTGATCTCCGGAGGTAGTGAACAAGACACTTTCATATTTATTTGACCAAGCCTTCGCTGTGCAAACTTCGCTGAATACAGAATTCTTTTAACCCTTTTCTGTAATTTGCGTGAATTTTTCTACATAAATGCTACACCCAATAAAAAAGAAGCCTTAGTTTCACAAATATATTCTCCATTGAGTGTATCAACGACATTTTCTTAAACAAGTTCGACCTGATGATGATGATGATGAAAAAGCCAAACTGAACAATAGACAGTCAAGATATTCATTAAAGATGTTAGCATCACGGACTGTTTGTTTCTTTATTTGTTGGGTTTAACGTCCCACCGACAGTATTTCAGTAATTTGGAGACGATGTCAACTTGAGACAGATATAGTGTTGCCACAATGCAGTATCACGCCGTAGACATGTGGTATGATACCACATCCAGTCAACTTATCCTGACATCGGGCCAACCAGTCCTGCAACTACCCTTATATACTGAGCGCCAAGCAAGGGAGCTATAACAGTACCATTTTAACGACTTTGGTATATCGCGGCCGGGGATCGAACCCACGACCTCCCGCTCCTGAGGCGGACGCTCTAACCACTCGGCCACCGAGGATTGTATATCACGGACTGGGGAACCGTACAGATGTCTTAGTCTTTCGATATGAATTGTGTTTAGTAAGTGGATCCTTTGACGGCTGGTTTGAATTTTGTAGAAAGGCACGTAGGCAAGCTAAATGTTGATACTTTTGAGTGAAATATTAAGGCCAAACGCAACATCACGAAATTTTGAACTTTCGTTTATCGTCCGCTAATCAGTCAACACGAGAGACACGATAATTCTTTTCTTCTGTCGTATTTCCAGTGTCAACATTTCGTCTCGCCAACATGTCACACGAAATGGCAGACATCAGCCATCATTACTGTAAAGATATGTCATTTTGTAATATTCTATCGAAAATCTTGCAATACAGAAACAATTGCACGTTCTCCAGTCACATGCAGCTACGTTTATTCAATATATTGTCACGTCAATGGTGTAGAGGAAAATTGATGAGCACACCAAGAGTAATCAGGTGATGCAGGCGATGTAAACCTTATAACTCAAAACCCTGACTGTTCCACCCCGGGGATGTTTTAAAAGTGTCTAGAACAGGACAAACGATACACGTATATATTGCTATAATTGCTGGCATATCGAGAATAACGAACATATAAAGCGAGATTGCATCTAATCAGCAATTGATTGCTCTGAGGATCATTGGCAATGGTGAAAGACAGTAAAATAGATAATTTCCCCTGATGTATTGTAACAATAATGATTGATTTGGATAGTTTCAACTAAAAAAAAAAATGTTTTCTGTGAGTTGTTTTTGAGGGTTTTAGACAATCACATTAAAATCATATCCTAATTTACGCTCATTTACTATCCGCGATTAGGATCTGCCAACATCACATTAAAGGTCACGTCAAATCTTTGAAGTTATTTATATACATAAACAAGTGCTCGATTTTAAGCCAATTAAACAGCGCTTTTCCAACTGACTTCGGTAAAACATTTGACACAGGGTGAGAAAATGTGCAACTTGACCGGGACTCAAACCCGGTGCCTTTTGCTTACAGGGAGAATGCTCTACCTACTGAGCTACCCGGTCGCTTGTAAACACATCTCTGTGAGTAATCAGTAATGTGACACATTAAAAATGGATGCCTTAACAACTGCTGTTCTTACTAAATTACGGTACCAGAATTAAAGCCTGAACAAGAAGTTGATTTGGCACTCCCGGGACTTTGTGGTAGTTCTCCCTACAGGAAACCATCATGTTATTGACGCCGCGTCAGTATGGAATATATATATATATATATATATATATAAATTTTTTTTTTTTTTTTTTTTTTTTTTTTTTTTTTTTTTTTTTTTTTTGCCATTGAAGCCGCATAATAAAATAAGGGAGCAATCACCGTTATTATTATGAAATAAAACCATGTAAAATTTAAAAAAAAAAAACACTTTATGAATAATACTTGTTTAACGGACCTTGCAAGCAACCTGATTATTAAAGCTCAGAAAAAATGTTTAACAAGATGTTTTGTAACCTTAAAAGATTCAGACGTTGATACATAACGTCCACTTGAAAAATCAATGAACCCGCAGTTTAATAATACACATTACAACATAATGTAGAAAGTGTAGAAAACACAAAGACTATACACATGGCCGAATCAGATATGTTTAATTGACGGCCCAATCTGCTGTCCTAGTATAATGGGTGAATTTAACTGAAAACTGTAGCTTACATTGTTAAGCTTTATTAAATATATATTTGATTTTATACAAAAAGAATTTCATACTCCTACTATCGGTAAGATTTTAAATTCCGGGACCTGTACTTAAATCCAATACCAACTTATATATTACTAATTTGTTTCGTGATCATCGTCCTTTGTGTTGCTGATGGTGTTTTTTTTTTACACTGACATTAATTCCGCTTTAGCAGCTAACTGTCTGGACCCTTTCCATAATTATATAAGAAAGGAACAACCTGTTGTAAAATGTATCTCATTTGATCTATAGATTAATAATTTATGACATCTTAAATTATCATCATATACTACGTCTGCTAATATTAAAGTATTTTTCTGTACTTTTGTGTTCTTTATTTCTGAATAATTTAATAATATGAGTTTTCTCGATAATTTAATGCCTTTTTCAGATTGGATCGATAAAAATGTATGAGAAATATGGAAATTAGGCCGAAGACACTCTTGATTTACATGGACCTGGGGTTTTTAAATTCCTGCTGTTTGTAAATGATGCGTGCACATGTTATTAAAATTCTGAAATGGCTTTGCTTTATTTAAGTGGTCCTTCAAAAACATGCGCGGCGTCTTGTATGCTTTGCATCAAAATTACTCTTGTTTGTTCGTATACATTGATGCGTTTACTTCCTCTGGTTGTACCTAACTATTTGGTAGGCGCCGATTTGATTGGCTTACACAAAGGTCAATCTGAGACGACCTTCTACACGATGTGGTCAGATTCATTTAGCGTACTGAATCTGATTTAAATAAGACTGATTTTTCAGATCTCGTAAATAATTACTGACGTGAGCTCAAATACAGATTTGACATCATCCTTCGAACGATACTTGTATTAAAATGAAATATATAACTGGAGATTAAGTTGCTGACAGTCCTGCCAATAAATAATGTAAAATGAATTGAGAATATGAGAGTTTATTACGGAACATCATTAGTGACATTGCACACTTTTATTTACTTATGAGACACATTTATTTGCATATATTATTATTAGTTAAAACATATTTATTGCAATCATGAAATACGATATAGTATATAACTTTCAAGCAGTAACTTACATAAAAGACAGCTATTTGTAGGATCGATACATGGGAAAACGTATTGAAAAAGATCATGAAAGAGTGGAAAGTTTAAAGTTGGAAAAATGTCTACCAATATTCAACACTTATTACGACGTATCGTTTTGTAAAATGAAATTTGATACTTCTCAAAATTAAACCTAAAATCTAACCCTATAATACAAAGATATAATTCACCAAATAATGCTTGGTGGATATATACACATCTGTAACATATATAGAGAGGGCGATATTAATTTGGTCTTCAATACAGCTTGACATGCTAAGTCGAATGATTCAAAATAGACCGATGATCCAAGTCCTTCGTGGGGTAGGGATCTTATAAGCTTGACCTTACTTCCTCTCTATTATTCCATTCCTAGATGTTTGTAAACGTGTTTATAAAAGGGTGAAATGAATTCACTTTTATTACGAACGTCCTTTGTTAATGTGGACTGCACTTCAAAGGCTGTGTCTTCGAAAAATTTAGGTTTTTGTGTAAAGAAAGAAAACCAGTTGTGTTTATAATTTACAACCCACCGTAAGTCTGTGCTGCAGACTCTGGGTTCCGTTTTATTAAACATCGTACGCTAAGAGATATATTATCGTGCGATTTTTAACTAACGATAAAAATATCCTAAGACCGTTTTATTAACAGTGTCGAACGCTAATTTTTTACGTACGTTAAAATTGTCAAAACTCTTCTCTATTGAAGGACGAAATATTCTATCGCGTGACGTGACGTCATTTCGCACGCATCTGTCAGCAGACGTCAAAATGTCTATCACACCAAATTGGAAAGGAAACTTGACGGCGAAATTGTCGGACGTATAATGTAAGTGGAGACAAGCACGCTGTCTATAAGTATAATAAATGGAAAATTATCCGATTAAATGTCAGCATCTCTGACAAGGCCCGTATTTGGGAGAAACGTACGGAAAGGTTTGTTAATCCATTGCTTTATAATCATACTTTTAAACAGTTTAAACAATGAAAATTAAGAACCGTGGTACCATCGAGGACCACCCCACGTCTATTTACCAGTAACATAAAAATAAATTTAAACCAAAACGATTTAGTCTTTGTTTCCTGATATAGTCCATTTAATTTGGAAAAACCTCGTTCATAATGTCTAAGAGATATGTATGTTTAAGTATTAATAAAATTTATCAGTGCATTTTGATTTTTTTACTAATGATTTTAAGTATATTGTATATTTATATTGTGAGACAAATTCATTTTCTTTTTTAACAAACAAAACTGTACTGGTGTGCGAGCAGTATCAGATAATGAATAATATCCGCGATTTGCTTGTAATATTGTCAAATATAATGCTGTGCTGGGAAAAGTTCCACTTACTCAAAGATCATCATAATATCAGTGTGGAAACCAAACTTTTTCTAACACATCGTTATATTTGACGGTATTCTAAGCAAATCACTGATACTGCACGTTCAGCATATCGCTCGCATCCCTGTATACCGCGTATCTACCGTATTTTTTGCATCTTGCCCATTCCCAGGGTGAACAAAAACAGACAGATATGAAAGTTCATACATGTTAAATAAACTACTTACCATGTATATTTGCAAGCTATTTCATTGAATGAAACTGCTAGTTTTGGATATTATTGTAAGTGGTGATGCTCTGTAATATGGCATCAGCTCATCTAGCTAGTACGTAACTAGTTGCATTGTTTTAATATATTAAACTTGTTGTTCAGAATAAGTATCCTAATATCTGATACATTTTTCTATGTCGGAGTGTATGACCATGTAAGAGTATAACTTCAACAAAAAATAACTTCATAAAAGAAAAACACACACACAATTGAGTTCCATCTATTTTAAAATTTAACGATAAAGGCGGTAGAAATGAATGTGCAAACCCGAGTATGGACGCCTATGTATGTACATATGTATGTATTTTAATACTGGCATATAAATGACTCTATAAGTTTCATCGTTGAGGCTAGCGTGTCGAGTTATTTAGTGCGTTAATTAAAACACTTGTTTTTGATGAAATATTGACAAACTGTTTGTGACATTATATCAGGGTTAGAGCGTCCGCCCCGGAATTGGGAGGGCGATCATTTCTGCGACAGACCAAAGTCGTTAAATGGTACTGGTAGAGCTACCTTGATTGGCACTCACAATATAAGGGTAGTTCCAGGACTTGTTAGGCCTGTGTCAGGATAATTTGACTAGATGTGGGATCATGTCACTTGTCTCTGACGTGATGTCGCAGTGTGGTATCACTATATCTCTCTCATGTAGACAAACGTCACCAAATTACTGAAATACTGTCGGTGAGAAGTTAAACCAATAATCAAACAAATAAACAAACATTACACCTTGACTTTCATAGAAATTAATTTTAACGCTGTATGAAAGACATAATGTGGTTTTGATCCACAAAGTGATCTGTTTTTCTCCTGTTCTAATCTATAACATCGAGAACTTGTTGAATAACGAGCGTCGTATTTTCCTTATGTTCTTTATCACCGTCCGTGAATTTGAGGTGCCACTAGTAGACTAGCGCTCAGGAAATATTTCTGTGCCGTTTCATCCTCTTCACGTATTTGAGCGTCTGAACAAGGGTCATTCCCATAGACAATTTCACTCCGAAATAATACGTAAACATACGTAACTAAAAGAGCACTTCCTGAACACCAAATCTGCTTGCTGGTGTATAATTCCACACAGTGTTCAATGGGAAACAAACAAAAAGAATTTTCCCCAGTCACTGATTGGTCAGTTATAATCAACGAAATATACCGAGAATTGCCGATCTTCTGGTGAAATGGTCCATTCCGGTGCAGATGAATTTTATCACCGTGCGGTGCGCCGTGCAGTCATCCGAAGTCGCCAAGAAATCAAGAAACCGTGCCGTAGCAACGCTAAATGTCGCACAAACGCTAAATGTCGCACTTAACGTTTATATGTCGCAAGGCTGACGCTACATGTCGCAACCAACGCTAAATGTCGAAAAACCTCATGACCTCTGTAACGCCCAATGTCGCAAAAAATTGCACTGTCGCTATATGTCGCAACATCAACGCTAAAAATGCGGAAATTAATAATCCTACAGAACAACATATTACAGAATCGCAGTGCCAGACAATCGTTAATATCCATTTCGAGTTGTTCCTCTTTTGAATAGGTAAGAGTGGAATCTCACGGAGACTATAGTCAACAGTACAAACACATGAATCAGTTAGGGCAAGTTCAGACGGAACAGTTAAGGCAAGTTCACGCGGAACAGTTAGAGCAAGTCCACACGGAACAGTTTGGGCAAGTTCACATGGAAAAGATTGGGCAAGTTCATTTTTATACTCTATCTTCACTTTATTTGTTTCTTCTTCCACCTGAAACAACAAAAGGGAAACAACTCGAAATGAATATTAACGATTGTCTGGCACTGCGAGTCTATCGCCCCACAAGCACTATCAGTGCCTTGATTTTTACCTTGACAAAATATATCGTCAAATATTTTTTTAATCCTTAGGCATTCACTTTCAATTTGAAATTTAACCTAACGGACAGTGTTACGGATGAATTACGGACACATGGAAAAAGTCCATAGCGGCCAATGTTTTTGTATAAGGTTTGATAATTATATAAAGGAGCGTCGTATCCAATAAAAATCCAAATAAAAAAAAAATGAAATTGTGATTTTTTTTTTTCCAGCCGCTTTTCGAGACAGCAGAACATCTTTGATATTGAGTATACACATTATTTCAAATCATCCTTATGTTAAAAAAATGTAGAATAAAATTCTAAACGTATAAACTAATAAAAATACTTTGGCCTAAGAGGTAAGTGTCTATGAAAGAGAAAGTCAGCAATAAAAAATAAAGGCTCATTATGCTTCGAAACGCAGTATATAATATTCTTCGGACAGAAAAGCAAATGTTTGGGCTACAGATTTGTTGATTTGTTACGAGTTGCAGTCTGAACATACTCGTTGACAACGTTACTACAATGCATAAATAAGAAAAAAATCATTCAATTGCATATTCCGCATATCCTCGTCAATTTTCCATAGAAACTCCGTATGTCTCCATTAACGAATCACGAGTGCATAAATTGGTGACGTAGCAGATAAACAGACTGTGAAACAACAGAATTGTCTTTAAATGCCAAGAAATCCTAATTTATTGCATATCTAAAAAGGTAATCGTACTTGGTGGCCCAATACTTATTAAATTTTGGTGATCCACGGTGCTGTTAGGGTTGTGCGCTGGATTCCGGATCACCGATCCGGAATACACCAACTTATTTCATGCAAACCAATGAAGTACTCAATTCTATCAATTGAATCTCTTTCGTCACCGTACGTGCAGTGAATGATATATTTCATATCATCACTGTCACTGGTCTGTTATGGTGACAGAAAATATACAATATAGTATTTGTATTTACTGATTTAATTATTTATTTATTTTTATTTTTTTTGTTGAAATAAAATCTTTGATATTGATATCGATTATTTGTCGAAATGACTAATATTGTTATTGAACTCCATTATCAGTGAGCAGCAAAAATGCAGAAAAGAAAACTTCAAACTGGTATAACTGTTTTTGTAAATAAAAAATAAGTTTAAAAACTAACATTTCCTGAGAAAAATAAACAATGTCTTTACGCCCAGACTTAGTTGTCTGAAGGCTCAGACCCATTAAAGTACAGATGTTCTAGATGACAAATACAATATGTTTTCTGTTGCGTGATGCGGAGTAATGGCTTGGACTGATTAAGGGCACAGTGGTCATTGACAACAGATCCGATTCGATTACGATTTCGATTTCCTTTTGGGGTGATAATTTTACAAGACCTTTACAGGCGCAGTACTGTTACAGTCCCACAGCACAGAAACTTCTAGAGACTTGTAAAAGTTGTTTTCAATTTGCCTGAATAGAAATCATTTTGATTGGTGTATAAGTACATTAAAAAGTAGTGAATACATACTTTATTTACATGATTTTTAGCAAGTTCTACATAAAAGACGTTTGTATAGTCGCCATATTGTTATTGCTATATATGGCGACTATACAAAACATCTGTTATGTAGAACTTGCTAAAAAGTCATGCTTTTTATTTTCTTGAGAAAGGAAAACTTTTGCCGAAATATTGAATAAGGGTGAATTTAATTATTTATAATATAAGACCAGCACTGTTCACAATGTATACACCATCCCAAAGATTACAAAAAATTATTATAAACCATTAACTTCTAAATAATTTAAACTGTCATGCTTTTTAAAGATATTCCAGGAGAAGGAAAAATAAAAATTATATTCACGTAAGATATGGATATCACACTCGAAGGTCAGAAAAAGCCTTGAAAAGTCACGTCCCTGACTGATAATTCTGATCCCGAGGGTGATATACCCTTGATGTTACTTAATTTTCGAATGTTTTATTTTTTTACCATTAACGATTACCGTCAACCCCCCTACTTATACATCATTAAGCCAGTCTATTTTGCTTTTTTTTCCCTTGCCCCTTAAACACTTCAAACATTAACATATTGAAAATCGAGAAAGTTGTCACAAGACAACAAAGCTCGTCCTAAATGTTCAAACTCAAGTTTCATGAAAATGAAGTTGTAAATATATAAAGAAACGTTTTAAATTCTCAATACATCTCAAACAGATGTGAATTTTATAATATCAAGAGATAACAGAAATTGATGCATTAAGCCGATCCTCTTTTTTAACGTATTAAACACATCTTTTTCTATCTATCTATCTATCTATCTATCTATCTATCTATCTATCTATCTATCTATCTATTTATTTATTTATTTATTTATTATTGTGTCTATCTATCTATCTATCTATCTATCTATCTATCTATCTATCTATCTATCTATCTAATTATTTATTTATTTATTTATTTATTATTGTGTCTGACTGACTGACTGGAGTTTAATGCAACTTTCAACTTTTGTTTGCATCTTCTATACTCTGATTTGCCCCTGGCGAAACATTCATATAACTTCTATATAATCATAAATGTTTGATATGAATGTAGTAATTATAAACCAAGAAGAATGATACATTTCTGAAACTTATAAAAGGAAAATCTGCACTGCACTAGAATATTAAAAGAGCATTGAGGGTGAGTAAGGACTGGGGTGGTACATCAAGGGAACACTGTGTTCAAAGAATCCTTTGCTTGTATTAACAAAACCTTCTTTCGTTAAAATGTTTTCCATATATAACTTCGCTCACAGAAAAATATAAATTATGTTTCTTTTTAAGTTTAAGTTATTGTGCAGATATTCTAAAGCTATCTTTAATGACAGTGAAAATGACCTTGGTCCAAAAATGACCTGAAACCCAATCCAAACCTTCCGCTTCCCATCATCTATCAATATGCCAGTTTTTGGTTTTAATATTTTGCTTCAAACAAAAGTTATTGAGTTTAAATATATTTCTTCAAACTTAAGGCTTTGCGCGAAAACTGACGTTTGACGCAAGAAAACCCACCCACCAAACGACTTTCCCCAATCTGATAGATCTCTAAGGACTTCTGCCATAATGTTTTCTTTTCTTCCGATGCAGGCGCCTGCTTTTAGTTGTCTCACTTTGATAGGATAATACGTATCAGAGAAATACCTTCAGGGAATGCAAGCATAAGCATCCCAGGCCATCCTTTTGCCGACTGTACCTTCCAAGGCGGTAATGGTTGGAATTTCTCTATTTCATATAATGTCCTGTCTCCGTGTCTTATTTTGTCAAGTTATATTCATCTTCTTCTAAGGAGCTGTTTGAGAATCTCTATGCCCCAGTCTGAGCTGGTCAGATGTTAAATAGCAATGCCAATTGAAAGCCATTCATGAGTGGAGTATATAGAGTTTATTCCATATAGTAATGGGGTAATGCTTAAAAAAAAAAATATTAAAAATAAAGGGGGAAAAATAAAAAATGGTATAACATAAAGGAAGATTATACAAAAATCCGACCAGGCAGAGTTATGGTTCTTGGTTCCTACTCTGCTCCAACTTTCTATCATATAATGTTTAAGTTCAAAGGCCATACTTTGTTATTTATGAGTTTTGCTCGCAACAAAAATTTATAGAAGAAATACTAATGAGAGATAAAAAAACAGACTTTGTAGAGTTATGGTTCTTGGTCACTGCCCTTTTTCTAGTTGCCGTCTAGTTATATATGAAGTTTCAAGTCAATACTTTTTATAATTTTTCAAGAATATAGTAAGCTATTTCCTGGACAGAATTTCATTGAAAAATTAAAAATGGGAGATAATTGAAAAATTGATTCAGGTAGAGTTACGGTTCTTTGTCATGCACTTCCAAATCTCACCACCTATTTATAAATTTAGTTTCAAGTTAATACCGTGATCAGATCTTGAATTATGTTCTTGTTTAAACAAGGAGATAATTCTAAAATGTAGAGTTATGGTTCTATGCCACTGCACTTCTCCTAGTCGCGTTGTATTCATATATGAAATTTCAAGTCAATACCTTTTAAAGTTTACAAGTAATGGCCAATGTTAATGTAACAAACAAACAGACAGAGCTAAAAGAATATGCCTCCGATCACAGATCTCGGGGCATAAAAAAGTAGCGAAATGATAATGGAGATAAAGCAACTATTTTGTAAGATAATTATTGTGCTGTGAACGGCCGAGGGTAATTGTGAAT
Organism: Solen grandis; assembly: GCA_021229015.1. Lineage (NCBI taxonomy): Eukaryota > Metazoa > Mollusca > Bivalvia > Adapedonta > Solenidae > Solen > Solen grandis. Next base: position 7,329,997 of record CM037789.1, read on the forward strand.
AAACAAATACATTTATCAACAAATAAAACAAATAAAAGGAAGTCAAAAAAAGTGAAACATAATGTAACATGGAATAATAAGATATGACCAACAGGGCTAACAAAAACTCCTGGAACTGTTTTAACTCCCTTGCTTGGCGCTCAGCATATTAAGGGCAGTTGCAGGACTGGTTGGCCCGGTGTCAGGATAATGTGACACGGTGTGGTATCATGCCACATGTCTACAGCGTGATACTGCAGTGTGGCAGCACTATATCTGTCTCAAGTATACATCGTCTCCAAATGACTGATATACTGTTGTTATACGTTAAATCCAATAAACAAAAAACAAGCATAGCTTACTGGAAAGCGTCTTCTACGTGACCTTTGACATTTTATGTTCAATGTCAAGACGTTTGTTGTTGCCACATGTGCTCACCAAAGAGTCTCGTACTTAAAAGATTTCCCCTGGTATCCTTAGATCTGATGCAGCTTAACTAATTTCAATAAGGTTACATTATATCTCATTCAAAAATACTTTATCTATATTTATATCAGCCATATTTGAACTTAAAATTCATACTGAAATTATTGGCTGTTACTTTGACATAACAGTATTTAGCAAAGTGAAATGACGGATAAAATAAGGAAATGAATGCCATGTCAAACTTCAGGCCTGCCCAAACGTATATTAGTGACAATTTTATCAGTAAGCAAAGTAGCTTAGCCTGTTTATCAGACCTAAGACCCTCTCTATGAGACTTTAAAGATGCAATTACAGTGCAGGTAGAGGAAGATGACCTTGATGTTTAGAATCCAATACAGGTAAAAACAAATCTTTGGCTAAGATAATAGGCACTAGAATTACTTTTCGAAACGTGTGTGATTAATTTATGTACGTGTAATTAAAACTGGTATTGGACCCTACGTTTTCGTAAGTCACGCTATGTATGCATAATTTTGGAAATGTCCATGTGAGCTGTTAGTGGAAGGTTTCATTTTAAAACTGATAAAACGGAAAATCAGTTTTACAAGTCAGACAATCCGTTTTATATGAGTAAATATTTTAATTCGGGTGAATAATTGCATATTGCGAAAACATTGAGTTTTCTGTTATTCTTATGTAAAGGGTGATATTTAGGTATTAATGATACTCGTTGCTTGGCTCGTTTCAAATATCCGGGTAATCTGGTTTTCTTCTATAACTATGACTAGCAATCACTTACAGATTATCAGGACCATATTTAGACCTTGCGGTCAAGGAAAATCCACGAGTGGTATTCTACTTTTTCCTGTATAGACAGTATGCAGAAGAGATAGTGGCAAGATACAAGGTCCGGTGCGATACCTAGCTCATTTTGTGAGTAGACATTTTGGTACATTTCAGTGCCCACCGATACACGAGAGACCAAATCTCCTGAACGCAAGGCAGACACTTTACCACTGAGCTATTTCGCCACAGCTATTTCCTCGTAAATTACTTCTCTAACATGCGCAATATTCTTCAAAATAAAACGATTTTTCACAAATATCCATCATACATTTCCACAACCGAGGGAAATTAAAGAGCTCTTGTTAAAATAATTAATTCTATTTTAACAGACGCATTTAACCAAACCAATAAACTAACCATATTGATTTTTTTACATTGTGACAAATTGTCGGTTGATATATATATATATATATATACAGAATAGCACATGGTAAGAATTCAGTTTAAATTAAGCAATTCCAATTGCACAAAATTTGAAAAGCCGCCTGTACCACCTGTTTTCACAATAACGTCGCATAATCACACGCATTTCTTGGTAGAATGAAGATGATAAATATAATTTGAGAATATTGAAAATCCGTTTTAAAACATCAATTTTGTCTGTAACGACCTGAAATTCAAAGCGCAAGAAAATTGAACAGAGAAAGGAAATTAACATGAAACTTACGTCTGAGGATTGCCGTTAAAGTTAACAATACTATGTAGACATTAGACCAGAAAATACGATTATTTTTTTTTTATTAAACCGATCGTGCATCCATTACAGTGTCGCAGAAGCATTGGACACTATTATTTTCTCTGATAAATGATTTATATCAGTTATTGTTGATGCATAAACATAGACGGCAAGGAAGAAAAAAAAATAGTTTCATTAAATTGAAAACTTGTAAAACTACAAATATTACTTGTACAAATATTGCTGACACAATCAATACGCCTGTTGGCGTCCATGAATAAATCATAACGACACACATTGTAGACTTTGGAATCGAATCTCAAATTTTATTATTCAAGATATTTATTCAGTTAAAATATTTTACACATTAAGTACCTTAATAGTCCTTACTTATATATCTCTTCTAAACACTTAATAATAAAAAATATCAGCATCATACGTTCTTATTTGTTGAAATCTTACTACAAGTTATCCATATAAGTATGCAGAGTAAACTTTGGTTTCAAAAATTAAGTTGCAGAATGTTCTTACAAAGAGGTTGATGACATTATGAATTTATATCCTACTGATATAATTTGACAAAACAAAATATAAACCTAAAATGTTTTAACCCTTTCCCTCATATAGACTCATTTTGACGCACTCAATAGGTACCACATAAAGCCTGATCTGCAGAAAACCACAGTTAAACCTTACCAAATTTAATTATAAAATCCTCATTTCCAGACCACTGAGGAGCAGCGAACAGCATAAAACCTGATCAGCCTGCGAGTTACTCGCAGGCTGATCTGGTTTTATGTTGTTCGCATAGGTCTTTTTATGGTCCTCTATGAGGGAAAGGGTTAAATGGCTGTTTGGTTAGAGCGTCCGTCCCAGGAGGTCATGGATTCCAACCACGGCCGTGACATACCAAAGTCGTAAAACTGGTACTGGTACATTGTAAAGCTCCCTTGGCTGGTGCTCAGTGTATATGGATAGTTCCAGGACTGGTTGGCCCGGTGTCAGGATAATGTGACCGGGTGTGGTATCAAGACAGTTTCCAAATGCCTGGAATGTTGTCGATGGGACTATAAACTCAATCAAACAAACAATCAAATAAACATAAAATTTGAAAGATGTATTGCAAACTGCATGATAACGGTGATACAGACCACAATAATTACTCAACTGAATGACAAGAAATCAAGAATAATACTTAAGTTTATTATATTCCAATAATTTCAGTCCCTGTAGTGGAATTTTACTTCTAGAACCATACACTTATCCCAATTAACGTCACTCTGACGTCATCAACGATTTTGTCCGATAATTACCTCTGGTTTAATAAGGAGAACTATTTGAATTATCTATTGATAATCCACTGTATTTTATAATCACTGGAAATGGAATAAATCTGCAAGCTTTCAAGTCATCCTTACAGTCTATGCTTGTAATTTCTTTTCTCACATTCAGGTGAATTGCCTTTTTATCAATTCCCAGTCGGGCTACAATTCTGGCTTGTGGTATACACGCTCGTATCAATTTCCTGGCAAAACCATGAATTTGAAATGCATTACAAACATACATTTGTTTTCATTGACATTATTTTTTTAATACTTCACATGAACTTTCCCTCTTGTGTCACGTGTGCCTAAAATATACCTTTTTTCCCATCTCAATCGTGTCCCAGACAGGTAACTACCTATAGCATACAACTATATACATGTATCTAGTCAGGTTTGCAAACATTGAATGAATCTTCCTATTCATTTATTTGATTGAGGTGTTTGCTACAATAATGCGTCGGTGGTCATTACCAATATCAGGTTGAAAATACTTTCAATCAACCTCTATGGGATGTGATATTTATATGATATTTGAACATGTTTTCCCTGTCGATGTACCAGTACATGATATTTGTTATACATAATTAGCATTAACTGATATGCATTATTGTATTATATATAAGAATGTTTCACTTAATATTTCATACACATTTATTATCAGACTTAAGAAAATTTTGTGGTTTTATGTAACTAAATATCCATCTCTTTTCACGTGATTGATTAATATACTTACATTTGTTAAGGTGACTTATAGGCCCGTTGGGCCGGGTATTCATATTCAATACAGGTATTCATGTATTTCATTATTTTTGTGCTGTAAAACGCAAGTCACGATAATAAAAGATTATCTTATCTTTTCTTATCATAAAAGGTTAATGGGGTATGTTTTATATGTCCCGACTGAAACCCGCCCTTAATCGGATATTGGTTTTCTAAATAATAATAATAATGAATAATAATATTGTACTTTTTTCATAGCAATTATACGATGAGTTTCAAACTCATGAAGTTTCATCCCATTCTATCTTCCATTTCGTTATTATCAGTTAAAAATCATGCAAAAAATAATATACACTATTTGATAAATTGCAAACCTTATACGTTTCTTTATAATGAAGAAGCATACAACATAAGGATAGAAACAAAATATACATGTAGCCAGAAAAATTCGGTCATGCTTTCAAAAGATCAATCTAAATGACTGAACAACAAAACACGTGTTCTTGACAAGTCGTGGTTCCTGTGCATTGTCTCTTCTTGTAATTCGATTTTCTCATTTTCTTTTACAAGTAATTTACAAATCCCCAGGATATATTACAGTAACACTACATATCTCTTAACTGAAACTGAGAATAAGATTCTGCATAATGTGTTTATGGTTTAGATAAAACAGTCTACTAGTCAGGTCATAAACATATAGCGAGTTGACTTACTGCTACGCTCAAAAATCCTTGACACATTTAAGTAAAAAAAAAAACACCATGTGAGACTTGGAAAATTCAGGAGGAACTAGCTAGACTTAAATTTCCCTCATGATTTACAAGAAATCCCTGTCAAAATAGCAAAGGCATGTGTAACATTATTTGGTAATTTTACCGCGTCTATCTAAATGTGTGATGTGGATGTCCTATGTTATTACAGTTGTTTTGATGTATTTGTTTCCCATAATAATGGAATTTCTCTTCTTCAAAACATACTTCCTCTCATGTATTATCTGATTTTGTTCAGTCTGTTTCATGATACATGTATTTGATATCAGATAAAAGAAATAAACTATGAGTCAGTAAGTTTTTGATATGTATAATTTATTTTAATAATTGTACAGGAAAAAGACAGTTATAAATATAAAATAGGGAACATTGCTGGTCCCATTATACATCAGAAATGTTATTGGCTTATCTGAATAAATATAGAACATTCAAGAAAGCAAAGATTTGAATACTTGCAGGTTCGGGTGACTCTATTCAGTTGCGTGTATTTTGATTGCATTAATGTGTGTATTTCCTTTTTATGCTACCACGCTACCACCGGAAAAGTAACATTTTTTTCACGACTAGCATCAGCTTTTGCCGTTGTTCGTAATTGCAACGAAATACATTGTATATATACCAATATATCATATTCTATGATTATTTTTTTAATAATATTTTTTAACTTTCAAGAAATCCTAAGTATCAATTTACTAACTACATAAACCATATATTGTATTTATATAAATTGGTTCATTTGACTAGATTTGATTTGGAATCATACAGCCTTGAACGTAACTTTTTATGAATGCTCGTATTGTCTGATAATATTGGCCTGATACTGATTAATCTCCGGGATGTTCTTCTTAGTTTCCGTGAAATTTTACGATACAAGCATTTGTTTTAAATGGCAGTATGATTTGCAATATTTCGTGATCTGAATAAGTCTGAATGGTTTAGTGGTGGTGGTGAGTTCATCGGTCTTGTAATCACGAAGATGCAGGTTCGAATACTTATTGCTGGCAAATTTGTTTTTTTTTTGTTTTTTTTTTTCACTCATCAATTTTTCTTTTAGATGAATGCAGTTTTAGTGAATGAGTGAATAATGTATTGGCTTTCTGGTGTATTTTTAATCTATTTTCTTTTTCCCTTTTTTTGAACTTATATGTAGGCGTCTATTCAGTAACCATCTAATGTGCCCATTCAACAATTATTTCGATAAATCGTACTATATACATTGTATACATGATTTGCATGTACATGTAGTAAACGTAGTGGTCAAAATTCATTAAAAACTATGAAAAATAGCTATGGTCTGAGCTAGATTCGAACCCACAACCTTCAGCTTCGATTTCTTGCAAATTATCATTGAGGCTAAACACTTGCTTCTAAGAATTACATATTCGTGTTGTACCATACTTTAAAATCCATATGGTGACTTCCTAAACTTCCTTTAATACCATTTTAAGCATAAATATGTGTTAGACATACTCTTCATTCTTCAAGTATAACCCACTTATCTGGTTTGGTATCAGAGCGTTCGATTCAACACTCAAACCACGCTTTCGTTTAGCAGGTCATCTCAACAGGCAGGGTACAGATTGGTGCACATCGTGTAACAATTTAATCTATAGCTCATTTCTGGGGAAAGAAAATCATATGTTGGTGATATCACTTTCACCCATATTCATTGGCTTGAGGCCATAGACGCAAGCCTATTAGTTTTATTCGGTTTTGGGATCTTTATCATCGTTCTCGTAAAATTTCGGAAATGTTGTTTTTGGCATATAGCTGTTATTATCCGTTTGTGTGCACGTCAAACGCGGGTTTCACAAAATTAAAGTGAATTGTGAGAAAGAAAAAGCAGTCAATTGCTGATCAGATGTGTGTGTGTGTGTGTGGTGGGGGGGGGGGGGGGTTCGAAGCATTTCTTGTACTCTGCTTTGATTTTTAACAAAATACATAACCGGAAACCATTTATTATTATTAGACCAATTATTATATTGGCCTTCACAGTTCGCTTTGTAAATTAGCATATCCATTAATCAGCACAGAACTCTTGGGAAAAAATCTGTATAAAACTATTGATGCAATCTATTCTTATATGACACACAGTATTAAATACTTGTAAGCATGTACTAACAATTCTTGAAAGCTAAATTCAAACTTTATCGGTAAGTCCTTTCCGCGATACTTGGTTATTATACTGGGACCAAGACTTGAACAAAAACAGTTGGTGATTAAGGAACTAATGATTTTGGACAGACCAGTTAATAATAAACTGGACATGCCTTCCTTTTTATTGGAAATTTTAAATCTGTATCACTACACTTCCATTTTAGCTGAACAATGCAAACTGAAATATATATACGTGTATGTAAGTAGGCGTTAATATGCAAACTGGTATTTTTATGCATATTGTATTGTCATTCGAAATGTTTCTCTCCCGTAACCGATTGTGCTTTTATGATCGATGTTTAATATTATTTTATACATATATATTTGGAATGAAAACAGTGTCAATTATATGTCAATCGGATGTACGTATACCCTTTGTTGCATTTCAGGAATCTTTTCTACCGGGTTTTCTACTTTTTCCCGGGAATAAAACTTTTTGAGAAAAAGAAATGGCGAAGGGGGATAATCATTATGTGTGGTTTAATAGATTGACAGCGGATAACGTTATTAAATGTGAAAACGATGAATAAAAGAAAATAATTCCCTGAATAAAGGAAAATATAAAATGAATACATTCTTGTGCAGTACATGATCCGCATGCATGCTGCACAAAACTATGCGATTATCATTATAAAATTACTCCTCACATACTGGTGCTTATAGTACAGCTAAACTTGATTTATTCAAGCTCAGATTGTTTTTTTGTTTGTTTTTGTTTTGTTTTGTTTTCTATCATATTAACTATATATAGTATATCAATCATACAATAACATTAACTACATGTATGTGTGGATAAGCCGCGAGCGTATCTATATAGAAACCCCACAGTTTTACGAGAGTACAGCTGGGAGGACGCATTCATATGAACAGAACCACAGTTTTACCGGAGTAACAGCTGGGAGGCCCCATTTGTATGAACATTCTGACTGTCCTTTCATGGGACTCAACAGCCACTTAGTGATGCTCCCCATATTTGGGCTGCCGGCATTTTGTACAAAACTTATTGTTGCTATGCTTGTATGAGGCGCAAATAACACAGTTCGCTAAATCAGATTTACAGAAATAACCATCTACGTAAGTGAAAATTCTCTTATTAACAACAAACTTCACAATTTTAAGCCACAGATTTATCGATAAACGATTAGCAAATGAGATCCGCTGTATATCAATCCTCATTTCAAATATAAAACATCTGCGCCTTTTTTTTTTAGTAAATGGTATAATATTAATTTGATACTTTGTGAAAAGAACGTTTATCTTACGAAGAAATGTTGCTATCAACATTAATTTGTCTTCATCATTAAAGGCTCATTATTAATCCAAAATCGATGTACTTCCTTCGGACAGAAAAGCAAAATGTGTGTCAAATATTTGTTGAGAGATGCAATCTGTACATACTTGTGGACAACAATACTATTGAAACGCATAAATTAGAAAAAAATGTTTTACTAAAGACTATTCAAGTCTTTACAAAAATACAATATTTGCTTTTTCCGTACCGTATAGCTTCATCAAATTTTGGACGTTTTCCATAGACTTTTCGTAGGTTTCCTTTGACGAATCACGAGTGCATAAATTGATGACGTAGCAGATAAACAAATTGTGATTCGGCGACGGTTTTTTCAAATTCAAAATATTTCCGATTACGTACTATCTTCAATGCGTTTATACCTGTCATTAACGAAACAACGCCTTAAACCCACATCCATGCCAATGTGTATAGGTGTTGACGTAAACATAAAAATTCAGGATAATCGTCTTTCTGTTACATTGAGTAAGAGCCTATTCTACTTATTAAGTATGGGTGCAATCATAGAGGGAGACACATCAAAGACACTGAAACATCCGCTTATATATGATTTTAAACTACACTGGCGCAGCTGTATTGGAACATCTAACTTCGCTTTAATCGTATGGTGCCATTGACGTAATATTGATTTCATATCAAACTAATTGTCGATATATTTCCTCTGCTCTGAATAAACCATTTATTCATCATTTCAGAAAGGTTTTAATCACTCTGAGAGCTACCGTTACACGTAATTATGCAGCCTCTAAGAAACTCATCGAAGGGACGATTTCTTGAAAATGAATCTAGAATTCGGTTAAAAACTAAAATTAAAAAATGAGAAGCTTAAAATCAGTGTTTTGGAAAAGGTTTTGTAAAGTGTAATCCATGAGCTACGTCGTACGTCTTTTGAGATGTATCTTGGGACATGGTTTAAATGTCGGAATTTAACACCAAGTCTTAGATACGGATGTCGGTAAAGCTAGTTCATATTTGAGATATTTTTGAGATAACGCAGGAGACAATGCAAAATGATAAAAATGCATGAATCTCAATTATAACTTGCATGACCATCATCATTAATATTGCAATGTCTAACAAGAAAATTGAAAAATTGAAATTAATTATCCGTCGTCGCCATCTTCATTTTGAGAAAACACAGTGTGCACTCACAATCCAATTATGTTTCACAAAAATACCAGAACGGTTTCGTCCACCAAGTCTTACTTTATTATATACACGCACATGGCACGTTAACACGTGACACTTGTCAGATTACCAATTTAAGTAAGGATATAGTAAAATTATTTGATGTGCCATTATTTGTATTACAATTGTGACTTAGATAATTAATAATGACCATTTACTTTGTTTCAATTTGTTAAGGAATATACTAATAACATTGCGAATGAAATAAAATAAAGTATAGTTTTATTTTAAAGTACGTAAGGCTGTTTTGAAAGTGTTCTCAACTGCTCGTCCCGAGTTCGATTTCTAAATGATAAGGTACTGTATGGCAGTTGGCTATCCGTGTTGTTATGTTGCATGTGTTACCTCTGGTTTCATCCTACAATACTGACCATATGTTTTTTCATCCGAGCCATCGAGACTGATTTTCATATGTTGTAAGAACTTGTTTCCAATCGATGCAATAAAGGATTTTTTTTCAAGAAGTATGTTTAGAAGGTATGTTTTCACTTGTCAAGCTGTTTCAGCGAATGCATTATCAGTCATTTTCCGTTTGTCAAATAACGAACAAATATATAAAAACGTTTAGGTATGCTCTCTCACTCTCTTCAAAAACGTTCAAACTGTATGAACATGAAACTTTTGTATAATTAATCATTCCGTTGGTTTAATAAATAGCGTTTTTGAGGCACGATGTTTTACCATTGTATATTTACTATTCTTTTACATCTAAATTTCCACTTGCGTCAAAGGACTTGTTTGAAAATTGATTTATTTCTAAAAAGAAATACATGTTTACACACCTCTTAACTCTTTGTTCAAAATACATTATTAATGGAAATAGTTGATCTACATACTCTTCATCTTTGAAGTGTAATTTAATTCTGATTAGATGCGACAAAATCACGCACATAATTAAAACTTAAACGGGTATTTCTGTCCTTTTTAATTCAAAGAAGACATACCGAATGAAATTTTCTCTTCTGTTGTTGTTTTTCCCCCATTAACCTGTTTGTCATTGGGACAGCAATCTGGGGACAATGACGTCTTATTTGATCTATAAATCACCATTACAATTAGTAATTGGTCATTCACACGGGATCGACAAAGTCCTGTCTCACTGCGCTATCATACCGTGAACAAGTGGCATACCACGCCCTGAGAAAAAAACGTTTGAATAAATCCTGGGACTGGCCTTATTAGACTGAACGCCAAACAAAGGAGATATTTCAGTTCTGGGGTGCGAGCAGTATCCGTGAGCAAATAATATCCGTGATTTACTTAATACATAATATCGTAAAAATATATCGATGTGTTGGAAAACGTTTGGTTTCCTCATTGATCAATCTTTTAATGAATTGGACTTTTTCCAATGCAGCTCACGGATACTGCTCGCACCCAAATACCATTGACGATGACGCAGCCAAGAAACGAACCCACAACCATTAGGTTAAGTATCTTACATTCAAGATAATGGTAGTGCCAAACACGCTTTGAATTTATTTAAGATACAAAAGGATGTTTTTATTCATTACATTTTACAGGATGAAACATTGTTCCTGTAATTAACACGTAACTACTGTACACACACATACACACACACATATATATATATACATGATGGAATTTAATATCACATGTAGATGTCCTATATCATGTACTCATATGGCACATTTTACACACTATAATGCATTTTTTGTTATGAGTGGTTGGTCAACTATAATAGCATTCGACATTGTTTTTATTTAATTTCCGGGCTTTTCGATAAGTAGTAACATAGTTTTAAGAATGAAGAAATTTTGACTTTTTGACCACGTCAAAATTTTCAAAAAAAACTAAAAAAATACACTATATGTTTTGTGGTCAGTCAAGATGATATTGTAAATAGCATGTAAACCCCCATAGTCACATTTGATTTTGATCTTACTCAATAATATGAGAGAAAGAGAGATTTTAAGTTCAGGGGAAAGAAATTGTTTTAATGTGCTCCTGCTGCGTGCATAGGGTAGCTTCAATACAGATTGTTTACTAGTAACTATAAATGTAAATGTGTTTACTTTCTGTTTCTTTATTATTATTGTTATTCATTTAAGTTTTCTCAGTTCATATCATTAGATAGGTCAATCGACTGTGTCATGAAGTCAAATACAAACATGATTATATAGCACATTTATATAACAATGTTCCTTTTTGAAACATAAACAATTACCGACCGGCGAGTTATATACCTTGTACTCATGTATGGTATATATTAGCAAAGGTTACTGAACATCACTTCTGTCCTGGATTATAAAAAGGGGATATCTTATGATGTATAGCATTATTATTGATCACACAAGTGAGCCTTATGCTGTACATCGGTCACTTGTACTGTCTCAATACCTAAACATAGTACGAAATAACAGGCAGATAATATAACTATCTGATCTCAGCTACACGTATCTATAGTGAAATAAGTATAATTATTAAGGGTATTGAAATGATTTCTTGTGCAACGTTAACAAATAATTTAAATTCATCAAGATTGTGTGTCTTAACAGACAGCCAACACCAGTTGTTTGAGAGGCTAATGTAGTCATCATATTATATTGTCCCTTTCATTAAGACATATGTGAAATCATAAAATATAGTCTTGACAGAAAATATGATCTCAGAAAATTAGGGACTTAATAAAAAAAACATAAAATATTTACTGCACTCCATTTTATTGTAGGATGTGTATATGGTGTACACACAAATGAATTGCATTGAGCTGAAAAGATGAGTATATTTCTCCACACGAAGTATCTTTTTTATCCATAATTACGAACGGTTAAAACATTTGTGGCCACTCTCTCTTTCTCCCTTCGCATCTCTCTCTCTCTCTCTCTCTCTTTCTAAGTATGTTATGTATGATGGCCATGTGTAGTCACATGGTTCGGAGCACCAGAAAAACGACACTGCATGCCCGCATGGGGAAAATGAGACGTAATTAAGTTTAAACTGCACTGGGAAAACGAATAAAGGAACTACTGTGCAGAATACAGAAACTTCACACCTCCACGTCTCAGTTTCTGTTTCTTTGTAATTCCTTTTTTTATCTTTTTTTTTTTTTTTGTCTTTTTTTAATTTTCACTTAAACACAGCGTGCTGAAAAAGTTATTGGGATCATCTTTGTGGTCGCCAACTCTTTGCTTTTAACCACTTGGCAAAATGGTTAAGACAAGAATATAAATAAAGTTAATGCGGAACGCTTGTTGTAGTATCAGCCAAATAATATCATTCGGCACAAATAATTACCCCATGACCTTCGATAAAATCGCTGATTCTTAAAACCAGGACTAATTGCCTAGTATTGCAATTTTATTTTTTTTGAATATCTGGAACCGATGGCCAGAAATTAAATTGCATAAATTAACTTCCTTCTTTCATATTGCTAAACAAAGCTGTTCCGTAAGCAATGAGGTTCCCATGGTTTCTGCATAAGTATAGACATGAATCGAGTGAAATTCACGGTCACGTGGTTAGATGGTTCCCACATTGACAACCACATTAGTCGCCATCCAAAAAGTTGTATTAGGACATGCCTCGTGGTCGATATAATATAGAAAGATAAACTCTTTATATTATAATGTCAATATTTATTAATTATATTGAATATTTACAACGCAAATAATATAAATAATAAGAGGCTATACAGAAGTTGTTAAGTTTTTATTCGACAAGAATTTTTTCTAGAATGTTCGCGATGAGAGGAGATTCTTAATTCGCCGCAGACTATTATTCACTTACAGCATGTATCATGCTTCCTTTATATTCATCATCCTTGTAGGTCATAAACTTAAAATTGATGATGATGCAGGTCTTCTAAACAGTATTTTTGTACAGTTTCTTTTAATTTCGCTTTATTTTGACGCTGTGTTTGATTCGATATATATTGGGAAAAAAACGATTCGGAAGAAGAAAAAAAAAACATTATCAGAATTAATGAAAAAATAAAAAGCCTAGAAGTACATCTTATATGCAGAAAATAACATCAGGTTTGAAAGTTAACCAGCAGAGAAGAAAAAGGAAAGACTATGGAATCACCTTATTGAACTTTGCGTACCCGTGCTAGAACAGATGTCATTATCTTGTTTACAGATAAGCCTTATAATCCGTGACAACGAATGGATATTGTCACAGGTGTTTATCAAAGTATATGATAATACTATTTGAATCCCTGTCATTAACCAGAGAGTCTTAAGATGATATGATATCTCATTCTGAATTGATTATATATTACATGTTTACACCACGGTTGATTGTAATCCTATCTGTCAGCAAATCTTAAATTCGACCGATATCAATATCGTGAAATGTCTTAGATATGATACTTTGGGTGTTTTGCATGTCTTATGAAAATAGTGCTTGGGAAAATAGATCAGCAACAGATAAATAGATAATGGTTGTTTACGAAATAATAACAAAAGGAATGTCACGGTAATTGAGTTGATGTGATTTTGTAGCAGAGTGTATTTAATTAATTACATTGCTTTTGAATGTTCTCATATGGACTTATAATGTAATTTTTATTATGGCACTTTTCAACCAGCAAAATAAGCAATGGAAGGACGAGTTATTTTTCAGAACTTAATAGAAAAACTTGTAAGATACATAACTGGTAAAAATATTACCAAGTCTAGCATTGTAATATCTATAATTATACGTCTGGAAAGTTTCATTTTGTTGTGTGAGAAATAAGCTAATCACTAAATAGTTTCATAGTTTTTTTTTTTTTCTTTCATTTTTTTTTTAATTTTCTTCAGCAAGCTGTTTATTACATTTCGCAATTAGTCCTTTTACAACAAGAAATTATAAATATTTCTTTAAAAAATGGTATTTCGAAAGTACCAACCCTTTGAAATAGCATTCTGCTTCTGAGAACAGATGTCTTAATTGCAAAATTAGAAACACTTTGTTACAAGGTAATTTTTTTATTTAAGTATTAAGATTTTATGTCACACGTGATAAAAAAAGAGTAGGCAAAGCCTCTTTCAATAGCTGTTAAATAGCTTCAAGGCATCACTTCCGATTCTACGGTAAACCTGTTTTTCTACATTTATGACAATACTCATAAAGCTGTTGACAAAGGCTATGTGGTTAAAGCAGTCCGTTGCGATCTTATGAAAGCATTTGACCGTGTATGGCATAAATGCCTCTCCTCCATTTTCTCATTTTGAAGGAGTCTCTTCTAATTTCTACGTAGGTTTAACTCGTCCTTTTATTTTTGGTGCCATGACATTGTCTTTGCCAATACTGCTTCATCGGACTAGTCAGCTGTTTCTGATTGAGTTCCACAAGGGTTTATTTTAGACCCTTGGTGTTTCTCTAATCCATAAATGGCATCGTCTCTAAAGTACTTTTCAATCAAAGGCTATTTTCAGATGACACATGTATTACATGACGTTGGTGACAAGTCATCGGTGCCATTTCTCTTAAACACAAATTAGAAAAGAAAATATCGTACTCCAACCTTTCATCAAACAAAAGCTGCAATAATGACATGTTCACGTTAAAAATGGGCATTTTATATCCTTGTCTATATTTAAAACAAATCCTCCTTAAGTAAATGAACACAAACATTTTGGCATTATTCGTTCAAGTAATTGGAAGAGGAAATCGCACATTACGTTCTTTATCAGCAAAGTCTTGAACTGAATCTTTTAGGAGACGTTATCTGGGACTATGTTTGAGGCTATACATGTGGAAGCTATGTGAACAATAACTGGAGCCACAAATTGTTGTAACAATATCGAACATCTAGAAGTAAGGAGAAGAAAGGATAAATAAATGTCATTTTATAAATGGAACTATTTACCTGAACAGCAAGGCCATAGACTCCAACGATATTTAATCAGCACTCTGCAGAATAAACTCTTTAATTCCTCTATTTTACAGCCAGCCATCAGAAGATGGAATTTCCTTGATACTTCTCCAATATCATGTATATCCGTTCCATCATTCAAAAACGACGTGCTTTTCTTGAAAATTTGCCATGTTCATGCCATGTCTTGTATAATTGAGACAGAACAGAATGAAAAAGTTGACAGATTCAACCGAAACACATTTACATTAATTTTAGGGGATTTAATGAAAGATTTCTTATAGAGTTCTGGCAACGTTGTATTGTCGTTATATGAAAAATTGTTTTAAATTTATAAATCCTTTGAATAAAATAAGCGTGGAACATAAAATGAAATATACTTTGGAAAATATAAATTCGTAATACATACTTAATCTTATATCATCACTTAAACAGTTGTTAAATTTTTCTTATAAGTATATGTACATTGTACATGTGTATTAATTCGATAATTGTCTAGGTGAAAACACATGCTGCACTGGTGGCATATCGACATTTAGTTTTAATTTTTATCTAAATTGAATTACAGAAACAAGAATGGGGATGACAAAATTATTCACACTTAACTCAAACAGAAATATTTTAGATTTCAAGGATTATATTTATTTATAGTAAAATAGGCGTCTTAATTAAGTCCCACCGGTAATCAAGATTGTTGATCAGAATGCTTTTTTGAAACAATTTGAATTGCTGACGTTAATTTGCGAATATTTTTAAACTCAAACATTTTGAAGCCAATGATTTGATATGATAATCAAAGGTCATTTCCGGTCGCGACATATCAAAGTCCTTAAAAATGGTACGGCATTCAGCATTTAAGGGTAATTCCAGGACTGGTTGGTCCAGTGTCAGGATAATATGACTGGGTGTGGTATCATGCCACATGTCTATGGCGTGATATTACAGTGTGACAGCAGGGGTCGCCGTGGCCGGGCGGTTACAGTCGTGGCCTACAAATCTCTCAGCCCCTCACCGCTGTGGATTCGAATCCCGGTAGGGACTTCGGATTTTTCATGTGAGGAAGCCTTCCAGCTGGCTTGCGGTAGGTCGGTGGATCTACCCGGGTACCTCTGTGTACTGTGGACGTCGCTATATGATTGAAATACTATCGCAGCGACGGTAAAACCCAATACAACAACAACAACAGTGTGACAGCACTATATCTGTCTCAAGTATACATCGTCTCCAAATGATTAAAATACTGTCGGTGGGACGTAACCCCCCCCCCCCCCGAAAAAAACAAACAAAAAAAAACAAAGATCATTTCAAGTCGACTTTAATGCGATATCATAAGATCATTGCTAGTGATTGTCAGTTACGAAAATATGGTTTAAATGAGATTGATAGAAGCTCTTGGCCACCAATACTTACTTACATCAGACCAGGTGCCATTGCTCTTATGGCCTGTTATTGAATTTTTTGTCTTTATCAAGCACAGAAGGCAAAAGGCTCAAATGAGTGCCGGTGGCACTTTTGACAACGGTAAAACATAAAATTAGTGTAATTTCATGTCAAGTTTGGCTTCGGACGAACTTATATACATGTATATTGCTGTTTAGAAACCCATATTCTAGAAATCATCGAAATCAAGTATACATGTACTTATGTTACAAGTAGTTGGTTCGAAAGAGTTAATGGCCGTGATAAACTATGTTTATTTTTTCTGCATAACAGACTGAGTGATAACAGCATGACTAGTTATATTATTGCTCTCTGATATTTTGAAGTTGTTGTATATGTTTACTTAGTTGTATAAGAAATACGTTTAGGTTGGCATTGCATCACTTCAAGTTCGCTTTAGAAAAAATCATTTTACTAACGCAGGGAGGCAATTTTATCAATAAATTATTACAACTCAATACTTATATATGATTATACTTTAAAAAATACAGAATAAAAGTTTAACACTTTAGATATCAGAAAAAAAAACAATTAGAAGAACAGACTGAAATTAATAATAGTAATCATAATTGTTTCTAATTAACAATTCAAGATCAAGAAGTCAAATATGAATTCTCCTTAAAACCACCTTTAAAATCTTACACCTCCAACGGCAGTTATATTGATCCCCTTACATTCTAATACAATAACGTTTCTCGGGCATTAAACTTATGTTGATACTTTATATTTTCCAATGATACTAATTTTATCATTATAATTCTATTTCATAATCAGATCAACAAAAGCTTACGAAGCGGATACCTTAGCTCAGTTGCTTGTATTACTGATACGGAATATATTGTTTTTATGGTTTCGTTAAATATAATTCAGGGTTGTACCTATAGTGTAAATGAGAATACCTATAGAAATCTCCTAAAACAGAAGAGAAATAAAAATGGAAATTGTAAAAGGGAATAAAAAAAAATGTAAAAATGGAGCATTTGTGACTTTAACTTCCAGAAAATAAGTGGCATTTGGTCACTATCTAACGACAGAAAAAAAAAGGTTTTATTCGCTCAGGTCATTAACGTAAAAATCTCGGGCTATATCCTTGTATATACGTTTATCTTAATAGTCGTATATACTATATACATTTCCGATAAAATGACGCTTGGAAATACTCTATTATTACATGATGACCCATAAATTAAAGACTCATTATAAAAATTGATATATCTCAATGATCAAATAAGTGGCATCAAATCTTCATCACATGTATCAATTAGCAACTGCTTTGTTTTCTGACATGGGAAAAACCAAAAGGTTTTCACGAATATCTTATTTTGGACCACGCTATCTGAAATAGTCATTATTTACACAGAAAGACGTAGGGACACAGAAAGACGTAGGAAAAAATCAACCAGGCTCAGTATTATAAATACATGATTTTGCAAAAACAATAAAAGGGAGAGAATATTTTTAAAAATTGCGGTAAATTGCATATACAGAATTATATTTTACATTTGTCATTATGTAATCAGCCTCTTGTCGTACTGTCTCTACATTCGACTGTAATAATTCAACCTATATAAATTCGTAATGAACGCACAAATAGCTGACACTGGGTTAGTATGTTCCTCTAGGATAAACTTCTACTTAGCAATAGCCAACTATCAAGCACTATCGCGTTGCTCGAAACGTAGGGGTTAGAGCTGTTTAGGATATTTGGAAGCTGCTGGAACAGCAGGCGCTTTGAAGCCTTGCTTCATTGCGGTAGAAGAGAAGCCTCGCTTCATCGCGGTAGAAGAGAAACCTCGCTTCCTTCTGGCTAGCTTTCATCGCTAGGGTTAGTATTTGCAGCTGGACGTGGTACCCTTAGGGGAATAGCGCTGTTCGGCATTGTTTACTTTCTTTTTCAAGTTACTGTTAGTGTTTATATAACCAATCAGCGATTTGACTTTATATGATTATTTGCTTCTTTAAATCATTTTCACAATCATTTATTCTAATCAAGCGGCTAGGAAGCCAAAAGGAAAATTATTTTATATCTTGTATATACTATTTTCTTGTTATTTACCACTCGGGGGTATTAAAATCGTTACAACAATATATTTGAAAATCACTTTCCAAATTTTTATCTTAATATTGAGATTTATCAATAAATAAATCAAATATCAATGATAACTTTTTTCTTGTGTCATTTTAGGCTCGCATTGTACTGTCAAAATCAATCTGTTAATAATTAATTACTGAGTGTCTCGTATTTCTAATTTGATTTCATTAAAACAGACATACAAAGTTGAACAATGGAACGTATTTCTTCTCTAAAGCATAAAGTTTAATCTATATTAATTGCTGTTTTGTTGTTTATTTTTCCATTATATGTAAAAATATATTCCTGTGATCATTTTCAAACTTAATTTTGCTCAAGTTAATTTGATATTCCCCTCATCTCGATAGATACTCATTTGCGTGCTTTTATAACTGAAACTGTCGTAATAGGTTTTCATAATTTAATCTCGCCATTTCTTTTACGTTGTTTAAATTATACTTTTTGTTTTTCGCCTATTACTCTGACACGTGTGCAGGAAGCAAATCCCAATACATAGTTATATTAATGGGTTAATTTGCTCTGCCGTTTAGAAGGGCTTTGGCTCATTAAAGTCATCCAAGAAGAAAATCTCCGAAAGCTTTTAGCTTTCGATTTAATTCTATTCTGTATTATATGATTGTGAATTGTACTGTAATTATATTGATTAATAAATGTGTTTCAACTAAACTTAAGTAGATGAACTGATCACCACTGTCATACTTTCAAGCAAGGAATACGCTGTATCATTGCAGGGGTTAACTTTCATACGCCTTAACTTTCGAATGGTAATATCCACTTATGTCTTGATTTTAACATTTTATTCAGTTTTTAATACAAATTACAAGTGTATTTTATCACAATCACTGATTGGATTCACATGCGCAACTTGATAAAAACACATAACATTAATCTAGAAAAAATATAACTTCCTGTATGCTGCTCAATGAAAATAATAGATACGGTTTTACAATTTGAATTTATTCTTTCTTTGTCGCCATGGAGACCATTTGACCCATAAAATATATTTACTGCTATAAAAAGCTTACAAAACTGCATTGAACAATTTCACGTGGTTTAATTGAAAACATGAACATGTTTACGTTTTATCTTAAGAAAACGGATTTTTAAAATTAAAAACATATTTGCGATACATTACGAAAAGCCATGTTGTTTTAATCTCAGTTGCGGCGTAGAGATATTCCTGTCAAAATAGTGAATAATTTTCTACAGTATGACTCTGTCTTATCATTAATATTGATTAATCATATCGAGAATGTTGTTAATATATGTCTTACTTCGTTAATGGGGTTTCTTGGAAAACATTTTGCATGTAATTTTATCTTAATGTTATTCTGCTATTGAGATTGCTTCGCAATACTTGTATTCTACACCCAGAATTCAGGAAGTTAGATAGGAACAACTTTAATAATTCAAAATAAATGTTATCACTTATATCACCATGATCTTCATCACTAGAAAAAAGGAAAAACATTTTTTTAAATTTTTACAAAATATGTATGCTCATCTCTTTACATTTATTTCAGATCGAATCGAGCGGTATTCAAGAAATATCAAGTCTAGTAAATTGTATCGTAACTTCAATCAATATCGGTTTGCATTAAACATTACGAGTTATCTCTGTTATCATCTCTTACCTCTTATCTCGAATGACTTTGACCAGACACTAGGTTTGTATCCCTCTAGTTGAAGTAAATGCTTTATATACGAGAAATTTTGTACTCACAGCCTTTTTCAGGTAGACTTAACTAAACTATGTCAGCTACATGGAGTCCCCTTAATGTCATGAAACACAATGTTTCCCTTGCCTGCAGCATACTTCTTGGTATCCGTGAGCAGCATGGTATATGGCTACTTTATACCTGACACTAAGCGACTAGTTACATACATTTCGGCATATTGAACGGACGCCAGTTCTTGTATTTATTTGCGCTGTAATTTAATGTACGCGTGTTACCCTTTTGAAACGGATGTGCAGGCTGATCTTGGTGTTCAATGGTCGCAAAGGCAGGCTCAAGTGCCCATATCTTGATAAGAAAAACTAAAAAGCGATTGCTTTACCTCATTAGTAATGGTCGCTTTGGACTTTACATGTACTACGAATTAAGATATTAGCACCCTAATAGCCATATTACGTGTTTTCTACTGGATGGAAATATTCTATGATACTTTGAGATTTTGAAGACATTTAAAAATGAAATTATTTCACCAAGAATTTTTTTATCTAATATGGGGGAGATTATCTGAATTTAAGTTAACATTGAAGCCTATGGGAAATAAACATTTTTCTGTGAATATGAAAATTTTTTGAAGATATTTAAAAATGAAATTATTTCACCAAGAACTTTTTTTTGCAACATCTATCTAATTTGGGGGAGATAATCTGTTTAACATTGAAGACTAGGGAAATATACATTTTTGGTGAATATGAAAAACTGAATTTGATTGATGAATTCTGTTTCATTTACAAAATCTAAACTTTAACGTGGACAAATGGAGAAAATCGCGTTTTCAGGGGAGTTACTCATGACAGCAAAACTTTCAAGGAAGTTAATAAAAGAACTTCTGTAACATGTCATAATATGTCAATTTTCCCCTACGATTTCCATAGTTTGACATTTTAAAAGCTTATATTGTGAAGTTACATGCATGGCCTTGATGGAATTGATGGTTTTTAAGTTCCTAAGATCTTAACATAATGATTTTATACTTCTATCACACGCATATCGTCATTTGTTTTTAATTTGTTTTACAAATCTTTATTTCTTCGTCTCCGAATTACCGACAGTGTAAACACAAAACTTTTAATGTTGGTAAATGTGTGAATTATTTCTCCAATAATTTTAGCAAAACAGAGCAAAATAAGACCACCCAGGCAGTTAAATTAGCAAAAACGAAAAGGTGACATTAATGCCATTATCTTATCATTCCACAGATTTATAAAATGATATGATACACGATGGAGTTCAAAATATAATCATTATATGGCAGCTTTCTGGATTATGTTTTCCAACTGAAATAATGTCTAATTATATTTTCACAACATTTGTTCGTGTTTTAATGTGCTTTTCAAGTGACATCTTATCTTTTGGGTGAAGGATTTCCCTGCACACATTCTCTTAATTCTTTTAATGATGTTAATGCATTTGATCATTTTCAAGTAATGAGTTTTACAGAAACAAATATGCTTAAAACAGGTCAGATAATGCATGTCCCTGAAATGAAACCGTGCTTCGCTCGTGTGATTATACATTGTTTTTACCTGTCGCTGGAAACAAGATAATTGTGACTTAACTTGTAAAAAATGTAACTTCTGAACTATGGACAAATCTGGCCTAAACTCAAAGACCCTTTTCACAGTATACGATGGTCTCACAAAAACACTGTCGTTATCATACTCAATATATGTTTGATTATTATAAAATGACATTGATTTTCATTACGTTTTTGTATCAAACATCGTTGATATTGTATTTATATTTGTAAATTAAAGACTACTTATACCCTAAGTCATATTTGCAACGGCGGCCGTAAGGTCTAAAATTTCTATGGCCAATAGCCACAGAATTTCTATGGTCACATTCAATTGCAGTCACATATGTTAGGGTAGCCGCACGGCGTATTTTGGATTTGATGTGACCTGCAGCCTCGGCACTGCCTTAAAATCATGTCGCACGACCCGCTGTACGATGTCACTGTGATGGCCGTAGGGTGACCATACTTTTATGACACAGCTAACACTCTTGCTTCACGGCGTTATTGAGTTATTATATGCTTGTTTGTTTGTTTATCATTATTATTATTTTGAAGCCCTATGACCAACTTGGAGGCGAAAAACAGAGACGGAATAAAAAGATAGATATTTGTAATGAGATGTGTAAATTGTTTTCCAAAACTTGGCTTAACAATTCTATATATTATACAGAAACAGGACTGTTTGTCTTTTATATTCTCATAGCTGAAATGTGTTGCTTTTAACCATGTTTATAAACTTACTCTTGCATTTTTTGTTTTATTATTAACTTTGACCCCGGCGTTTAAAATTCAATTATCAGTAAGCGAAGCAAATACATTGATCCAAAAGTAATTTTAACTTGGTGCACAGACCTTAAATACAGCAGAAGAACACTTAATAATCCATTTCATAAGTTATCCAACATGAATAAATTAAAAATAAAAATGCTTAGTTCATCATAAATAGCTTTTCATACTGCCTAGATCGAGTTATAAAAATCAGTTAAATGACTGACAGATATGAAAGAAACAAAATTGTACACGTGGAATCATACCGTGTCATATACTGCCCCACACATGGTGCAGACTGTTATGTGGGCGCGAGGATAGATCGCGGTTGGTGTTCGGAGGCCGTGCCTATGTTGTAAATCGTAAATCTACCGTTAGACCGCATTTTGACTGCCGTAGGACGTCCGTAGTTTTTTGGGGAGTCCAAAACTTTCAATTGAAATTCATAAGAACTTAAGGCAGCTGCACAGTAAAAAAACAAGGCCAACGTACGCTCGAGTATGGTCACCGTGATTCGCTCTACGGTCTGGTTACGGCGGGCCGAATTGTGACGGCGACCGTAGGGATAAAAAGATATTAAAACTCCGCGCCATATTTCTAAGGCGACCCCTACGGCCTGTAAATTATAGGGATGTACCCTAGGGAGACCTAGCAGTCACCGCAGATTGTTTTTTGCTGTCATCGTAAGTATCACTAATTTTAAGGGCCGTACGTCCGCTGTATCCTCGCCGTGGAGCAATGTGACTTAGGTATAGTTTACCAACTGTCGTAAAATAAATCAGCGAAAAAATGTCCGCCATGCCATAGAAAAAAAAAGATTTAAAGCGGCAGTTTTTTACAATTAGCTAGGTCATCGTATTATGTGCGACATTCTTTAAAAGGAAAAAAAGGAATTATTTGTATTGTGTTTAAACAATACGACAAATATCTTACATTATACAAATAGTGCCTTACAAGACACTTCGGGGTTAGATTTCAAAAGAAATCTTGCTATTGGGCTATGGATTTTGGTATAGATAGAATAATTTTGATCAAATATTTTGCGTTTAATTTTGGAATAGATAGAATAAAATCTTGCATTTCATTTTCATTAAACTTCATATGTAAACGGTCTCGTACGTGCTCTCTTTTCAACGTTTTGAGTAAAGGTATTTTATAATTTATATATACTATAATATCGAATCCCGGAATCAATATTTGATCAATTAGAAATCATCCGTGCTGCACATATACAAGATTTACTCTTACACAATACCCGTTTACTCACAATCATGTTAACTGATACAGGATGGCAAACCCAACTCAGCTCGGTTGATCGTCCAATACATGAATTAACACAACCACGTAGACATCCAGCCTTCAACATCATTATTTCATCAAGTATCTCCAAAAAGGGACAAGGCCATCCATTTCTTCAGATTTTAGAAAAAAAAACAACAGCCTAATATACAGATTTTACTCAGCATCCATCATCCTCCTGAACAGGATCCACCAAGATTTAGTCACTCAGTCTACCTTCGGCGGCATTCAATCGGCTCTTGTCAGACTGGGAGACATATGAATCTTAACTGCGAATATTTTAATTCTTTTAATTTGTCTGTACATAAAAGGGTTTAAAAAGTATAAAAGCTTTTTTGACAGCTGTGCACTTTCAGTATTTAATCCACATCCCGAGAGTATGCGCCGATAAGGTATTGGTTGAAGTCCTAAAAATATCAAATACATCTTACTTACAATGACTTTTTAAGACGGATTCTTATGTCGGGTCTGTATCAAAATGCTACAATATTAGTCTGCTCATAGTTTTTAAATCGTATTATTTAAAACAAAATCTTCAAACGTAAAACAGGTAAATGAATAGAAAAGCAAAATGGAAAGATACTTAATAAAACAAAGAATATTAATATTATTTTCTGCTAAGTTTACCTCAATTATTAAAAAGATAAAGAAATATCGCAATTGTTAGTATTTTAATGATATATTCTTATTTATTAGAATCATTTTTGTCAAGGTAGCTATTGATTAATATGTACATATCAATAGGCTATTATGTGTGCAGTAAATAGAAACAACAGCACAAACGCCGACATGTGCTTACGACCAGTGGAATCATGAAAATAGCTTACGCTACAGACTGGATGATTGTAAGATAAATTATTTTACTGAAACATTTCGTAGATTTTAGTATTTAACGTTATCTTTTTGCCACTCAAGACTCTGGATCACCCGTCAGCCGACCTTAGACCTCTTTCGAGATTTATCTAATACCGTAATGACAAGGGGATTGATCTCTTAATCAGGAAACGTTTCACATTGCATACAATACGTGTAATGAGCGAGACATACTAAGATGTGACAGTATTAAATATTACTGCAGTGTTTCTCTGTAAACAAGTCAAAGCATATGTAGGCACACTTGGTGACAGTTTTGAAAATATGACAATTTTAGAAAAGAAATACGTCAAGAACAGGGAGGCTGCCGTGGATTTCTAAAAATGTCAAGCTGTCTTAGGTGTTAAAACGGGCACTGAATATGTTATTGTTATTACAAAACATAATGAATTTTCCCAAAGAATATGGCGGGGCCAATTTTGACCCCAGGGGCATAGATTTGAGCAAACTTGGTGGATGTCTATTAGGCCATGCAACACACCAAATATCTAAAGTTCAGGTCTTGTGGTTTCTGACAATAAAATTTGTCTAGATTTTCCTATTTAAGCCTTTGTAAAATAAAGACATCCCGGCGGCGGTGCTAATTTTGACCCCAGGACCATGATGTGAACAAACTTGGTAGAGGCCCACTAGACGATGCTACACACCAGATATCTAAGCTCTGGGCCCTGTAGCTTTACAGTTAACTATAGAAGATTTTCAAAGATTGCAGTTTAAAGTTTTTTTGTTTTGTTTTTTTTTTGTTTGTTTGTTTTTATTTGCTCCTGTGACGTACTTTTTCAATCAATTGAAACAACTTGAACAATTGTGATAGAGGGCATCATAAGGATTAATCCTGTAAAATTTGATCGAAATCCATTCAGCGGTTTAGAAGAAGATGTTTAAAGGATATTGTTGACGCCGGACGCACGCCGGACAAAAGGAG
Source organism: Solen grandis (assembly GCA_021229015.1). Taxonomy (NCBI): domain Eukaryota; kingdom Metazoa; phylum Mollusca; class Bivalvia; order Adapedonta; family Solenidae; genus Solen; species Solen grandis. The sequence goes on from CM037789.1 coordinate 7,355,866, forward strand.
ATCACAATAGCTCACCATGAGCACGTTGTGCTCAGGTGAGCTAAAAACTCAACTCAACTCAACTCAACTTTATTTAGGCAAATCGGCAATACAATATGCCATTGGCCATATACAAAAATCATAAAGAAAATGCATGCATCAAATACAGGAAATTATTTTGATAAGAATAATAAAAGTTCACATGAATACGAGAAGAAACAGAAAATAAATAAATAAACCTAACTGTTTTGTTCTCTTTCAATAAAAGCATATTTCAAACATTTTGCTACTTTAAGGTTTAATTTTTATTAAATATATAAAATTATTTACTGTTGGAAATTAAAAATTTCGAGATATATGTATTTCTAATAGCTCTGTATTTCGGACAAATAAACATCATATGAAACTCCGATTCTATTTGGTTTTGATTACAATGTATACATAGTCTATTTTCTAAATTGATATTATTATGCCTACCTGTTTCAATCGCTAAATTATGCGAGCTTAGTCTAAACCTAGTTAAATGTCTTCCCATGGAGTCGTTTTGTATATTTTTAAGATAAGATTCCATTCCAAAATATTCCTTAAATTTACTATAATACTTAAGTCTGTTTGAGTTATTAATATCACTTTTCCATTTTTGTTTATATTGGTCGGTTAAACGTTCTCTAATTATTGGATAAAAAGATAGATCAGTATTATCGTTAAGCCACAAGTGAGAAAGTCCCAAATTATCTAACTGTTTCTTAATCAAACTAGCCCACGATGTATACGGTCGCGATTCGCTATAATCCATTTGTGAATAAAAAGCTTCTTTCAATGTTTGAATATTACTTGAGCGTATTTTCAGCCAATATCTGATAGATCTTTGTAAAGCGATAATTGATAACGGTAATCTACCTAACTCGCCTAAGACTGCTTGGTTCATTGTAGATTTGTTTACCCCTAGTATCATTTTACAAAATTTTATATGTAATTTATTAACTTCATCAAAGTTGTATACTCCCCATAGTTCTGAGCAATAGAGTAAAAGGAGATAATTTAAAAAAAATTTAGTTAATAAAAATTTTTTAAAAAAAAAATCTCTGATTTTTAACCAATTTTATACCCAAATAATAGAAGTAATCAACTTCTTCTATTTTATCATTATTGTTTTTAAATATACAAATCCTTGTTTTATTTACATTAATATTTAATCCCCAAGTATTTGAATATTCGTATATGTTATTTAATTGTGCCTGTATACTGTGTTTATCAGTAGTAAATAGAGCTAGATCGTCTGCGAAAAGAAGTAGATACTTTTTATAACTTCACTAAGATCTTCATAATTAATACAGTCGCTTATATCATTAATAAAAAAATAAAAATAATATCGGCGATAAGGGCTCACCTTGCTTCAAGCCGATAGCTATATCAAAATAATCTGATAAATTCCCATTATTTGAAATTTTAACACAGGAAGAAACACGACTATATAGGGACTTTAGCATATTGAGAAATTTGCAGCTGACTCCTGATTGGACAATTTTTTTTAAAGAAACTTTATTATCAATAAAAGCACAGTAAAGTTTTTGGTTGTTAGATATAATTCTCTGAATTATACTATGCAATATAAATACACAATCCACTGTACTCCGCTTGTCACGAAAACCAAACTGACTGTCACAAAGTAATTGCTCATTTTCACTCCACGTATTAAGTCGGTTTCTTAGACATAATGAAAACAGTTTTGCCATTGAATTTATTAATGAAATTCCTCGATAATTTCCGGGGTTAGTACAATCGCCTTTTTTGAAAATTGGAACAATTATACTTTTTGTCCATAATTCGGGATAAATACCTGTTTCAAAAATTTTATTATATATTTTACACAAATATTGAGCAATAAAAAGTTTAGTATCAATAAAGAAATCCGGTAAAACAGTGTCAGTACCTGCACTTTTGTTCCTACTCATAGATGAGATGGTTTTAATTATTTCGTCCTCACTAAATGGTTTATCTAATATATCAACATTTATTTCCGATTCTTTATTCATATTATCAAAACTTTTTTTTGTATCATTATTAAAAAGCTTTGAGAAATGGTCTAGAAATTCTTTCTCTGATATATTGTTACTTGTGAATTTCACATGTTTCAAACCATTAATATACTTCCAGAATTTTTTAGGATTATTTTTATTTAATTGCGCAATATTTTGCCGCTGTTTCATATTGTATAAATATTTCTTTTTACGTTTAACTTTCGAAAAACTATTTCTTTCTTCTATCATATTTCTTTAATTTTTTTGTGTAGGGAAAAGTTTAAATATGCGTTTACTATTGAAAAAAATTCACCTTTGCCCGATGACAATCCTGATCAAACCAGGGTACATTATATCTGCGCTTATGGTTTTTATATACACGTTTACTCTGTACACATTGTAAATTGGAAATTTCGGATACTAAATTTGAAAATGTATTAACACATTCATCGATATCTACAACGTTATCTATATAGTCTTCAATTATAGCATCAAATAGATGCTTTCTATTATTCAACAATACATGTAAATTATCTATTTTTTCTGTGTCCCAACAAACCTTATCAACATGTTCGTACTCAGATGCGTTATTTAAATCAAAATCTATATTACACTTTATATTAAAAGTGATCTGACAATGATCCGAATATTCATTACAATCATGAACTTGAAAACAAGATATATCATTAAAATTTTGAGCACTTGTTATGACGTAGTCTACTACGCTTGAACCACCGTTACGTGGATCTGTAGAATAGCAAGTGAAGCATCCAGGCTCTAGCCTACCGTTCACTATATACATGTCATTGTTTTTACACGAGGATAATAATCTATTTCCAAAAGAATTTGTTATAGTATCACTAGATTTTCTCTGCAATAGCTGATTTTTATCAAGGTTAAAATCAGGTATATCTACAAATCTGTGCAAGCCTAGATTGTCCATAGACTCTTGTTTCCCCCCGATCCTAGCATTAAAGTCCCCCATGATATAAACATCACCCAAATCGCGATACAACAATATATCATCGTTCAATACATTATACATATCACAGTCATACATCACTGAGCTAGGGTTTTTGTACAATGCTGAATTTTCGGGCGGAATGTAACACAGGCAAATGTATGCATCATTATTCAAACCAAAAATCTGCTTCATCAGTTTTAACCATATAATGCCACGATTATCACTTTTCATTAATTGGATATTGTCCCTAAACTGTTCATTGTAATAAATGATCACACCGCCACTGTCCCTTTTGGCTCTTTTACTACCTTTCGGACGGTAACAATTTAAAACATTAAAACCTTTAATTTGGAAATTCGATTTTTTTGCAAACCAAGTTTCTGTAAATAAAAGAAAATCATACTTAGATACTGAATTTAAGAAGTCCTCATCATTTATTTTATTCCCTAAACCTCTAACGTTCCAAACGGAAAAAGTCAGCTGCCGACTGCCATTGTCCTAAATAACGTCCTCTCCACGTGCACTCACGTCTCTGGCTGTCACAACCCGACCGTTAATGTACAGCTTGTCGAACGACATGGTAGCTTTCTTTCCTCGTTCACGTGCCTTGAGCATGATCGGATATAGGATTTGTCGGCGATCTTTCACCTCCTTGGGGTACTGGTCAGCCACACGGTATAAACTGCCTTTCAGATTGGTGTAGGCGCTTTGTTTGACTCTTAGCTTATCAGGGAAATAATTATATTTTACCACTATTGGCCTAGTTTTGTGACCAATATATCTGCCGATACGATGTGCACGATCAATTTTGATCTCACTTGAGTCACTTATTTTCAACTTGTCTACACAAAAGGATTGTATTTTTTCAACACAATTTTCATTCTGTCGCTCATCGAAACTTTCGCATTCTGCTATGTTGAAAAACAGCAGGTTATCACGCATAGATCTTGCCTGCAATTCGATTGCTTCCTCATTCAGACGGGATGTCTGCTCACTCAAAGACTTTAGCTCAGCACTTACTTTCTCACTTTTTATCTGTTCACTGGCCATGCTCTCCTCAATGGATTTTAATGATTTTTTGAGATCCTCACTATTTTGGGAATCGAAGGCTCTACTTGCCTCCAGGTCATTCAATATTGTTTCGGCACTTGTCATTTTAGATTCTAAACTTGTGACTCTCTTATCCAATGATGATAATTTCTGGTTCGTGGTTTGTACTGACTTTTCAATGTTGTCCAGTTTCTGGAGCCGGGCATCAATACTGTTGATTTTACTGAGCAACATGTCAAGTGTTTTATTTATACCCATATCACTTTGTTGTACTGTTGTTTGTTGTTGTTGTGGATTAGGAGGGGTAAAAAAAAAGTCTGTATTGGTGACTGTAGCTGGCCCGCCACGGGGCTTTGGTATATAGGCATCGACATAGGTTGATATGAAGGCGAGCCTTGTACCAAATACTGTTGCTGTTGTTGCTGATGATGATAGTGTTTGGGTTGGGGTAACGGTAAAGCGGGCTGATTTTCACTCATGATTGCAAGCTTAGCATTAGCCGCTGATTTGTTTGATCTCTTTTCAGGTGGGTTAGTTTGTTCTCCACTTACCGCGTCAGGTGAAGACAAAGACTTTTTCCTTTTCTTGACCGAAACCTTCGATTTAACCATTTGTTTGTTCGTTTTATATCCTCAAATAGTCCACAAATAGTCACTGATCACCACCAAACATTTATTCACCAAAATGTCCAGATTATATAAAATATTTATATGTTTATTTGTGTTTTAAGTCCAATTTACCACTAGAATTTTCGAAAACCGCCGACTTTTTGACAGCTGACGAATACATACAGAGATTACCTAACATAGTCGGAAGCAATCCGGTCGCATTCTTATACGCATGTTGATATGGAAACAGAAAGTAGTTTCTCTCGACCATTTACATTTAGCTGTAGGGGACGGACGTTTAGTACTCTTGTTTGCATTAGGCAACCATTTAGAACTCCAGTTCCTCGTGTTTCTTGGGTAATGACTGTTACTTCAACAAAGGACAGAATTAATGCCTCTGAAAGTTTTTTAAAGTTAAAAAAAAAACGCCTCAAACTATCCAATATTTCGAAATATGTCCCTCGTCC
>CM037789.1:7361054-7372013 GCA_021229015.1 Solen grandis
AACAAATAAAGTGGGGAATTGCATGTTTCAACAACGGTCTAAATGACATGTGTCAAAAACGCTCAAAGGATTATGGGATAACGCAATGCTGCAACTGATATTCATAAGTAACGTAAATAAAATGATTTGACAAAACATTAAATCATTGTCAACACTTGTTTAGTTTGTTTGTTTGTTTGTTTGTTGGGTTTAACGTCCACCGACAGTATTTCAGTCATTTGGAGACGATGTCTACTTAATGCAGTTATAGTGCTGCCACACTGCAGTATCACGTCGTAGACATGTGGCATGATACCACACCCAGTCACTTTTATCCTGATATGGGGCCAACCAGCCCTGCAACTACCTTATATGCTAAGTGTCATGCAAGGGAGCTATAACAGTACCATTTTTTTACGACTTTGGTATCGAACCACGACCTCCCGCTCCCGAGGCGGACGCTCTAAACACTCGGCCACCGGGAACGGTACACCTGTTTAGCTAGTAATATCAATATGATATAAGTAAAAAGTTTTTTTTTTTTCAATTTATATGACTAATACATATCTGTAAACTTACATTTTCCGAAAATGCTTCAATTAAGGTGAAAGCGAAAGTAGGATATTTAATGAAATTCTTACAACTGGCTTTAAATTCGTATTTTTTATGTAACTTCCTTATTTCTTGATCAATTTCAAAACTCTAGGTGCCAAAGGCAGAAAGTCCTAATAATAAAAAAACAGTACAAACCCAATATGACTTTCTGCCGAAAGGGCAGAAAGTCCTAATAAACAGTAAAAAAACCAATATGACTTTCTGCCTGTAGGCAGAAAGTCCTAATAAAAACAGAACAAACCCAATAGGACTTTCTGCGAAAGGGCAGAAAGTCCTAATAAAAAAACAGTAGGGCTTTCTGCCTGTAGGCAGAAAGTCCTAATAATAATAAACATAACAAACCCTATACGTTTTCCGCAGGTTTGCGGAAAGCCGTAATAATTAAAACTCAATCAAACTGAAAATTAGTAATACGGAACACGCAAAAAGTATTAGGTGTCTAGAGTGTAACCTATACATTCTTTGAAAATTTTAGAAAAAATCAGCAATTAATAATGTCTGCAGAGCGCTTACAAACTTTTTGATCTGACGTCTGTTCTGATGACATATGGATGTGCATATCATTGCATAAGAAAATTCAGCATATTCAATATATGGCATTTTTTTTTGGTGTAATTTTGGACCATTGGGATCACACTGAATTTATTGCACGAGAAATGAAAACATATTACCCCATGAGGTCCGGCCTATGAAAACCTGAAGAAAACCTTTAAAATTACAATATGTGTGAATTTCATATGGAGTCTCTGAAATACTTAACTTTATTTCGAGGTTAAACTTGGTTTCACTACAGAACCTCGGTCCTTTCAATATTTTGAAAACGAAAGTAAGGATGGACAACAAAAGCCTAACTTATAGAGTTATATATTTGTGTGTGATTATTTTGCAGGAAAGTCACTACCTGGTTATGATTTTTCTTGCACATCTTTGCTTTAAAGTCAACCAACCTTGGTAACTCATGTGTAACAGTCAATTGGTCTCTCGGCTGACGTTTTACCGTAATTAAAAACATGTTTCGTTCATATAAGGCATATTTGTTCCTCTTCATTCAATTGCATTACATAATTGGGCGATTAGTAGGATCATAATGGAATATTTTTCAGTCTTACTCTGTCTCCCATGGCAGTCGTGAAATATGCGGATGAGGAAAATCTTCACAAATGTTAGGTTATGGTTGATTGTTTTTATTGAAATAAATATGACTGGATCGGTTGGAACGCAAATACTATGATTTGTCGTATGCGCAAATTAGAGCTGTGCTGGTGCGATAAAGGTGAAAATATATTGGGATATCGTTGTCACTTATTAGGAACTTTCTGGCGTGGTGTCTATGCGAGTTTTAAAAAAAAGTGCACCAAACACATTTTTTTTCCAGTTAAATTTACAATTTATGGAAGATATTTTTAGTTGGTTGTTTGATTAACCATCTTAATATATAACCTGTAATTGATGTGGTTTGCGCTTAGATCCTTGGCTAGCATATAATCATTACCGACCGTGGTATCAATGCGTGATTAAAAAAAATGTAAATTTGTAGATTTATATACTAATATGTCCAGTAATATACCGGTTGACATGGTGATACTAAGGTCAGGTAAATTTCTATACGGGTCGTACAGGCGTGGAATCCGTGGGGATTTTAAAAAAAAGGGTGTAAAATGAAAATTACACACATTTTAGGTCATATTCTTTTCTATGCATTGGCAATTCTTCATATTGATATGACCAGTAAAAACCCAGGTCGCGTGATTATACTAGTTTTTTTCTATAAATTGACAGGTCTTCATATAAATAAGACCAGTAAAAACCCGGTTGGCGCGATGATACTATGGTAGTATTTACTCCTATTTGAGTCTTACTGCCGTGGTGTAGGTGAGGATTTAAAAGTGCATAAAAGAATATATTTTTATATGAAATTTACATACATTTTAGGTGATAGTCATTTCTATGCATTGGCAAATTTTCATAATGATATGACCAATAAAAACCCCGGTGGCGCGATGATATTGGAGTAGTGAGTATCCTATTTTTATTGTACCGACGAGGTATCGGAACGAGTTTTAAAATGCTTTAAAAAAAGGCCATCCTTTAACTATTTGAATAAAATTTACACATTTTATGTTAAAGGCTCTTTATTATTCTTTCTTTTTCTTGTTTAAAATAAAACGGTTTGCACGGACACACTAGATCCGTATCTGGTATCCGCATAATAGCACCGCACCAAGCTTTACAGGTGAGAGAAAACAGGAAAAAAGTAATATGCAATAAAAACATAAAATATTCAAATGAAATTTGCACAGATGTTGTAAAATATCATTTTAAAGCAAATTTAGATGCCTTAGATGGCGTCAAGTCTCCTACCGGTGGTTAATGAAGTAAATTTTGAAAATGGATTTAAACATAAAAAAAATTAAAAATATACCAATGGAATTTGCACACATGATTTAAAATGCTATTATAAGGCTACTGGTGAAATTGTATACCAATACGTCCTGTAATAAAGCGGGTGGCGCTGTACACAGACATGGTGAATATGTTATAGAAGATGGCGCTTTTTAGTAGGACCGTAAGATGGATACCAATGACCTTATACATTGACTTGTTTCCTCTTTTTTTTCTTTTCTTTTTTGGCCATATAAAAATGAACACCTAAAAGACATTATGCAACCATATTGATCCATATGCAATTTTGATTGACATAAAAATTACATGTATGAGCACTTTGGTACAGAAATATTAGCGTTCCCTCACCATGGATCAGAAGGTTATGGGTTTGATCTCTTCTATGCTTCTTTCAGCGTCGAAGACCCACGAGCGCTTATTCCGTTCCTTCATACAGCGCCCGTGGGATTATTAGTTAGCATTTCCTCGTTATCGATTATTTGAAAAGTCGCGCCACTATTGGCGGCCCCACTAGGTAGTAGGGATTTTTGGACCAATAGAAACTCTCGTACTTACAGCACTTAGACAAATGTTTCAAGATGGCGACGAGTGTTGATTTCTACCGCTTAGCCTGCGACAAATTTAAAGTAAGCAAATTAATGGACTTTCAAAGAGACAGTATTGAGAATTTATCATCTGGACGTGATGTTTTTTTATCTACTAGAACCGGTGGGGGTAAAAGCTTAGTGTACCAAGCATTTCAGTATATGTACAGTGAACAACATGGACGCGAAGAACAGTGTCAAGTTTTAGTTGTGTCTCCTTTGCTTTCGATCATGAAAGAACAATCTGACTGTCTAAATACACTGGGATTCCGTGCAACATACATAGGGAGAGATTCCGCTGAGGATGCTGAAATTCTTGAAGGAAAACACGACTTTCTATTTTCCTCCCCAGAAAGCATTCTTGGTGTAACCAAATGGGAGGATATGTTACGATGCAGCACCAGCATACGATTAATAGTAGTGGACGAGGCACATACAATAATTCACTGGTAACATGTTTTTCATGTATTTACTTCATTTCTGTTTAAAAACTATTCTTAATATGTATGAATGCCACAAGTCTTTGCTTAATACTGAGATATTTAAGGCCGAAGAAAAAGCCGATAATTGATATATGACCTTGACCTTTGGGATTTGCCGAAAACTAAAGTGACATGGCTCCATAGAATCTAATACTGCATCTTCAGACAAAATTTCAAGCAAATCATACAAAAAATGAAGCCTACAGGGCTTAAAAACCGTTAAGTTTTAATACGAAAGTTTTATTTGCATTATGACGTCATGTGACGTTATTTGGCATTCATCTTTTCAGAATATAAAGAAGACCTAGAGATTAATATTCAGTCCAAATATCAGCTTTCTAGCTCTTCTGGAAGCGATTTTATACGCAATTGAAATTTGACGTCATTAGTTCGAATCTTGGATTCGCCATGAAACTTGTGCCTTTTCGAATTTGGTAAAACGGACTCCGAAAGGCACAACTAGAGCCTAACATACACATTCTGTGAAATTTTGATGAAAATTGGTCCAGAAATAATGGCTGTATACCGCGTACAAACTTTTTCATCTGACGTCGAATCTGACGTTATATGACGTCATATGAATATGAAATTAATTGCATCCGAAAGCTCATGGTTTGAAATACATGCCATAAAATTTTCATAGTTCTGAGTCAATGGCATCACCTCAAAATTAACACAAATATAAGAGGAAGAAAAAAAGAATAATAAGAAGAAGAATAATAAAAAACAGTACAAACCCAATAGGACTTTCTGCCTGTAGGCAGAAAGTCCTAATAAAAAACAGTACAAACCCAATATGACTTTCTGCCTGTAGGCAGAAAGTCCTAATAATAACTAGATTTCATTCGTTGATACGAATGATAGGACTTTCTGCTAAAATTGAAAAATATTAAGATTAATTCCGTGAGAAAGAATATATATTAAATTCTCTAACCTTTACTTTTTTATTTTTTCATATGGACTTCTTTTAGCTTTGACGTCACATGACGTCATAGGGTGCTGAAAATTCTTTTGTTCTGAAGCGCATACTCTACTGTCGTAACTCTGAAATTTTCATTATTCTGAACAACTGGCATTATGTCAAAATCATTGCCTTAAAATGAAAATTAAGAAGTATGCTTATGACGTCATATGACGTCAAGACTCAAAATATATGTAGAAATTCTGCAGAACTGCAAACTGTGTAAGTTTCAACTTTCTATCTCATCCTGAAGCTCTTTAATCCTAAAATGAAATTTTCGGTCCTATGTTCGAATCTTATTTCAGCCACAGAACTTCGGTCTTTCGAAATTTCTGTTAACTGACAGGGTATGCACACCTTAGTTTCAAGATATACCATCTGTGAAAATTTGAATAAAATCCGGCCATAAATGGCAGCTGTAGAGCGTGAACACCATTTTTCACTATTTTAAACTGTGACGTCACATAACGTCATAGGGTGCTGTAAATGCTTTTATTCAAAAGCGCATACTTATCTGTCATAACTCTGAAATTTTCATTATTCTGAACAACAGGCATCATGTCGAAATCATTACCCTAAAATGAAAATTAAGAAGTATGCCTATGACGTCACATGACGTCATATGACGTCACGACTCAAAATATATGTAGAAATTCTGCAGAACTGAAAACTGTGTAAGTTTCAACTTTCTATCTCATCCTGAAGCTCTTTAATCCTAAAATGAAATTTTCGGTCTTATGTTCGAATCTTATTTCAGCCACAGAACTTCGGTCTTTCGGAATTTCGGTTAGCTGACAGGATATGCACACCTTAGTTTCAAGATGTACCATCTGTGAAAATTTAAAGTAAATCCGACCATAAATGACGGCCGTAGAGCGCGAACACCATTTTTCACTATTTTTAGCTGTGACGTCATGAGACGTCAAAAGGTGCTGAAGATGCTTTTGTTCAAAAGCGCATACATTACTGTCATAACTCTGAAATTTACATTATTCTGAACAACTGGCATCATGTCGAAATCATTGCCCTAAAATGAAAATTAAGAAGTATGCCTATGACGTCACATGACGTCATATGACGTCACGACTCAAAATATCTGTAGAAATTCTGCAGAACTGCAAACTGTGTAAGTTTCAACTTTCTATCTCATCCTGAAGCTCTTTAATCCTAAAATGAAATGTTCGATCCTATGTTCGAATCTTATTTCAGCCACAGAACTTCGGTCTTTCGGAATTTCGGTAAGCTGACAGGATATGCAAACCTTTGATTCAAGATGTACCATCTGTGACAATTTGATGAAAATCCGACTGTAAATGACGGCTGTAGAGCGCGAACACCATTTTTCACTATTTTTAGCTGTGACGTCATGTGACGTCATAGGGTGCTGAAGATGATTTTGTTCAAAAGCGCATACCTTACTGTCATAATTCTGAAATTTTCATTATTCTGAACAACTGGCATCATGTCGAAATCATTGCCCTAAAATGAAAATTAAGAAGTATGCCTATGACGTCACATGACGTCATATGACGTCACGACTCAAAATATCTGTAGAAATTCTGCAGAACTGCAAACTGTGCAAGTTTCAACTTTCTATCTCATCCTGAAGCTCTTTAATCCTAAAATGAAATTTTCGGTCTTATGTTCGAATCTTATTTCAGCCACAGAACTTCGGTCTTTCGGAATTTCGATTAGCTGACAGGATATGCACACCTTTGATTCAAGATGTACCATCTGTGAAAATTTGAAGAAAATCCGACCGTAAATGACGGCTGTAGAGCGCGAACACCATTTTTCACTATTTTTAGCTGTGACGTCATGTGACGTGATAGGGTGCTGAAAATCATTGAAATCAAAATTTCCTCACGTGACTAATATGCCATAAAAATATTTTCGTCCTAGGACTATTGCAACATATAAAAATAAGCGTTTAGTTAGGAAGAAGAAAAGAATAATAATAACTAGATGTCATTCGTGAAAACGAATGATAGGACTTTCTGCAAGCTGTGTTAATGCAAAAAGCAGGAGATAGAAGTTTTATGTAATGACTCACCTCTGGTAGTATTTCATGTTCATGCTGAACAATTGACATTATATTCCGAAATCAGTGCAAATGATAAGAACTAAGAATTAGTCTGTGACGTAACATGATGTCATATGACGTAAGGACATGACTGCAAACTTCTAGTTTAAAGGTCCTATGTTCGAATCTTACTTCAGCCACAATACTTCGGTTTTTAGGAATTAAGGTTAGCTGACAAAATATTCACACCTTAGTTGCAAAATGTACCATCTCTAAAAATTTGAAGAAAATCTTATCATAAATGGCGGCTGTAGAGCGCGAATACCATTTTTCACTATTTTCAGCTCTAACGTCAGGTGACGTCATAGGGTGCTGAAAATACTGTTGCTCAAAAGCGCATACTTTACTGCAATAACTCTGAAATTTTCATTATTCTGAACAACTGGCATCATGTCGAAATCATTGCCCCAAATTAAAATTAAGTGGTATGCTTATGACGTCCTATGACGTCACGATTCAAAATATTTGTAGAAATGCTGCAGAACTGCAAACTGTGTGAGTTTTTTCAACCTTCTATCTCATCCTGAAGTTCTTTAATCCTAAAATGAAATTTTCGGTCCTATGTTCGAGTCTTATTTTCAGCAACAGAACTTCGGTTTTTCGGAATTTCGGTTAGCTGACAGGATATGAACACCTTAGTTTCAAGATGTACAATCTGTAAAAATTTGAAGAAAATCCGACCATAAATGACGGCTGTAGAGCGTGAACACCATTTTTCACTATTTTTAGCTCAGACGTCACATGACGTCATAGGTAGCTGAAGATGCTTTTGTTCAAAAGCGCATACTTTGTTGTCATAACTCTGAAATTTTCATTATTCTGAACAACTGGCATCATGTCGAAATCATTGCTCTAAAATGAAAATTAAGAAGTATGTTTATGACGTCACATGACGACATTTGACGTCACGACTCTAAATATATGTAGAAATTATGAAGAACTGCAAACTGTGTAAGTTTCAACTTTCTATTTCATCCTGAAGCTCTTTAATCCTAAAATGAAATTTTCGGTCCTATGTTCGAATCTTATTTCAGCCACAGAACTTCGGTATTTCGGAATTTCGGTTAGCTGACATGATATGCACACCTTAATTTCAAGATGTACAATCTGTGAAAATTTGAAGAAAATCCGACCATAAATGACGGCTGTAGAGCGTGAACACCATTTTTCACTATTTTTAGCTCTGACGTCACATGACGTCAAAGGGTGCTGATAATTCTTTTGTTCATAAGCGTATACTTTACTTTCATAACTCTGAAATTTTCATTATTCTGAACAACTGGCATCATGTCGAAATCATTGCCCTAATATGAAAATTAAGAAGTATGCTTATGACGTCATATGACGTCACGACTCAAAATATATGTAGAAATTTTGTCGCACTACAAACTGTGTAAGTTTCAACTTTCTGTCTCATTCTGAAGCTCTTTAATCCTAAAATGAAATTTTCGGTCCTATGTTCGAATCTTATTTCAGCCACAGAACTTCGGTCTTTCGGAATTTCGGTTAGCTGACAGGATATGCACACCTTAGTTTCAAGATGTACCATCTGTGAAAATTTGAAGAAAATCCGACCATAAATGACGGCTGTAGAGCGCTAACACCATTTTTCACTATTTTTAGCTGTGACGTCATGTGACGTCATAGGGTGCTGAAGAGGCTTTTCTTCAAAAGGGCATACGTTAGTTTCATAACTCTGAAATTTTCATTATTCTGAACAACTGGCATCATGTTGAAATCATTGCCCTAATATGAAAATTAAGAAGTATGCTTATGACGTCACATGACGTCATATGATGTTCCGACTCCAAAAATTTGTAGAAGTTTTGCAGAACTGGAAACTGTGTAAGTTTCAATTTTCTATCTCATCCTGAAGCTCTTTAATCCTAAAATGAAATTTTCGGTCCTATGTTCGAATCTTATTTCAGCCACAGAACTTCGGTCTTTTGGAATTTCGGTTAGCTGACAGGATATGCACACCTTTGATTCAAGATGTACCATCTGTGAAAATCCGACCATAAATGACGGCTGTAGAGCGCGAACACCATTTTTCACTATTTTTAGCTGTGACGTCATGTGACGTCATAGGGTGCTGAAGATGCTTTTCTTCAAAAGTGCATACTTTACTTTCATAACTCTGAAATTTTCATTATTCTGAACAACTGGCATCATGTCGAAATCATTGCCCTAAAATGAAAATTAAGAAGTATGCTTATGACGTCACATGACGTCCTATGACGTTCTGACTGAAAATATTTGTAGAAATTCTGCCGAACTGCTAACTGTGTAAGTTTCAACTTTCTATCTCATCCTGAAGCTCTTTAATCCTAAAGTGAAATTTTCGGTCCTATGTTCGAATCTTATTTCAGCCACAGAACTTCGGTCTTTCGGAATTTCGGTTAGCTGACAGGATATGCACACCTTTGATTCAAGATGTACCATCTGTGAAAATTTGAAGAAAATCCGACCATAAATGACGGCTGTAGAGCGCTAACACCATTTTTCACTATTTTTAGCTGTGACGTCATGTGACGTCATAGGGTGCTGAAAATCATTGAAATCAAAATTTCCTCACGTGACTAATAAGCCATAAAAATTTCATCGTCCTAGGTCCATTGCAACATATAAAAATAAGCGTTTAGTTAGGAAGAAGAAAAGAATAATAATAATAATAATAACTAGATGTCATTCGTGAAAACGAATGATAGGACTTTCTGCAAGCTGTGTTAATGCAAAAAGCAGGAGATAGAAGTTTCATGTAATGACTCACCTCTGGTAGTATTTCATGTTCATGCTGAACAATTGACATTATATTCCGAAATTAGTAAAATTAGTTTGTGACGTCACATGACGTCATATGATATCATAACTCTAAACATATGTAGAAATTCTGCAGAACTGCAAACTGTTTAAGTTTCAACTTTCTATCTCATCCTGAAGCTCTCTAATCCTAACATGAAATTTTCGGTCCTATGTTCGAATCTCATTTCAGCCACAGAACTTCGGTCTTTCGGAATTTCGATTAGCTGACAGGATATGCACACCTAACTTTCAAGATGTACCATCTGTGAAAATTTGAAGAAAATCCGACCATAAATAGCGGCTGTAGAGCGTGAACACCATTTTTCACTATATTTAGCTCTGACGTCACATGACGTCATAGTGTGCTAAAGATGCTTTTCTTCAAAAGGGCATATTTTACTGTCATAACTCTGAAATTTTCGTTATTCTGAACAACTGGCATCATGTCAAAATCATTGCCCAAATATGAAAATTAAGAAGTATGCTTATGACGTCACAAGACGTCATATGACGTCAAGACTCAAGATATATGTAGAAATTCTGCAGAACTGCAAACTGTGTAAGTTTCAACTTTCTATCTCATCCTGAAGCTCTTTAATCCTAAAATGAAATTATCGGTCCTATGTTCGAATCTTATTTCAGCCACAGAACTTCGGTCTTTGGGAATTTCGGTTAGTTGACAGGATATGCACACCTGAGTTTCAAAATGTACCATCTGTGAAAATTTGAAGAAAATCCGACCATAAATGACGGCTGTAGAGCGTAAACACCATTTTTCACTATTTTTTGCTGTGACGTCATGTGACGTCATAGGGTGCTGAAGATGCTTTTGTTCAAAAGCGCATACTTAGCTTTCATAACTCTGAAATTTTCATTATTCTGAACAACTGGCATCATGTCGAAATCATTGCCCAAATATGAAAATTAAGAAGTATGCTTATGACGTCACATGACTTCATATGACGTCACGACTCAAAATTTTTGTAGAAATTCTGCAGAACTGCAAACTGTGTAAGTTTCAACTTTCCATCTCATCCTGAAGCTCTTTTA
>CM037789.1:7372113-7422113 GCA_021229015.1 Solen grandis
CATGTAGTGCTAAAAAACCCTACATTTTGGATTAAAAGTTTGTTAACGCGTCATGACGTCATTTTACGTCATACGACGTCAGTCTTTTCAGAGCTGTAAGAAATTGATAAGACACATGTTCTGTCCAAATTTGAAGTTTCTAGCTTATCTGAGTGCTTCGTAATACTTAAATAAATTTTCAGGTCCAAAGTTCGAAACTTGGTTCAGCCATAGATCCTTGGTCTTTTTGAATGTTGCAAAAATGTATATAATCCTGCACAACAAAGTCCCAATCCATACATTCTGTGAAAAAATCAAGTCAATTGGTTAAGAAATGACGGCTGTAGAGCGCGAACACTATTTTTCACTATTTTTAGCTGTGACGTCATGTGACGTCATAGGGTGCTGAAGATGCTTTTGTTCAAAAGCAAATCGTTTGTTTTCATAACTCTGAAATTTTCATTATTCTGAACAACTGGCATCATGTCGAAATCATTGCCCTAAAATGAAAATGAAGAAGTATGCTTATGACGTCACATGACATCATATGACGTCACGACTCAAAATATTTGTAGAAATTCTGCAGAACTGCAAACTGTGTAAGTTTCAACTTTCTATCTCATCCTGAAGCTCTTTAATCCTAAAATGAAATTTTCGGTCCTATGTTCGAATCTTATTTCAGCCACAGAACTTCGGTCTTTCGGAATTTCGGTTAGCTGACAAGATATGCACACCTTTGATTCAAGATGTACCATCTGTGAAAATTTGAAGAAAATCCGACCATAAATGACGGCTGTAGAGCGCGAACACCATTTTTCACTATTTTTAGCTGTGACGTCATGTGACGTCATAGGGTGCTGAAGATGCTTTTGTTCAAAAGCGAATACTTTGCTTTTATAACTCTGAAATTTTCATTATTCTGAACAACTGGCATCATGTCGAAATCATTGTCCTAAAATGAAAATTAAGAAGTATGCTTATGACGTCACATGACGTCATATGACATCATGACTCAAAATATTTGTAGAAATTCTGCAGAACTGTAAACTGTATAAGTTTCAACTTTCTATCTCATCCTGAAGCTCTTTTATCCTAAAATGAAATTTTCGGTCCTATGTTCGAATCTTATTTCAGCCACAGAACTTCGGTCTTTCGGAATTTCGGTTAGCTGACAGGATATGCACACCTTTCATTCAAGATGTACCATCTGTGAAAATTTGAAGAAAATCCGACCATAAATGACGGCTGTAGAGCGCGAACACCATTTTTCACTATTTTTAGCTGTGACGTCATATGACGTCATAGGGTGCTGAAAATCATTGAAATCAAAATTTCCTCACGTGACTTATAAGCCATAAAAATTTCATCGTCCTAGGACTATTGCAACATATAAAAATAAGCGTTTAGTTAGGAAGAAGAAAAGAATAATAATAACTAGAATCGCTAATGCGATATCATCGGTTTTCGCAAAAGCAATTCCATTCAGTTCACGAGTCACATGTTTCGAAAAACATATTTCTTCGTTCAATGGCTTTTTGAATACTGTTGAATACAGTGATCTTTCAAACATTTTTGTCGCAATGTTTAAGCAGACTTTTTACCAAGAAGAATACTTCTAAGTATTACCTGTCTGTAATGTAGTCGCAAACTTGAAAACTTTTTTTACAGACTTCGGGTACTGCAACATTATATGTGTGTGTTGCTTTATGAGGATGACATACGACAATTGTACTCGATAAACAACAATTGCAAACGACACACAACAGTATAAAATGACACGCGACAATGCGATATGCCACTTAACATTATAACGAACTAATGTTGCATTGAATTACTATCATTTTCATGAAATATCGCATAAATATTTTAGTGTTGTTTCAAATTGATGTCACCAAGGAACAGAATGCAAAAAATTGCATAAAAATCAGACTTTAATCATTTTAGTAATAAAGGGTGATTTCAAGCCAAGCGCCCCCTAGCAGCAAAATGAGAAACAAAATTGAGTAAAATTTTACTATTAGGTACCTAGAAATGCAGCAAATGGTTCAATGAAGCATACAAGTCGCACTAGTCGAACATTCTATTCCTTATATATCACAATTTGAAGCATAAAAACTGATTTACAATTATTCCAAAAAAGGATCAAACTTTGGACTGCCGTAATATGACCAAATCAAGTCCGATCTTCAAAACCTAAACATCACTGGAAAGGGCTATTCAAGAACTAAAACTTTTGTTTATATACTTTCAATAAAATATTTTTTGTTTTGGAGCTATTCGGAGCCGAATAAAAACACAATTATCGTAATATGACCTTGACCTTTGAAATTTCATTTTAACTTTTTTATTGTGAGGCCCTTTAAAAAATAACAATACATAACTTGTGAAAATATCATGAAGAATGAACTAAAAATAGAGTCAGGAGCGACAAAAAACATCTTTTCGAAATTTTAATTTTTCCTAAAATTTAGTGAAGTTTGACCGACCATGCATTTATTAAATTCGCTACCCCATATATTTTGTGCGTATATGTCTTGCAAATCATTTGCAGCAAACAGAATTCTTCTATCTGATGTCTAACAAAAACGGATAGGTTTTTCGTACACATACCCTCATCTGCACAGTTTTTTGCGAGGTTCGAACTTTCAACCTTCCGTTGCTAGCTCAAAAAGTTTCAGCCACTCATACCTAGAAACTATCATATTTTATTAGGCTATCAACAAGAAACATAATGCAATAAACCGCATTTGGATCAGGCTTTAACTTTTTGAGTTATAAGTAGAAGAGTGCTTTCAAGCTAAGCGCCCCCTAGCGGCAAAATGAGAAACAAAATTGATTACAATTTTTCCATTAGGTACCTAGCAATGCAGCAAATAGTTCAATCAAGTACGCAAGTCGCACTAGTCGAACATTCTATTTCTTATATATCACAATTTGAAGCATAAAAACTGATTTACAATTATTCCAATAAAGGATCAAACTTTGGACTGCCGTAATATGACCAAATCAAGTCCGATCTTCAAAAACTAAACATCACTGGAAAGAGCTCTTAAAGAACTAAAACTTTTGTTCATATACTTTCTATAAAATATTTTTAGATTTGGAGCTATTTTATGCCGATAAAAATAATAATAATTGGTATATGACCTTGACCTTTCATATTATTTGATTTTTTTCATGAATTTTTTGTTTTATAAAAAGATAAACAGTGAAAAATTGAAATTGAACAAAAAATAAAGTCAGGACAGCAAAAAGAGGAAACGTATGGATATACAATTGTTTGATAAGAGGATCAAACTTTGGACTGTGGTCATTTGATCAAATGAAGTCCGATCTTCAAAATCTAAACACCAATGAAAAGATCTCTTCACAGACTAAAACTTTTGTTCATATACATTCTATAAAATATTTTTAGATTTTGAGGTATTTTATGCCGATAAAAATAATAATAATTGGTATATGACCTTGACCGTTGCATATTATGGCTGATTTTTTTCCCATGATTTTATTTGTTTTATAAAACTGCATTAACAGTGAAAAAATGATGAAGATTGAATAAAAAATAAAGTCAGGAGCTCCAAATAACATTAAAAGTCATGCTTTGAAAATGTTGACTTTTCGAAAATATTGGTAAAGTTTGACCGCATACTGTGGACAAACCATGCATTTCTCAAAATCGCCACACTATATATTTTGTGCGTATATGTCTTGCGAATCATATGCAACAAACAAAATTCTCCTATCTCATTCCTGAAAGACGTGGATAAATTTTTCGCAGACCTACCCTCATTTCACAGTTTTTTCGAGATTCGAACATTCAACCTCCTGTAGCACGAAAGTTATATATACGCAACTTTTTGAAAACTATCATATTTTATTAAGTAACTGACAAGGAACGCAATGCAAAAAACCGCATTTCAATCGGACTTCAAATAACAGAGTTATTAGCCCTTAGTCACTTTTACAAAACGCCCCTAGCGGCAAAATTAAGACAAAAATGAAAATTTTCTCGACGTTAGGATCAAATTCAGATCCTAGGACAAAACTGGTAAAAAAATCAGAACTGTGACTGTTTCCTATCTTGTTGATATGCCGTTCACAAAAAAGAGACGGAAAAATAATAATAAAAAAAAAAAAAAAATAAAACAGAAGAAGAACAATAGGTTTTCGCAAGCGATGCGAAAACCTAATAATAATAATAACTAGATGTCATTCGTGAAAACGAATGATAGGACTTTCTGCAAGCTGTGTTAATGCAAAAAGCAGGAGATAGAAGTTTCATGTAATGACTCACCTCTGGTAGTATTTCATGTTCATGCTGAACAATTGACATTATATTCCGAAATTAGTGCAAATGATAAGAACTAAGTATTAGTCTGTGACGTCACATGACGTCATATGATATCATAACTCTAAACATATGTAGAAATTCTGCAGAACTGCAAACTGTTTAAGTTTCAACTTTCTATCTCATCCTGAAGCTCTCTAATCCTAAAATGAAATTTTCGGTCCTATGTTCGAATCTTATTTCAGCCACAGAACTTCGGTCTTTCGGAATTTCGATTAGCTGACAGGATATGCACACCTAACTTTCAAGATGTACCATCTGTGAAAATTTGAAGAAAATCCGACCATAAATAGCGGCTGTAGAGCGTGAACACCATTTTTCACTATATTTAGCTCTGACGTCACATGACGTCATAGTGTGCTAAAGATGCTTTTGTTCAAAAGGGCATATTTTACTGTCATAACTCTGAAATTTTCGTTATTCTGAACAACTGGCATCATGTCAAAATCATTGCCCAAATATGAAAATTAAGAAGTATGCTTATGACGTCACAAGACGTCATATGACGTCAAGACTCAAGATATATGTAGAAATTCTGCAGAACTGCAAACTGTGTAAGTTTCAACTTTCTATCTCATCCTGAAGCTCTTTAATCCTAAAATGAAATTGTCGGTCCTATGTTCGAATCTTATTTCAGCCACAGAACTTCGGTCTTTCGGAATTTCGGTTAGCTGACAGGATATGCACACCTTTGATTCAAGATGTACCATCTGTGAAAATTTGAAGAAAATCCGACCATAAATGACGGCTGTAGAGCGCGAACACCTTTTTTCACTATTTTTAGCTGTGACGTCACATGACGTCATAGGGTACTGAAGATGCTTTTGTTCAAATGCGCATACTTTCCTTTCATAACTCTGAAATTTTCATTATTCTGAACAACTGGCATCATGTCGAAATCATTGCCCTAAAATGAAAATTAAGAAGTATGCTTATGACGTCACATGACGTCATATGACGTCACGCCTCAAAATATTTGTAGAAATTCTGCAGAACTGCAAACTGTGTAAGTTTCAACTTTCTATCTCATCCTGAAGCTCTTTTATCCTAAAATGAAATTTTCGGTCCTATGTTCGAATCTTATTTCAGCCACAGAACTTCGGTCTTTCGGAATTTCGGTTAGCTGACAGGATATGCACACCTTTGATTCAAGATGTACCATCTGTAAAAATTTGAAGAAAATCCGACCATAAATGACGGCTGTAGAGCGCGAACACCATTTTTCACTATTTTTAGCTGTGACGTCATGTGACGTCATAGGGTGCTGAAAATCAATGAAATCAAAATTTCCTCACGTGACTAATAAGCCATAAAAATTTCATCGTCCTAGGACTATTGCAACATATAAAAATAAGCGTTTAGTTAGGAAGAAGAAAAGAATAATAATAATAATAATAATAATAAACATAACAAACCAAAAAAAAAAGAAGAAGAAGAATAAACAGTACAAACCCAATAGGACTTTCTGCTTTAGGCAGAAAGTCCTAACTAGATTTCATTCGTTGATACGAATGATAGGACTTTCTGCTACATTTGTTAAACACTTAAAAGCTAAAAAAGTAAAAAGATATAAAATTCCAGCCTTTAACTTGCTTTTGTATGGCCATAACTTAAATAAACTTTGAAAAATATAACCGTTTAACTTGGAGGATATGGCAAAAGTAACTGAAAATCATTTTTTTATATCGATTTATTTAACTTGGATTATTTTTATAATCTATGTTACAAATCAAATTTATTTAAAATGCTTACAATTCGAATTTCATCCTGTAATAATTGCCGAAGACCGCATAAAAGCTTGTGTAGACAGCGTCAAGTTTGATGTCATGTGACGTCATAGGCATAAGAAAATCAATGAAATGAAATATTAAGTATTTTGAATATATCAAGTAATTTTTTCATGCTCCTTACAACTTTGCAACATATAGAAATTAACGCGTAGATATATTAACATTCTTTTTGACCTTATGACGTCAAATGACGTTAATCCTCACAGAATATGAATAAGTCTCAAAGACTTATATTCAGTCCAAATATCAACTTTCTAAATCATCTGGAAGCGATTTTATATGTATTTGAAATTTGACGTCAATGGTTCGAAACTTGGATTCGCCATAGAACCATTGCTTTTTCGAATTTGTAAAAAGGTACCCGGGATACACATATAGAGCGTTACATATACATTCTGTGAAATTTTGATGAAAATCGGTCCAAAAATAATGGCTGTACACCGCGTAAAACCTTTTTGTCCTGACGTCAAATCTTACGTGATATAACGTCACATTAATATGAATTACATTGCATTCTAAAGCACACGGATTGATGTACATACCATTAGATTTCCATGGTCCTGGGAAGTAAACAACATATTTAAATTAACGCGTATATATCAGAAATTATTTTTGACCTTATGACGTCATATGACGTCATGTGACGTTCATCTTCATAGAATGTAAAGCACTCTTGGAGACTTATATACTATCCAAATATAATATTATATTTCTAACTCATCTGGAAACGATTTTATACGTATTTGAAATTTGACGTCAATGGTTCGAATTTTGGATCCGCCATAAAACCTTTGCATTTTCGAATTTGGAAAAACGGACACCGGAATGTACAACTAGACTTTAACATACACATTCTGTGAAATATTAATGAAAATCGGCCCAGAAATAATGGCTGTAGACCGCGTACAAGCATTTTTAGACGACGTCAAGTTTGACGTCAAAACACGTCATAGTCAAATGAAAATTATTGAAATGGAAACAGTTCTATCTTAAGCAAATGCTATTAAATTTTCAAGGTGCTCGGACGTAAACAACATATAAAAATTAACACATAAACATTAGAAATTACCTTTCACCTCATGACGTCATATGACGTCATATGACGTTCATCTTCAGAGAATATAAAGTAACCCTCGAGATTTATATTCTGTCCAAATATCATCTTTCTAGCTCATTTGTAAGCGATTTTATACGCATTTTAAATTTGACGTCAATGGTTCGAATCTTGGATTCGCCATAGAACTATTGCATTTTCGAATTTTGAAAAGCGGACACCGGAAGGCACAACTAGAGCCTAACATACGCATTCTGTGAAATTTTGATGAAAATCGGCCCAAAAATAATGGCTGTAGACCGCGTACAAGCATTTTTAGACGACGTCAAGTTTGACGTGAAAGCACGTCATAGTAAAATGAAAATTATTGAAATGCAAACAGTTCTATCTGAAGCAAATGCTATTAAATTTTCAAGGTGCTCAGACTTGAACAACATATAACAAGGCTGTGTCACAGACACGAAATCCCCGCCGAATATATTTAGTTCATGAATGGGAGCTGTTTTTACAGAACATAAATCAGGGGCCGTAACTCCATTGTAAAAGGTCAAACTGGGTCATGCTGTCAATATGATTATAATTCCTTATTGCCTCTTGATATAACAGAACAGAACAAGAAGAGACTTTATTACTTCCAAGTATACAACATGGAGAAAAGTTTATACATACACACAAGTAAATATATAAACAAACTATACCATAAGCTTTTTCTGGTGTATGAATTTAAGAAGAGCACAGAATGTCGAGGACAGTGGAAGAAACAGAGTGATAAATTAACATATTCAAAGCAGATTGAGATATACAAACTTATATGGGATAAGAAGGGGAGGCAGATTCACATAAAACTATTAATTATGTTACATTTTAGTCTGCAATTATAGAATAATGAGAAATTATGACAGTAGTTATGTTCATTTATAAAAATAATCTGATATAAATAGCAAAAAAAATCCAAGTAAAAAGTGTTTGGTACCTTACTTAAAATCAGAGAGAGAGAGAGAGAGAGAGAGAGAGAACTCCTGGGGGGGCAGAGAGGGGGGAGAGGCGGGGATGGAATGTAAAGGTTATTGAGGGGGAGAGGCAGGGAGGGAAGAGGCAAGGTGGGAGAGAGGGAAGAGGCAAGGAGGGAGAGAGGGGAGAGGCAGGGAGGGTGTGAGGGGAGAGGCAGGGAGAGAGGGAAGATGCAGGGAGGGTGTGAGGGGGAGAGGCAGGGAGGGTGTGAGGGGAGAGGGTGAGAGGGGAGGCAGGGAGGGAGAGTGGAGATGGAGAGAGGGGAGAGAAAGAGAGGGGGGCAGGGGGGGAGAGAGAGAGAGAGGGAGAATATTAGAAAAAGACCAGAATACTTGTGTAACTGATCACTGTGACTTCATATGCTACTGATCACTATAGGTATCTGTGGGTGCTTCTTCACAGAGCTTCACAGCAATGAAATGATGGTCTGTGTAAGGGACTGGCTTGGTAAATGTATGCACATGTGGGTCACGGCTTAGAATTAGGTCCAGTGTATCACCCAGGATGTGCGTGGGTGTCCGTATGTGCTGATGTAAGCCATTCCTTTCAAGGAAGCGGTTAAATATCTCAGTGTTTCCAGTTTGATTTAAATCTCCAAGGAAAACCAGATTCTGGAGGGTGCTTATCTTTGTCTGTAGAAGTTGGAGAAACATTTGGACTGGGAATGTTGGTGGCTTGTAAGCAACTACAATGTTGTATGTCAGCTCACTATACGTGAAAGCTATTCCAAGTATTTCAATATCAGAGTCTTTAAAGTCCAAAATTGTATATCTGAGGTCTTGATTAACCAATATAGCAAGGCCATGGTTTTTATTGTCAAGGACCATTTCATACCCAGGAACTAATGTCTGTCTGGGTGTGTTCTTCAATTTAGTCTCTGAAAAGCACATCACAGCCATCTTCTGAATAGTTGGATCACTGAGAACATCAGGAGAATGTTTCTTCAAAGACCTGATGTTCAAATGTCCGACATAGAGGCAACGGCTATGCAAAGTTGGTGGTACTTCAAACTTGCTTTCAGCCTTCATTCTGGTCATTTCATCGAGAGCTTTTTTGTTGACTGTTATGTCAGACTTGGTGAAGTTCAAAACTTTGATGCCAGATCTTGATGTGGCTCTACTGAGCATTGTGTATGCCAGGCCTTGAGGTGTTGCCATTTTCTTTGCTCTCTCTGACTTTTGAAAGTCACCAATGAGATGTGGATATGTGCTACCTTGTGCTTTGTGGACTGTGAGTACATATGCAAGAACTCCAGGGAACATTTTCCTTTCAACTGGCACTGTTTTCTTGTGTGTGATAAAAAATGTGGAAGAAACTGATTTGATGGGAACTAAATGTCTTAATCCAGAGGGGCTAGTTTTCTTAAGTTCTTTGCCAACAATAGAATTATTAAATTTCAAATAAATACACCTTGAAGCGGTTTTTCCGATGGTATATCCATGTGCTGTATGGTGCCTATTACGCCATTCACCAGGTGGTCAGAGGTGTCAATGTTTTTTGTAAGCATGAAAGGAGCACCCAGTGCTATTTCAATCGAGGCTGGCAATCCTCCAGTTTCATATATACTGGTGCTGGTGACTTTCACTGAGACAGCATTTGTGTGAAGATCTTTCTGAGTGTCCTGGCAGTGAATAAGAACATGAGGTTCTGGTAGATTTTGTAGTTGTTGGTCATTATAGATAGCTGCAAGCTCATTTGTTCTGAATAAGTGCACAGTGTCAAGGGGGAAATTGGTGGTGTCAGTATTTTCAAGGTCTTTAAGATTATGTTCATCTTCTTCTGTGAGTGTACCCACTCGTACATTGTTTAATATTTCTGCAAATCTAGGGTCTCCCTTTTGACGTACTATGGTAGTCAGTTCATACAGCTTGAAGAGTTTTTGCCAAACGGAACCAGCTAATGCATCATATCCCTGAGTAGGTACACTAAAGACTGGACTTTGTCCAACTGGATTGAGCTCTAACAGGTCTCCGACAGCTAATATGGATACTCCTGCATATGGGAGGTTGTAGTTTTGAAATATTTCTTGTAATGCACAAGACAGGTGGTTCTGAAAAGATGTTGATCCAAGCATTGATATTTCATCTATGATGATGACTTTTAAATTAGTGAAGCTACATCTCATTGTATTCAGCCTGCTTTGGTTTGGTGGTTTGTATGTAAAATTCATGTCATGCCCCTGTTTTTTAACTGGTAAGCCAAAGGCCGAGTGAACAGTCATCCCATTTATATTTGATGCCGCCTTTCCTGTAGATGCTGTCATCAATACTGTTGGCTTGTCTGGATCCTGTCCTGGAGTTCTTAGAGCACGAACAAGTCCTTCATACAGAGTATTCACAAAGAATGTTTTCCCGCATCCGGCACCTCCGGTTAGGAAGATGTGAAATGGTTCCACGTCATCAGGATGTAGTCTTTTGTTTGTTGCCCATGAAAACAGATGGTCAAACAATGTTCTCTATTCCACATTTAGGCTTTTCACTCTGGCCAAAAATTCTGTATCATGTAACAGATTAGTCACTGTTAGTGAAAATGTAGATGGGTTTTTTCTTTGTGTGTCTGGATCAACAGCACATGCCTCCAAATTCTCAGGGTCTAGGAGTGGAAGTACTGGTACATCAGCTTCAACATCTGCTGCTTCTTGTTGTGCGTGTATTCCAATTTCAGCCCACATTTCAGGCCCAGCTTCATCTGGGTCGAAATTCTCTAGGATATTTTCAACTTCATCATTGTATGGCTCATATGTCTTTATGTTGTCAGTGATATGCTCCTTAACATCCTCAAACTTTTTCTCAAATAAGTTGTCCATCATGAGTTCATCTTCAGATCTCCAGGGTAAGTACAAGATGAGCAGTCTATGAAAATACAGTGCTCTATCACGTTGCTTTGAGATGTTGTGATATCTTATAACTTTAGGTTTGGACCTTTTTGAAATGAGACCCATTTTGTTCTTCAGAGAGTAAGTCTTCTTTGCTTGTGCATCAGGTTCCACCTCTTGTTTTTCGTCATCATCACATCTTGCCTGTGATCCAATGTTGAATTTGGACACAAATTCAGCTAAGCAGATGTTTTCAAGACAGTCTGGTCTGTTTGCATACTTTTCATGTATACTTGCTACAAAAATGTCAGTTTCATTATCTGCCATATTCTGCAGAACATGGCGAGTTTTACGATTCTCATTCTCTTCTCTGGAATGTCTGTCTGTATGAATTGTACATCGGTATTTGATTTTCGTAATGGCAGAGACAGAATTCTTAAAATGGCTTCATGTTCTGAAACTTCACGTGACTTGATGAAAATGTGACCTACATCACTGAGGGCTTCTCTGATTGGTTTACTGCTGGCTTCCTTACTAGCTTTCCTCATCATCTCGCTCATGGTTTTCTCGGGCTTACAGATGTATGAGGTTAAATATGCAATACAGGCCCAAATGTTTGTAATGAACTGAATGTCCATGTTTGCCCTTAATGCTTTTAAAATGGTTCTGTTGTAGTTATTGACCATAAGTTCTTGTGGTGATCTTTTCATGATAATAACAGTTCTTCTCTGAGCAACTTTTAAAGCAGTCACATATTCATTTGTTGACACACAAGCTTTTTGTAATATACTGTCTAGTGTTACCATTCCACCTAGTTCACTATCAGAAGCAACTATGTCATGTACTTTCTGAAGAATTACAGATGCTTTGCTTTTGACAGTAGCACTGTCTTCTCCTTCTGGAACTCGAGCAATCAACGTACGGGGAGATGGCGCTCTCGGGTAAGAAAACCTACAAGTTTTTTTTTTTGTTTTTTTTTGCATGTTCTAGTGTGATGATGGACTTGGCGTTGGACTAAATTATACAACTCTTAATCTTCTTCAATATTTGGCATTTGACATGTGATATACTGATCAATGAACTGGATACATTCTTCATCAGTATTCCTGTCCAGCTGGGGAGCATCTTTGACATGAATTGCACAATGAAAATGCTGTGTACCCCTCCCCTGCATTTCAGTTCTTCTGTCATAGTTCAGAATCTTACCAATAGGATGAGCACCACTCAAGATGACTTTTCCAAATAATTGTTCAAAGATATAGTCAATTTGCCGTGCCCCTGAAACTGGATTTCTCTGAAGCCACGATCTTTTGGTATTCCAGTCCATATTTTCAATTTCATGGTCTGAAAAACAAGTTCCATATTGTTTTCCAACTACCTGAATAACTTCAGTCCAGTGAAATTCTGCTGCTGATCCAGTGAGAAAAAATGTGTATGGACCAAGTTGTCGTAACTTAGCTAACATGTCAAGCTGCATCTGCTGCCAATATTGTGGAGTGGCTCGTATATTTCTGAATGAAGTGAATAACTGGTCTGTAGAGATCAATCTCTTGATTCTACCTGGGTCTTTCAATTGCCCTGCATTGACATCACTTTGAAATGTCTTTCTGGTAGTCAAGGAGATGCTATTTTGAAGCTGTTCTTTTTCTGTCGCATCTAGTGCTTGAAATATATATTCTGTACATTCAGAGAATCTGGAGTCTTTGTTAGTTAATCTCTGGTTGAAATATTTCTTCATACTTAACTTTACCGGTCTATTTGTGTTAAGTGTATTCACGCCAGTAGGAAACAGCTTTGGAAAACATAAGGCCTCCCATTCTGGTTGCTTCAAATATGTGGTAGGAGTTAGTCCTTCTGCAGGTGCAATATTCAAAACATTTGCTGTTTGAACTTCTGGTCCGTTCACTGGTAGAACACAGGTCGCAGCATTAAGTGATGCTTTGTTTTGTAATTCTTCTTGTACTTCTATGGGGTTGTCACAATCGACTTCATCTTCACTATCCAGAAGTTCATCTTTATTTGACTCCTGTTCCTGGTTATTGGAACTAGCTTCACAATCTTCTAATCTGCTGCGGTCTTCAGTGGTGTTACTAATTTCACTGGCATTTCTGTTAGTCTCCAAGTTTCCACTGTCTTGTGGATTTATTGCTGACCAAAGTTGCAAATCATTTTCAGCACTATCCTGTTGCCAATTTGTATTCACGTGTACCTGAGAATACAATGGTGAGTGGCCTTTCAAATAATGAATCGCATCATTTACATAGGTTGGTCTAATAACCTGTTGATGGTAAGGATGTTTGTCAGAAAGTCTCCTTTTCAAAGCTAAGGTGATTATTTGAGCACTTGCTGTATTTCTTGGAAGACTTGTAGCTACTTTGGAGAGATCTGCTGGGACTAACACAACTTGGCCACTTAACTTATGCTGTGCACCTGTATGAGGGGCAATCACTTTCATGAATGGCAGAACCTGAGAGACAATCTGTATTTCTAGAGATGTTAGACGTTCCAGTTCAGGTGGAATGTGTTCCAACGACAAGCTATTTACCATACATAGAGCTGGAATCGAGTTTCTCTTTAAAGCACCATCACATAACTGACATATCCAATCTGTTTTAGTACCATTTCTTGCTAAATCAATATTTCTAAGTAACACTTTATTCTTATACTTTGAAGCTGTATATATCACTACTGAACGCCTGAACATTAGTCTTGCACAAGAAAAACATTCGTACAAAGCACCATCTTTTATTGCTCGTTTGAATATGGTTATGGCAGTTTGCGCAGATGTTGGATTTCTGTCACTTTTCTTTTTAGCTGCTGCTCTCTGGTTTTCCATTTTTCTGTCTGTTAAAGACTTTGCATGTCTTTCACTCCTTTTTCAACATCCTTGTCTTTATCTTTGAGTTTTTTACTCTGACTCCTTTCTTCACGTTTTGTTCTCATTCTCGATACATTTTTCACCTTATCTTGCAATTTTTCACTCTGACTTCTTTCTTCACGTTCTGTTCTTTTTCTAGACACATCCTTCTCCCTATCATTTAGTTTTTCACCTGACTTCTTTCTTCACGTTTTGTTCTCATTCTCGATACATTTTCCCTTCTTTCTTCACGTTCTGTTCTTTTTCTAGACACATCCTTCTCCCTATCATTTAGTTTTTTCCGTCGTCCTCGTCCGTCACATTTGCTTCAACGACTTCCTCTTACGCTGTCATTTGATAAACTTACAGGATTTCCTTGGGTGGTCCCCTTTCAAAGTTGTTCAAAGAATGAATTCCCTTTGATTCTGTTGCATGGACGGAAGAAAACTTAATTCTTCTTCTCCAAAACACAATGAATTTCAAATGTTTTGGCACGATGTGACTTTGTAATTCTCACAGATGTTCAATTATTTGATCCGTAAAAAACATGACCGCAGGCGGTTTTTGCCATTGTTATGAAAACCTTTAAAATCTCTCTGAACCACGACAAATTTGATTAACTTGCAGGATGATCCTTGGTCACTTCACAAGTTGCTAAATAACTTTCTGTAAATCTGGTTGCCATGACAAAAAGGGGAAAATGAAACTTTAAATCATCTCTTCAAACACTGCCAGTTTAAAATAATTGGTACAGATGTTCCTTGGTCAACCTACATTGCTAATTATTCGATCGTAAAACATGGCGCAGGCGGGGCTTTTTGTCTTATGTATAGAAACTTTAACATTCTCTGAAACATGACATTTTTAATTGCAGGATGATCCTTGGGTACCTCACAATTGCTAAATAATTGATCTTAATCTGTTGCCATGGCAACAAAAGGAAAATGAACTTTAAATCATCTTCTCAAACTACTGGCCAATTTTAAAATAATGGTACAGATATCTGGCCAACCTCTACCAAATTTGCTAAATTATTCTGATCTAAAAACTGGCCAGGCGGGCTTATTTGCCTTATGTACATAAGAACTTTAAACAACATCTCTCTAACCATGGGCTTTAGATTAACTTGGCAGGTGATCCTTGTGTCAACTTCACAAAAGCTGCTAAATAAACTTGATCCATGTTAGACTCTGGTTTGCCATTGGCACAAAAAGAAAAAAT
This sequence comes from Solen grandis, assembly GCA_021229015.1. Lineage (NCBI taxonomy): Eukaryota > Metazoa > Mollusca > Bivalvia > Adapedonta > Solenidae > Solen > Solen grandis. The sequence continues at coordinate 7,387,189 of CM037789.1, forward strand.
ATGAACTTTAAAAATCATCTTCTTCAAAACTGCTGGCCAGATTTTAATAAATGTACAGATGTTCCTTGGTCAACTATTTATCTCAGTGAGCGATTTAGGGCCATCATGGGCCTCTTGTTCACCTATCTGCAATTTCACTCTGACTTCTTTCTTCACGTTTTTCTTCTTTTCTTAGACACATCCTTCTCCTTATCATTTAGTTTTTCACTCTGACTTCTTTCTTCACGTTTTGTTCTCATTCTCGATACATTTTTCACCTTATCTTGCAGATATGGATAGCAGATTTTCACAGCTAGCTTTTCGTTTTTGCATATACAGTTCTTTTTCCGCCTGTTTTTCAAGTGAACTCTGTCTTTCTCTTTTTTCAGCTTTCTTTCTTTGGTTATTTTTTGTTCATATCTGAAACCAATTCCCTTTGTGTTTCCTTTTAAGGCTTTCTTTTTCCTTTTTAAATTCATTATTGGCACTTTTTGTACTGTTAGGTGTGGTCCTCCTAAACTTGTGAAGAACTTTATCATACACTAGCGATGGTGGTTTATTTTGCGTGTGTTTCTGCAGTTTGCGTTGCTGGTTTTTGGCTTGATCTTGTAAGTATGTTTTTATCCAGTCATCTTGTTTGCTTATAGTTGGAAATTCTGTTAGTTACCCAGTTAGCAAACACCGCTTTAAGTGTTGTCTGGCAAGCGTAATGTCATAATGCATTGTTGATGGGTTATGCCCCAACATACATGACACAGCAAACGCAATGGCTAGTGGCCCACACACTGGTGCTGAACTTTGTTGGGTAACTTCAGCATATACTACCGACTTGGCTGTTGCTTCCCCATACATGTATTTAATTTGTTGTCTAATTTCTTGTAAATGGAGAGAGTTCCTTACAGAATCATAGACATACACTGTATTATTTTTGTAACAAGATGTAGCCCAATGTCGATTCAGAGGATGAATATTGATCATTATTTTGTCTTTTGGTATTGGCGAACCTCCCGTTGTTTTGGCACAACATAAGAATCTCTGCTGGAGTGTAGAAGCCGACATATTCAGCAGTCACGGGATCACAGTTTGCTTTCATAAGTTGGATCATCGCTAGCACAACATCGTCTGGTATTTCTGTGTTGTCATCACCAACGAGGTTTGACAGAGCTTCTGGGCTGTATGAGGAAGGGCACAATACCTGTAACAGTAAGTATTAGGGTAGAAACATGTATTTCAGATAGTGGAAATTATAGAGCAGACCCCAATTACTATACACATAATGTCATATGACCTTTTATCCCTAATTGTGACCTTTAACTTGAAGCAGGGGATTCAAAACATGCACTCTGTACCTAGTCTTACTGTGGTGAGTATTTGTGTAAAATTTCATGGTAATTCTTCAAAGGGTAAAGGAATTATACAGCGGACACAATTCCTTTACAGTGAGGGATTTGAAACCAATGATGTTCTAACAATTGCCAATGATCAGCTTGTGCATTTACACAGGGTAAGATTCCCTAAACAGCAAGTGATAACTTTTTGTGGCTTTCAAGAATGTGGCTTTCAACAATTAGAATGTGTAAATGTGCATACTGTTTAGGGTCAACATGAATTTGAATAAATGAAACATGGTCTTAAAGTAACTATGCAACAAATTCACAGTCATCAAGTACTCACACTTGTATAACTTTGACTGGATGCCGAGTAGTCCGATGTCTGCTGTAGCAATTCTGGTTGCCTGGAAATTTAATGTAATTATGGTATTAGAATAATCTGTGTTGGTTAATATTGCGCACATTTCCCGCTCCGATAAGTATGTTAAGACCATGCAAATTGAGAAATCCCACATATAAAGCAATAGCCAGACAAGGTGAATTCACATGTTAAGCATGTTAACAAATGGTAATTTAGGGGCTTTCTGTGTTTATAGTATGGAAACGAGAGGCAAAAATGGTTTTCAAGAAAGGGGAGATAATTCAGTAAATCAGAGTGATATGGTTATGGCCCTTGGCCAGAATGTAGGTCCTGTGTTAGTGAGTATGCATGTTAAGTCTCATGAGGCTAGCACCAATGGTTCAAAAGTTATGGCCAAAGTTAAAGTATGACGGACGGACTTACGAACGGACCAACAGCATGACAGAGCAAAAAAAATATGCACCTTGATATTATTATCGGGGTGCATAAAAAGTCGTTTTTTGATAGAAGCTATAGTATCATACCTTATTGTTTCATTCTCAAGGCTCTGAACCTGCCTTTCAGGTATGTGCAGGTTTCGGTTGATCTCGGGATGTAACTGGGTGTTCTGACTCCGAGCATTCCGTTTCCGTTCACGGTCTCGTTCTCGTTGTGCTCTCTTACTCATTTTATTTTAGTTGTCTACCTGAAATGTTTATTTCAATATTTACATAACATAACAGAAGAGAAGGACAGCCCAATGACTGCCCTCTTCCAACCCTGCCATTTTGAAATTGCAGCAGAGTAAAAGTACATCTGACATCTATGTACCTGCTTTTGAGTCAACACTATTTTGAATAAGTAAAACTTCTGATTTAAAATGATAGACAGTATAAAAACATGACTTGTTTTAACGATTGAATATGTAAATTCACTCTTTAAAACAGACATTTACATTGTCTTTCATTCCATACTGGTTAAGTTGGCACAAATGTGTCTCGTCACCCAAAAGGTGCCTTATAGGTGAATGTGTATGTATGTGTTTTTTTTTTGGCCCACCGACAGTATCCAAGTAATTTGGGGACTATTGTCTGCATGAGGCAGATATAGTGCTGCCGCACTGCAGTATCACGCCGTAGACACGTGGCATGATACCACACCCAGTCACATTATCCTGACACCGGGCCAACCAGTCCTGGAACCACCCTTATATGCTGAGAGCCAAGCAAAGGGGTTATACCAGTATAATTTTTTATGACTTTGGTATGTCGCGGCCGGGGAATATGTTTGTATACACATTGTATTAGTAACAGTTCCAAGCACTTGTGGGGTTTAACTCAGAACCTAAAATAAATTTTGAAACATGATTATGATATAACAAAGACAATAACCAACAACACTGCTTTGGTCAAAGTATCAGACAGGCAAATCATTTCTATTAAATTTATGAAACTGGTAAACACAAAGAAATATTAATGTCCAGAAAGGAGAGGTGTAATCTAAATTTTATAAACAATTTGTTTAAAGCTTGTTATTTTTAAGTGTAAATTGAATTGGAAATGATTTACCTGGCTAAAATGTAAGCTTGGACAAAAACAGTGTTATGGGACCATGATAACCACAAAAAATTAAGTATATTTCAGAAAACAGTTTGGATTACATGATTCATTTACTATTCCCTGACTAAACTATATTTTTAGTGACCAAATATCATGCTAGTTTTTCGGCCTCCTCCTCCCCTACAGCCGTCCGATCCACCCACTTTCATTTATTTTTTTCTAATATAACAAAATTTTTATGAACACCAGAAAGTATGGGTTGAAACATAGTAATGACACAAAGCAGTAATAATAACAGTTCTAACAGAAAAAATGTTGTAAAATGAGCAAGCTACATTCACTACAAATCATCAGTAATGCTCTAAGCAATGTCATAGTAACAGTTCCAAGCACTTGTGGGTTTAACTCAGTACCTAAAATAAATTGTGAAACACATTTATGATATAACAAAGACACTAGCCAACAACAAAGTTCTAACAGAAAAACAGTTCTTATAGAAAAAATGTTGTAAAATGTGCAAGCTACATTAAGTACAAAGCATCAGTAATGCTCTAAGCAAAGTCGTTTAAGATGGTCCTTTCAGAAAGAGCAATAGAAAAATTATAGTTTTTGTTTTGTTTTTGTACAAACAGCCCTCTTTGTCCACATCACTCTCCTTGCCCTTCTTGTCCACACCTCTCTGCTTGTCCCACACTGCTATCCTTGCTCTCCTTGTCCACACCGCACCCACACCTTTTTCCAACTCTCCTTGTCCACACCGCTCTCCTTGCTCCCTATATCATCAATTTCAAAGTCATCTTCAAACATTCTAATATCAACCTCCTTCTTTGCCATTTCTACTTTCATTCTGTCAATTCTTGCTCGCAAATCATTGTTTTCACGATGCAGGCGTAAATTGTAGTTTTCCACAGAGGAAAGTTTCTGTTGCATGGCAGATGTTTTCAGATTTAGGTGGTGATTCAGGTCATTTAGCAAAAAGTTACTCTGGTTGTGGAAGGCATTTGATGTTCGCCTCAAACGGTCCAGGTCTTCTTTGGCTGCCATATTTTCGCCAACCAAAACAGAATAGAGTGCAGCCTTTAGTTTAACATCCAACTCTTCATGAAATGTTGTCAACCTTTGACTAAAGTCCACCAGGCTGGTACGGCCGGCTGCTCTTGGACTTTTTGATGGGGATGGACCAGTTGCTTCTTCAGGCACATTTTCCGAACATGACTTGAACAGTGTCTTCACACATCTGGAGAGGGAGTCAGGTGAAGATGATGTCTTCGCTGTAGAGGTTTTCTGAGTGGACAAGGGTTTTGGTGTTGAACTTTGGGTTTTTGAGGTTGAATTTACTGGAGTTGACGGATTCATTGTTTTTGAGGTTGATGTTTTTGGTGTTTTGGTATTTATGCTTCAATTAGATATCTGAAAATAGAGTTAGTTTGGTTGCATACTAGCTACTTTGTTATAGAAAAAGCCTGACCACCAATTGATTTTAAAATCAGAATTCCAAATAATTTTTTTAAAGTATTTTATAAATTTATTTTTAAGGCTGTTTTATATCTAAACAGAAGGCACTTTAAAGCAAACCAACTTCATTAGTAATTGATAAGAAATGTGTTTTATAAGAATGTCTGATTTTAAAATACTCTTGTGCATTATAGGTACACACAAAAAATATAAGTTAAGTATACCATGGCCATTTTGCCACCCCAGAATATACTGAATATATACAACTAAAGAAGCATGCTAAATACATACATATAATTTGATGTGAAGGGTTAGGTGAAGCATGAATAGAGAAGCACAACATCCAAAACCAAAGTTACATATAAATGTTATAGATGAAACTCTGTTATAACACTTTTTAAATATTAATATATAATCTCGAGGTATTTGCATTGTTTTGTATGTCCTCATATCCACAATAATACATAATATCTAATTATGCATAGTGATTTTTTAGCCAAACTAGGAATTAAGTGTTATAACAGATAAGGAAAACTACTGGTGTACTACAAAGTATATTTCGGGGTGTTACCAGGCACAACCACACATGCCTTAACATACACCATAAACATTCAATTTTTAGATTTGGAAGTAATTGAAAACACTTAATGAAGAGAATGTTAATAGGAAAAGTTGAAATTGCAGGCAACATTTAAGGCATGCTCGGGGAGGTAGACCATGGAACACTGCAGCTAGCTCATATACAAAAGATGCTCTTATTTGATTAAAATAAAATTGAAAGCACAAAAAAGAAGATGACTTATAGGAGGATAGGAAGCTAGATGCAATGTTTATAGGGTGATCCAGATGGAATGAATCTTGGAACAAGAAACAACTCAAATAGAAATGTGAAGCTATTATTATAAACAAAAACAGACTATGTGGACTCTGAAGCCATCAAATATGACATAATAGACATTTTAGCTTCCAATAAGTATGTATTGGTTAATGGGATACTTCTTGTTGCAATAAAAATTATTACTTCATTCAATCTGTTTCCCTATTGTGCCCATATATTCAAAGCAGTGCTCCTTATACTTACAACACACAATACTTTCATTCCAATACATGTACAAACAACACATATATAGTATAAAAATATAATGGGAAAAATTACCTGTACTAATATGCTGTGATTCTTCACATCGAGAAATTTCAGAAGATAAAATTTCGCGTTGACGCAAAAAACTGCCAAAAAACTCACTCAAAACTATATTCAAAAATTCGGATAAGGAGAGTTATGGTTCTTGTGCACTGCACTTCTCCTCAATGAGATCTGTCCACCTGTGAAGTTTCAAAGCAGTAGCTTGAATACTTTTGGAGTAATGCTCCGGACAAAAATCAAGTATGAAAAATAACAAAGGGCAATAACTCCAAAATTAGGCTAAGAAGAGTTATGGTTCTTGTGCACTGCACTTCTCTTCAATGAGATCTGTCCACCTGTGAAGTTTCAAAGCAATAGCTTGAATACTTTTGGAGATATGCTCCGGACAAAAATCAAGTATGAAAAATAACAAAGGGCAATAACTCCAAAATTCGGCTAAGGAGAGTTATGGTTCTTGTGCACTGCACTTCTCCTCAATGAGATCTGTCCACCTGTGAAGTTTCAAAGCAGTAGCTTGAATACTTTTGGAGGTATGCTCCGGACAAAAATCAAGTATGAAAAATAACAAAGGGCCAATAACTCCAAAATTCGGATAAGGAGAGTTATGGTTCTTGTGCACTGCACTTCTCCTCAATGAGATCTGTCCACCTGTGAAGTTTCAAAGCAATAGCTTGAATACTTTTGGAGTTATGCTCAGGACAAAATTCGGACGGACGGACGGACGGACACACGGACGCACGGACGGACGGACGCACGGACGGACGGACAACGCCAAAACAATATCCCCCTCCCGATTTCATCGGCGGGGGATAAAAATTAACACGTAAATATTAGAAATTACCTTTTACCTCATGACGTCATATGACGTTCCTCTTCAGAGAATGTAAAGTAACCCTTAAGACTTATATTCTGTCCAAATATCATCTTTCTAGCTCATTTGTAAGCGATTTTATTCGCATTTGAAATTTGACGTCAATGGTTCGAATCTTGGATTCGCCATAGAAACATTGCCATTTCGAATTTTGAAAAACGGACACAGGAAGGCACAACTAGAGCCTAACATACACATTCTGTGAAATTTTGATGAAAATCGGCCCAGAAATAATGGCTGTAGACCGCGTACAAACTTTTTCACCTTACGTCAAATCTGACGTTATATGACGTCATATGAATATGAAATTCATCGCATTCGAAAGCTCATGGTTTGAAATATATGCCATAAAATTTTCATTGTTCTGGGCCATTGGCAACACATCGAAATTAACACAAATACAAGAGGAAGAAAAAAAGAATAAGAAGAATAAGAATAACTAGATTTCATTTGCACGGCAAATGATAGGACTTTCTGCAAACCGTTAAAATATCAATCAAACTGAAAATTATTGATATGGAATATGCAGAAAATATTAGGTTTCTAGACGAATTCATCAATTCATAATGTCTGCAGAGCACTTACAAACTTTTTGATCTGACGTCTATTCTGATGTCATATGAATAAGAATATTATTGCATATGAAAATTCAGCATATTTAACATATGCTATTATATTTTTGTAATTGGCCTTGGGTCACATAGAATTTATTGCACCAGAAATGAAAACATATTATAATCCCATTACGTCAAATGACGTCTGGTCTATGGAAATCTAAAGAAAACGTTTTGAATTACAACATGTGTGAAATTCAGCTTTTTACCTCGAATAGGGTCTCTGAAATACTAAACTTAATTCCGAGGTCATATTTTCAAAACTTTGTTTCACCACAGAACCTCGGTCTTTTCAATATTTTGAAAACGAAAGTAAGGATGCCCAACAAAATCCTTGCTTTTTCATATTTGGTAAAACGGAGACAGGTTAGCACATCTAAAGCGTAACATACACATTCTGTGAAATTTTGATGAAAATCCGTCCTGAAATAATGGCTGTAGACCGCGTACAAACTTATGTAGTCAATGTCAAGTTTGGTGTCATATGACGTCATAGGCATAAGAAAGTCAATGAAATGAAAAATTAAGTATATTAAATATATTAAGTAAATTTTTCAGGCCCCATTGGAACTTTGCAACATATAGAAATTAACACCTAGATATCAAACATTCTTTTTGACCTCATGACGTCAAATGACGTTAATCCTCACATAATAGAAATAAGTCTAAAAGACTAATATTCAGTCCAAATATCCACTTTCTAAATCATCTGAAAGCGATTTTATACGTATTTGAAATTTGACGTCAATGGTTCAAAACTTGGATTTGCAATAGAACCATTGCTTTTTCGAATTTGGAAAACCGGACAAGGAATACACAACAAGAGCGTTACATATACATTCTGTGAAATGTTGATGAAAATCGGTCCAAATATAATGGCTGTACACCGCGTAAAACCTTTTTGCCCTGATATCAAATCTCACGTGATATAACGTTACATATTATGGAATACATTGCATTCTAAAGCTCATGGATTGATGTATAAACTATTAAATTTCCATGGTCCTGTGAAGTTAACAACATATTTGAATTAACGCATATATATCAGAAATTCTTTTTGTCCTTATGATGCCATCTGACGTCAAATGACGTTCATCTTCGTAGAATATAAAGCAGACTTGGAGACTTATATACTATCCACATATAAGCTTTCTAGCTCATCTGGAAGCGATTTAAACGCATTTGAAATTTGACGTCAAAAGTTCGAATCTTGGATTCGCCATAAAATCATTGCCTTTTCGAATTTTGAAAAACGGACACGGGGATGCACAACGAGAGTCTAACATACACATTCTGTGAAATTTTGATGAAAATCGGTCCAGAAATAATGGCTGTAGGCCGCGTACAAACATTTTAAGACGACGTCATGTTTGACGTCAAGACATGTCATAGGCAAATGAAAATCATTGAAATGCAAAATGTTTCATCTGAAGCTTAAGCTATTGGATTTTCAAGGTGCTCGGACGTTTTCAACATATAGAATTTAACACATAATAATTAGAAATTTCTTTTCACCTCATGACGTCATATGACGTTAAATGAAGTTAATTCTCTCGGTATCTAAAGAAATCTTAGAGACTTATATCTTATTCAAATATTAGCTTTCTAGCTCATCTGGAAGTGATTTCATACGCATTTGAAATTTGACGTCAATGGTTCGAATCTTTGACTCGCCATAGAACCATTGCCTTTTTAAATTTTGAAAAACGGACACCGGAAGGCACAACTAGAGCCTAACATACAAATTCTGTGAAATTTTGGTGAAAATCGGCCCAGAAAAAATGGCTGTAGACAGCGTAAAACTATTTTCAGACGACGTCAAGTTTGACGTCAAAACACGTCATAGACAAATGGAAATGATTGAAATGAAAAATATTTTATCTGAAGCATATGCTATTAAATTTTTAAGGTGCTCGGACGTTTTCAACATATAAAAATTAACACGTAAAATTTAGAAATTACTTTTCACCTCATGACGTCATATGACGTCATACGACATTAATCTTCTGAGAATATAAAGGAAATCTTAAGACTTATATCCTGTTCAAATATCATCTCATCTGGAAACGATTTATACGCATTTGAAATTTGACGTCAATGGTTCGAATCTTTGACTCGCCATAGAACCATTGCCTTTTTAAATTTTGAAAAACAGACACCGGAAGGCACAACTAGAGCCTAACATACAAATTCTGTGAAATTTTGGTGAAATCGGCCCAGAAAAAATGGCTGTAGACAGCGTACAAATATTTTAAGACGACGTCAAGTTTGACGTCAAAACACGTCATAGACAAATGGAAATGATTGAAATGAAAAATGTTTTATCTGAAGCATATGCTATTAAATTTTTAAGGTGCTCGGACGTTTTCAACATATAAAAATTAACACGTATAATTTAGAAATTACTTTTCACCTCATGACGTCATATGACGTCATACGACATTAATCTTCTAAGAATATAAAGGAAATCTTAAGACTTATATCCTTTCCAAATATCATCTTTCTAGCTCATCTGGAAACGATTTTATACGCATTTGAAATTTGACGTCAATGGTTCGAATCTTTGACTCGCCATAGAACCATTGCCTTTTTAAATTTTGAAAAACGGACACCGAAAGGCACAACTAGAGCCTAACATACACATTCTGTGAAATTTTAATGAAAATCGGCCCAGAAATAATGGCTGTAGACAGCGTACAAATTTTTTAAGACGACGTCAAGTTTGACGTCAAAACACGTCATAGACAAATGGAAATGATTGAAATGAAAAATGTTTTATCTGGAGCATATGCTATTAAATTTTTAAGCTGCTCGGACGTTTTCAACATATAAAAATTAACACGTAAAATTTAGAAATTACTTTTCACCTCATGACGTCATATGACGTCTTACGACATTCATCTTCTGAGAATATAAAGGAAACCTAAAGACATATATCCTGTCCAAACATCATCTTTCTAGCTCATCTGGAAGCGCTTTTATACGCATTTGAAATTTGACGTCAATGGTTTGAATCTTTGACTCGCCATAGAACCATTGCCTTTTTAAATTTTGAAAAACGGACACCGGAAGGCACAACTAGAGCCTAACATACACATTCTGTGAAATTTTGATGAAAATCGTCCCAGAAATAATGGCTGTAGACCGCGTACAAACTTTTTCACCTTACGTCAAATCTGACGTTATATGACGTCATATGAAGATGAAATTCATTGCATTCGAAAGCTCATGGTTTGAAATATATGCCATAAAATTTTCATTGTTCTGGACCATTGGCAACACATTAACACAAATTCAAGAGGAAGAAAAAAAGAATAAGAAGAATAAGAATAATAAAAAACATAACAAACCCAATAGGACTTTCTGCCGAAAGGGCAGAAAGTCCTAATAAAAAACATAACAAACCCAATAGGACTTTCTGCCGAAAGGGCAGAAAGTCCTAACTAGACTTCTTTTGTTTTGAACAAAAGATAGGGCTTTCTGCACTGCAAACCATGACAAACCTGGTGTTTTTCGAATTTTGGCAAACCTATATATTCCTGCACAATGAAGTCGTAATATATAACTTCTGTGAAAATTCCATGCCAATCCGTCCATAAATGACGGCTGCACAGCGCGGATGAACTTTGGTAGCTTTTTTAAGTTTTGATGTCATGTGACGTCATATGAAAATTTTAATCATTAAATCTTAATGTTCATGATTACCTACATAGGACATTAAATTTTCATTGTCTATGAACCTTTGCAACATGAGTAAATTGACATTCAGGAATCGGAAATAATCTACAATTTGATGACGTCATATGATGTCATATGAAGTTCATCTTTACAAAGTGCAAAGGACACACAGAGACGTATAAGCTCGCCAAATATCAACTTTCTATCTCATCTAGAAACGATTTTATACGTATTTGAAATTTGATGTCCTTGGTTCGAACTTGGATTCGCCATAGAACCTTTGTTCTTTCGAATCTTGGCAAACCTATATAATCCTGCACAATGAGATCGTAATATATAACTTCTGTGAAAATTCCATGCCAATCTGTCCATAAATGACGGCTGTACAGCGCGTACAAACTTTGGTTGCTATTTTTAGTTCTGACGTCATGTGACGTCATATGAAAATTTTAAACATTGAATCTAAATGTTCATGATTACCTACATAGGACATTTAATTTTCATTGTCTATGAATTAGTTTTTAAAAAAGAACACAGAGAGAAATAATCTCGTCAAATATCAACTTTCTATCTCATCTAGAATCGATTTTATATGGATTTGAAATTTGACGTCCTTGGTTCGAATCTTGGATTCGACATAGAACCTTAGTTATTTCGAATCTTGGCAAACCTATATAATCCTGCACAATGAGGTCTTAATATATAACTTCTGTGAAAATTCCATGACAATCCGTCCATAAATGACGGCTGTACAGCGCGTACAATCTTTGGTAGCTATTTTTAGTTCTGACGTCATGTGACGTCATGTGAAGATAAAAATAACATATTCCAAAATGCCATTGCTTCAGGTGTCTGTTGATAGAATTTCTTTGTCCTAGACCTTCAGCAACTTAATGAAATAACAACATGAAAAGGTTGGAAAAAATAGAATAATAACTAGACTTCTTTTGTTTTGAACAAAAGATAGGGCTTTCTGCACTGCAAACCATGACAAACCTGGTGTTTTTCGAATTTTGGCAAACCTATATATTCCTGCACAATGAAGTCGTAATATATAACTTCTGTGAAAATTCCATGCCAATCCGTCCATAAATGACCGCTGTACAGCGCGGATGAACTTTGGTAGCTTTTTTAAGTTTTGATGTCATGTGACGTCATATGAAAATTTTAATCATTAAATCTTAATGTTCATGATTACCTACATAGGACATTAAATTTTCATTGTCTATGAACCTTTGCAACATGAGTAAATTGACATTCAGGAATCGGAAATTCTCTACAATTTGATGACGTCATATCAAAGGAAACACAGAGATATATAATCTCGCCAAATATCAACTTTCTATCTCATCTAGAAACGATTTTATACGTATTTGAAATTTGACGTCCTTGGTTCGAATCTTGGATTCGCCATAGAACCTTTGTTCTTTCGAATCTTGGCAAACCTATATAATCCTGCACAATGAGATCGTAATATATAACTTCTGTGAAAATTCCATGCAAATCCGTCCATAAATGACGGCTGTACAGCGCGTACAAATTTTGGTAGCTATTTTTAGTTCTGACGTCATGTGACGTCATATGAAAATTTAAAACATTGGATCAAAATTAACATGATCACCTACAAAGGACTTTCAATTTCCATTGTTTATGAACCCTTGCAACATGAGTAAATTGACATCAAGAAATCGGAAATTCTATACAACTTGATGACGTCAAATGACGTCATATGACATTCATCTTTACATTATGCAAAGGAAACACAGAGACGTATAATCTCGCCAAATATCAACTTTCTATCTCATCTAGAAACGTTTTTTATATGGATTTGAAATTTGACGTCCTTGGTTCGAATCTTGGATTCGCCATAGAACCTTGGTTCTTTCGAATCTTGGCAAACCTATATAATCCTGCACAATGAGGTCGTAATATATAACTTCTGTGAAAATTTCATGCCAATCCGTCCACAAATGACGACTGTACACCGCGTACAAACTTTGGTAGCTATTTTTAGTTCTGACGTCATGTGACGTCATATGACAATTTTAAACATTGAATCTAAATGTTCATGATTACCTACATAGGACATTAAATTTTCATTGTCTATGAGTCTTTGCAACATGAGTAAATTGACATCAAGAAATCGGAAATTCTATACAACTTGAAAATTTTTTTAAATTTAGTCCTTGGTTCGAATCTTGGATTCACCATAGAACCTTAGTTCTTTCGAATCTTGGCAAACCTATATAATCCTGCACAATGAAGTCTTAATATATAACTTCTGTGAAAATTCCATGTTAATCCGTCCATAAATGACGGCTGTACAGCGCGTACAAACTTTAGTAGCTATTTTTAGTTCTGACGTCATGTGACGTCATGTGAAGATAAAAATAATATATTCCAAAATGCCATTGCTTCAGGTGTCTGTTGATAGAATTTCTTTGTCCTAGACCTTCAGCAACTTAATGAAATAACAACATGAAAAGGTTGGAAGAAAAGAATAATAATAATAAAAGACAGAACAAACCCAATAGGTCTTTCTGCGAAAAGCAGAAAGCCCTAATAATAACTAGATGTCATTCGTGAAAACGAATGATAGGACTTTCTGCAACCTGTGTTAATGCAAAAAGCAGGAGATAGAAGTTTCATGTAATGACTCACCTCTGGTAGTATTTCATGTTCATGCTGATTAATTGACATTATATTCCGCGAAAAATAAGCGTTTAGTTACGAAGTAAAAAAAAAAAAAGTAGCAGTAGTAGTAGTATGCTTATGACGTCATATGACGTCACGATTCAAAATATATGTAGAAATTCTGCAGAACTGCAAACTGTGTTAGTTTCAACTTTCTATCTCATCCTGAAGCTCTTTAATCCTAAAATGAAATTTTCGGTCCTATGTTCGAATTTTATTTCAGCCACAGAGCTTCGGTCTTTTGGAATTTCGGTTAGCTGACAGGATATGAATACCTTAGTTTCAAGATGTACCATCTGTGAAAATTTGAAGATAATACGACCATAAATGGCGGCTGTAGAGCGTGAACACCATTTGTCACTATTTTTTAGCTCTGACGTCATATGACGTCATAGGGTGCTGAAGATGCTTTTGTTCAAAAGCGCATACTTTACTGTCATAACTCTGAAATATTCATTATTCTGAACAACTGGCATCATGTCGAAATCATTGCCCTAAAATAAAAATTAAGAAGTATGCTTATGACGTCACATAACGTCATATGACGTCACGACTCAAAATATATTAAGAAATTATGCAGAACTGCAAACTGTGTAAGTTTCAACTTTCTATCTCATCCTGAAGCTCTTCAATCCTAAAATGAAATTTTTGGTCCTATGTTCGAATCTTACTTCAGCCACAGAACTTCGGTTTTTCGGAATTTCGGTAAGCTGGCAGGATATGTACACCTTAGTTTCAAGTTGTACCATCTGTGAAAATTACAAGAAAAATCCGACCATAAATGGCGGCAGTAGAGCGCGAACACCATTGTTCAATATTTTTAGCTCTGACGTCACATGACGTCATAGGGTGCTGAAGATGCTTTTGTTCAAAAACGCATACTTTACAGTCATAACTCTAAAATCTTCATTATTCTGAACAACTGGCATCATGTCGAAATCATTGCCCTAAAATGAAAATTAAGAAGTATGCTTATGACGTCATATGACGTCATTTGACGTCACGACTCAATATATGTATAGAAATTCTGCAGAACTGCAAACTGTGTAAGTTTCAACTTTCTATCTCATCCTGAAGCTCTTTAATCCTAAAATGAAATTTTCGGTCCTATGTTCGAATCTTATTTCAGCCACAGAACTTCGGTCTTTCGGAATTTCGGTTAGCTGACAGGATATGCACACCTTTGATTCAAGATGTACCATCTGTGAAAATATGAAGAAAATCCGACCATAAATGACGGCTGTAGAGCGCGAAAACCATTTTTCACTATTTTTAGTAGTGACGTCATGTGACGTCATAGGTGCTGAAGATGCTTTTGTTCAAAAGCGCATTCTTTACTGTAATAACTCTGAAATTTTCATTATTCTGAACAACTGGCATCATATCGAAATCATTGCACTAAAATGAAAAATAAGAAGTATGCCTATGACGTCACATGACGTTATATGACGTCACGACTGAAAATATATGTAGAAATACTGCAGAACTGCAAACTGTGTAAGTTTCAACTTTCTATCTCATCCTGAAGCTCTTTAATCCTAAAATGAAATTTTCGGTCCTATGTTCGAATCTTATTTCAGCCACAGAACTTCGGTCTATCGGAAATTCGGTTAGCTGGCAGGATATGCACACCTTTGATTCAAGATGTACCATCTGTGAAAATATGAAGAAAATCCGACCATAAATGACGGCTGTAGAGCGCGAACACCATTTTACACTATTTTTAGCTGTGACGTCATGTGACGTCATAGGGTGCTGAAGATGCTTTTGTTCCAAAGCGCATTCTTTACTGTAATAACTCTGAAATTTTCATTATTCTGAACAACTGGCATCATATCGAAATCATTGCACTAAAATGAAAAATAAGAAGTATGCCTATGACGTCACATGACGTTATATGACGTCACGACTGAAAATATTTGTAGAAATACTGCAGAACTGCAAACTGTGTAAGTTTCAACTTTCTATCTCATCCTGAAGCTCTTTAATCCTAAAATGAAATTTTCGGTCCTATGTTCGAATCTTATTTCAGCCACAGAACTTCGGTCTTTCGGAAATTCGGTTAGCTGGCAGGATATGCACACCTTTGATTCAAGATGTACCATCTGTGAAAATTTGAAGAAAATCCGACCATAAATGACGGCTGTAGAGCGCGAACACCATTTTTCACTATTTTTAGCTGTGACGTCATGTGACGTCATAGGGTGCTGAATATCATAAAAATCAAAATTTACTCACGTGACTAATAAGCCATAAAAATTTCATCGTCCTATGTCCATTGCAACATATAAAAATAAGCGTTTAGTTAGGAAGAAAAAAAGAATAATAATAATAATAAGAAGAAGAAGAAGAAGAATAAACAGTACAAACCCAATAGGACTTTCTGCTTTAGGCAGAAAGTCCTAATAATAAAGAACAAAAACCCAATAGGTATTTCTGCGGAAAGCAGAAAGTCCTAATAAAAAACATTACAAAAACAATAGGTCTTTCTGCTAGAGGCAGAAAGCCCTAATAAGAAAAAACATAACAAACCCAATAGGTCTTTCTGCTTCAGGCAGAAAGCCCTAATAAAAGTTTGGAAAAAGCCGTAATGACAAAGGCAATATGCTTATCGGTCCTGGTGTACACCATTGCATCCTAAAATGCACCTCATTCTCTCAAATACGCATGGTAATTCACCTTTCAACACGGGCACTCTTTCCTGCGTAGGAACATCCGTATAGCGGGTAACCAACCCAATAACCGCCTTCTTTTCTTACTTCAAATTGCTAGAATTTCGTGTACAAGCCCTTATCTGAACAACATGAATATCTGCCATGTTTGTTGACGGAATCACTTGAAATTTTCAGGACTTTTTGCACACTGTAGGCTACGGCATTCGTGCAAATTTCAACTTCATACATCAACTTGCTGATTTTATATGAATTTTTTAATAATTCTTGCTTAAATATGCATGACGTCATAATCACGTGACCAAACAAAAAAAATCATAATATAATAATAAAAAAATGACGTTACGTGACGTCATATGACGTTTATTTTCACATAATTGTTAAGACACTCAGAGACCTACTAACTGACAAAATTTCAACTTTCTATCTCAAATAGGACAGTTTTTATAAGTATTTAAAAATTGACGTCCTTGGTTCGAATCTTGTATCCGCCATAGATGCTTGGACTTTTCGAATTTTGAAAAACGGACACCGGTGTACACAATAAGAACGTAATATACACATTCTGTGAAAATTTGATGAAAATCGGCCCATTAATAATGGCTCTGGACCGTGTACAAACTTTCGTAGTCAATTTCAAATGTGACGTCATATGACGTCATAGGCTTCTTAAAATCATTGAAATCGAAATTTCAGCATCTTAAGCATTCGGCCTTAAGTTTTCAAATCCCTTCGAAAATTTCAACATATAGAAATAATCTTGTTAGAATTAGAAATTCATTATCATATAATGACGTCACGTGACGTCATATGAAATTTATTTTCACAAAATGTTTAAGACTCCCAGAGACCTCTATACTGACCCAATATCATTTTTCTATCTCAAATAGGACCGATTTTATAAGACTTTGAAATTTTACGACCTTGGTTCGAATCTTGGAATCGCTATAGAACCTTGGACTTTTCGAATTTTGAAAAATGGACACCGGGATGCACAACTAGAACTTAATATACACATTCTGTGAAAATTTGATGAAAATCGGTTCAAACACAATGGCTGTAGGCCGCGTACAAACTTTTGTTTCATATTTCAAGTGTGACGTCATATGACGTCATAGGCATATGAAAATCATAGAAATCAAAATTTCAGCATTTGAAGCATGTGTCATTAAATTTTCATTGCCCTTCGACAATTTCAACATATAGAAATATTCTTGTTAATATTAGAAATACATTATCATATAATGACGTCACGTGACGTCATATACCATTCATTTTCACAAAATGTTTAAAACTTCTAGAGACCTATAAACTGACTAAATATCAACTTTCTATCTTAAATAGGACAGATTTTATAAGCATTTAAAAATTTACGACGTTGGTTCGAATCTTTGATTCGCTATAGAACCATGGACTTTTCGAATTTTGAAAAACGGACACCTAGATGCACAACTAGAACTTAATATACACAATCTGTGAAAATTTGATGAAAATCGGTTCACAAACAATGGCTGTAGACCGCGTACAAACTTTTGTAGCATATTTCAAATGTGACGTCATATGACGTCATAGGCATATGAAAATCATAAAAATCCTCACGTGACTAATAAGTCATAAACATTTCATCGTCCTAGGAGTATTGCAACATAGAAAAATAAGCGTTTAGTTAGGAAGAAAAAAAGAATAATAAGAAGAATAAACAGTATAAACCCAATAGGACTTTCTGCCGAAAGGGCAGAAAGTCCTAAAAAAAACCCGGAAAAAAACAAACCCAATAGGCCTTTCAAGGGCAGAAAGTCCTAATAAACAGTACAAACCCAATAGGACTTTCTGCCGAAAGGGCAGAAAGTCCTAATAACTAGATTTCGTTTGCACAGCAAACGATAGGACTTTCTCTAAACCGTTTAAAACTCAATCAAACTGAAAATTATTATTACGGAATACGCAGAAAATATTAGGTATCTAGAATGTAACCTATACATTCTTTGAAAATTTTCGAAAAATTCATCAATTTATAATGTTTTAGATGGCTTACAAACTTTTTGATCCGACGTCTATTCTGATGTCATATGGATGTGAATATAATTGCATATGAAAATTCAGCATATTTAATATAGCCATAAATGTTTTGTAGTTCTGGACCATTGGGATCACACTGAATTTATTGCACGAGAAATGAAAATATATAATAACCCCATGATGTCAAATGACGTCCGGCCTATGAAAATCTGAAGAAAACCTTTAAAATTACAATATGTGTGAATTTAGCTTTTTATCTCATATGGAGTACTCAATCTGACTAAAGTCATCTTATACCTTTTGTGAATTTACTAGAAAATCCATTCAAAAATAAATTCTGCAGAGCACGTAAAAACGTTTTAACTGAAGTCAAATCTAGCGTCTATGATGTCATATGATGTGCTATGATTTGAAAATCATTGCATTCAAAAGACATTGTCTGAAATATTTGCCATACAATTTTCACTGTTCTGGGCCATTGCAAATTACATTTTCCAAAAATGTTTAAAATTATGTAAAAGTGAAAGTTGGGTATTTTCTATTTTTCCAAAAATGCGTAACTTAGAATGTAGCAACACCATGTGACCAGGACGTCACTAAAGGCATAAAAACCAAGACAAAACTCCCAACTTTTGTCTCCGCTTCAACATAGAAAAGTACCTATAAGTAGTATAGGCTAGTTCATACAGTGGTCACGCGATTCCTCAATGTGGCGATTCATTGAATACCGGCGATGACTCGAGCTACAAGCCCGGTCCCTTGTTTTAGCCCTTCTTTTTCTATATGGGCGATTTTTCAAACATGCGATTTTGGATTCCTCGAGCTCCGTCCCCGGTCCCTAAACAGCATTCTATATAATTTCTATGCAATTCCTCGAAGTCGATAACAAAACCTATCTGTATCTCCTTGACAAGCAAACACCAGCCCTATGACCACCTATCACTGTAATTCACACCTTTTCACACATCGTCAAACCTCCAAGAGGACATAGGTGAATCGTTATATCAACACGGACATGTAAAACGTATTTTCTCATCTACTGATCATGCAACAAACTGTGACGGGTCTGCATAATTAATCATTTGTCATTAAAGAAGCCTATTTTGGTTGTTTCGTTGTGTGTGTGTTTTTCTCTCTCTGTAATCATTTATTTGGAGAACCACGGAAAAATATTTAGTGTTTATTACAAGAATGTAAAAAATACACAACGCCGCAATTACACAAATTAAAACAAAGGGTTTCAATCAAATTATCGGTAATAAAGAACTTATTTCTGACTGAACTTTTGCAATGAAAGCTATAATCGAGTTATTTTTGTAATGGTTAAATATATTCTATGTTTAAAAGCTACTATTGAAGTCTAAACGTAACAAAATAATTAATGAAAAGATAAAGTTGAGGTATCAACAAATATAAATATATTGAATTTTGACATATAAATGATTCCTCGAATATGGCGATTCTTCGAATTTTTATGCTGATCCCGTCCAACCTTGAGGAATCGAGTGACCACTGTAGTTGCATTTAACTACATAATATACCCAGTCAGCAGAAGTTATCGGGCCAATATAGCACTGATATCGACACCTATATCTGCACTATGGGTGATTAATACCCCCGCAAAATGCTTTGATACAGGAGAAGCTAGACTCCAGGCGGAGCATAGATAAGAACCTGTATACATAGTATATATGACAGCAATCAATAAGTAAGTAAAGTCATTTTTTAAAGTGGACAAAGAATCAGTTATGGTTATTTGGCACATAAGTATAAAAGTGTAGTCACAGTTCTTTGACATTGCACTTCTTCTAGTCGCCATCTGTTAATATTTTAAGTTTCAAGTAAATACCATGTATAATATTCAAGTTAATTTCGGGACAAGAAAAAAATGCTATTTAACAAAGGGAGATAATTAAAAAATTGGACCAGGTAGAGTTACAGTTCTTGGACACTGCACTTTTCCTAGTTGCCATCAGATTCTGGTTACATTTTAAATTTCAAGTCAATACATTGTATAATATTTTAGCAATGTTCCGGACAAGAAAAACAAAATTAACCAAAGGGAGATTATGCAAAAATGAAACCAGGGCGATAATTCTGCAATCCTTGAGACAACTCAAGTGAAATTTATGACACGCACCTATCCACCTGATTATCAATTCACACACAACAATTGAAATGTAGTTCGCGTCACAAGATATTTAAATCAGAGGCAATAACTCCGTAATCCTCGTGGGAACGAAGTGAAATTTGCGTCTTGTACATCTACTGCTAATGAAGAAGATTTTTTGCAAAGTATTAGATGAACCAGACTGAAATTGAAAGAGGAATTCACTGGGCAAGACATTTCAAGTTGATTCAGGGGCAATAACCTCGTAATCTTTGTGGAAATGGCTGAAAGTACCAGGCAAGATTTTGCTCTTAAATACCGCTTCACCGACTGACCAACCAACCGACCAACGGGCTGATTCTCTTCCATTTGTGCTGGTATACAGGGTATTTCATTTCAAAACCAAAAAAAAAAAAAAATCAATAAAAAAACTAGTATCATATTAATTAATATAAAATCGTAAGGTTTTTAGAACAGGGTTGCTTGCAAAACTGTTCTAAGGAAGCACACATTTTGGATTCGACAACAGTTCGGGGCTATATTAAGATTTTTTTTATTTATAGATTTTCCTCTTTTTTACTACGCAGAGAAAAAAGTCCAAACTTTATTTTCTCTCTTAACACTAAATGGTGACAATTTTCGTGTTTATTTCAGACTCAGAACGATTGCGATATGGAAGTCAAAATTAAATAAAAATGTATTGAAAATAGATGCTGGAGATATTGTATTTAATAAACTGTAATGAAAACAGATAATAATTATACAGGAGACAAATTCGCAATTCATGCATAGATATTTCGAACCATAACTGGCTGGAATTTCCAGCAAAAGCCGACAATATATAAATTGTAGGTTTGAGTCCTAGTCGTGGTTTTTTTTAAAAACCTAGTATTTTTTTTTCTTTTGTTTTTTACACTGATTGTTTTTTGTTGTTGTTTTTTGTTTTTTATTTCTTTTGCAATATTAGACATACATATTTTTGCCATAACGAAAATCAGCAATTCTAGTACATGTGTGAGTAAATATATAAAACACTAAGTTACATGTAATTCAGATCTCTCTCGAGGATGCACACTTTAAAAATTAAAATTGTGCGTCTCGTCGGATGCATGCATATCTGATACATTGAAACTCAAATTATCATGGATAATGATTTGTCTGCACCGTTTACTCAGTTCAACTTCATAATAGTTTCATAATGGGTTTCCCCATGCGCTTGCGACTAGCCTGTTGATGTGCAGCATGCTTTGATTTTGCCGACATATCATAATCCCTACTGGGACCCATGTTAACATGCACTTAAATACACACGCGTGTGTATATATTCTCCAAATCACCTGTCACATGCATTTGATTGACAGATCAGTCAAGGGCGTGTTGAATTTTATCACAGCATCCATGCATCACTAATTCTTGACTGTGATGCGCCATGTTTGTGTTGATAATAATTATGCATTAATTTTACCAAAAGAGTGATAGCACTGATTACAGCATTAATATTAAAAAAAAAATGTCCAAGAGAACCGTAAAATTTGAAGGGTAAAATTTAAATAGGAGTCATTAAAAAAGACGAAAATTTATTGGCCCCGGAATGATCACATGTATGTCAAACGCGAAAGGTAGCCATAAATAAAGAAAATGAAACAATTGATTTATTTCCCAGATCAAAAATGTGTTGGTTTTTTTTTGTCTCAACGTCTGTTAGTCTGTAATTTGGGTCATCGTGTTTTAATGATTGAAATCCTTCGCTATTATATAATCTTAACGGAGCTGTATTTCAATAGAGATTTGACTGTTTCGTTACATTTGGAGTATAAT
This sequence comes from Solen grandis, assembly GCA_021229015.1. Taxonomy (NCBI): domain Eukaryota; kingdom Metazoa; phylum Mollusca; class Bivalvia; order Adapedonta; family Solenidae; genus Solen; species Solen grandis. The sequence continues at coordinate 7,409,473 of CM037789.1, forward strand.
TAGTTCATGTAAATTTTAACACCAATGAACTAGCAGTATAATTGGACATTTGTTAAGAAAGGATGACCTGTAATTTGAAGGTCGTCGCATTACGACAGAATATGTTCAAAAACAAAAACTACAAGATGAAAAAAAGAAAGAGCAATGCTGTTTTGGGTTAAAATAAACATTATTTCAAATTGCCTCCACATACCATCTTTCTTACATCCGTTCAGCATTATTTTATCTATTTTTTGATTATCAAAAATAAATAAATTTAAAAAAAAATTTACCACAGACATTTAAGAAAAAAGTGCATTCAGGTTTTGAAAAAGACAATAATGTAATGCCCAGGCATTACTGATTTTACTTACCTTTGTATTTGTCCTTGGGTTGGCTCTATTTATCTGCTATTGAAGATTTTGCAGCGTTCTCTGACAAATCACATACATTTAGACAGCTGACTGACTTATTTGCCAGCTCAACAAGCCAAAATAATGCATTACGCCAGGAATATTCTCTTTACCTCCGTGTCACATTTGCACTCGGTCTCGATGTAAACATGCCATGTAAACCATTTGTGTAATGTCTGTATTTAGATATTCAGTGTGGTTTAGATGTCATTTCCGCTCATTTTACAGTTTAATAGTTGCAAGTAAGTCCGCGTGATTATTGGTAGAACATTGTATTTTAAAAGTTATAATTAAGGTTTATGCCAAGTAAGTCCGCGTGATTATTGGTAGAACATTGTATTTTTAAAAGTTTAAATCTGCAAACCCACGAGGGCGACCATTTTTTTATTTCCATATTTCCAGTTGTTGCTTTGGTGCCGGTGCTCTGTGTACTGTACTATACTATATTGATAAAGATAGAATTGACACACCATTAAATTATTGTCAAGACTTGTTTAGCTATTAAAATCAATATGATATTAGTAAAAAGTTTATTTTGCAATTTATATAACTAAAACATATCTGTAAACTTACATTTTCTGAAAATGCTTCAATTTTGTGAAAGCGAAAGTAGGATATTTTCTGAAAATTCTTACAATTGGGTTTAAATTCTTATTTTTTATGTAACTTCCTTATACTTTGATCAATTACAAAACTCTAGGTACCAAAATCATTGTCTTAAAATTCTCTATATTTCACATGCTTTATGTATAGGAAAATGTTCAATATTTATTGTGATACAAGCTCTTAAACATCGAGAAAACTGCAAAATTCACCAAAGCTATATGCACGAATTTTTTTTCCCCCATTACTCCGTGAATCTTAGGCCAATCATTAAACTTTAAGCATCAATAGAACGGCCAAACATTGGTCTACAAACAATATTCATCATCATATTTTCGAAAATCAAAGGTTTTCGAGATAAAAACAGTTAAACACACTGAGGGTTACCAAATTTTCAACCCCGATCATCAAAAACTAAATATCATCTGAAAGGTCTTTCTAAGCACTACAATTTATACGCATAGTGTCTCGATAGAATATTTACCGTTTTTGAGATATTTAAGGATGAAGAAAAATCCGATAATTGATATATGACCTTGACCTTTGGGATTTTCCGGAATCGGAAGTGACATGGCTCCATATAATCTAATACTGCATCTTCATTCAAAATATCAAGCAAATCATACAAAAAATAAACCGTTAAGTTTTAAATCGAAGTTTAATTAGCATTATGACGTCATGTGACGTCATATGACGTTCATCTTCTCAGAATGTAGACCGAAGAAAATTTCTAACTCATCTGGGGTTTAATTTTAATGGTTTGAATCTTGGATTCCCCCTTTTTTTAATTTTAAAAAAAAGGGATGCACAACTAGAGTCTAACATACACATTCTGTGAAATTTTGATGAAAATCGGTCCAGAAATTATGGCTGTAGACCGCGTACAAACTTTTTCACCTGACGTCATCAAATAATTAATATGCATATTGCTGCCGATGGAATTTGTCAGTAAATGTCGAAAAAAAAATGGTCTTCAAAAAGGGCGGGAAACGTATTTGAATGAAAGATGGACATATAATGGACAGGACACTTAACATTATCTTGGTGTTGTATTTTCATCCGGTGTTTCATTCATGCAAGTTGTAAATGCAATCCCTGGAAAAGGCATTAGGGCAATGTATCCGTTATTAGCACTCATAAGAAAAAATCATGACCCGGTGTACATAATATTTAATTGTTTGACTCATATGTTATATCACAATTAACTACGGCTCAGCAATATTCTGTTTTGGTAAATATGGGGTGCTAGGGCGAGTCCAAAAAGAGAATAATAAAAGTACGACAATCAGGTTTCAATGATGTATGGGTAGACACGAACTATGTTAATATATCAATATTCGTACCTTTACTTAGGGGTAGGTAACGAGATATTTGTATAACGAATTGGAGGGTTGGAATGGAAAATTGTTCATCCTTATTTTTATATATATAAATATCAAATATGTTTACGAAAGTCAATGGTATAAACATATTGATGTTGGAATTGGACTTTTCATCCATAATTTATTTCATAATAAATAGACAAGATGATGCCGCTGCATTTAAAATCAAATGATGAATTTCATTTTGGTAAATATGTGCTAGGCCCTAGTCAAATCAGATTTCAAACCAAAAGATACGACAATTCATTTTTACTAAATGAATGTTATTAAAGAACTGCTCTTAAAGCATCAATATTCGTACCTTTACTTAGGGGTAGGTAACGAGATATTTGTATAACGAATTGGAGGGTTGGAATGGAAAATTGTTCATCCTTATTTTTATATAGAAATATCAAATATGTTTACGAGATATTTGTATAACGAATTGGAGGGTTGGAATGGAAAATTGTTCATCCTTATTTTTATATAGAAATATCAAATATGTTTGCGTAAAGTCGAAATGAGAAATATTAAACATATAAATATTTTAGCTAAGTTGCGCCTTTCATCACATAGATTAAACATAGAAGCCGGTCGACATAATAATATGGAAAGACAAGATAGGAAAATGCACGCACTGCAATTTCAATGATATCAAAGATGATGATTTCATTTTGTAATTAAATGTCCATTATATAGTGCTTTTCGTAGATTATATATTCCTAGATCTTACACAACCAACCAAGATAAGGACAATTCTTTTATAACTTAAACTGATAATACGTCTTTATTAAAGAAGCTGGCTCTTTAGAAGCATCAAGAAACTACGTATCAGGGAAATATGCTCAACGGTTATGAAAAAAGTTTATAGTTATCAATAAAAGATGTTATACCCGTTTTTGTGTGATTTGGTATGACTATATATGTCATTTAAAGAATCTTAAACCTAGAAAACACACACACACACACACTAGAAAATACACCTGGAGAAGATTGAATTCAGCAGGGCAGGCTAGATTTTTTTTTTATTAACAGATAATTTAAGGAGTTTTGTTAAAAATGGTGACAGAGATGCTAGTTACAAAACAGATTACTCAATTATATTTCTAGAAATATCTTTCTCAGAATTTAAACATGGAAAAGGTCTGTGGAAATCTAACAACTATTTATTACACGACATCGCTTATGTAAACTGTATAAATGATATGAGGTAATTGTACAATACTGTATACCTATATATATAATAATAAGATCATTTCTGAATTAGATAAAGAGAATTATTTTTTGAAAGACTATTAATGGAAATACGTGGTTAAACGATTTATTATGTTAGTTTTAAAAAAACAAGAGGGCCATGATGGCCCTTAATCGCTCACCTGAGAAATATTGCTTTCAATGGTTTATAATATGAACATACTTAAAGTGGGACCAATTTTGACACAGGGCCATGATTAAAAACAAACTTTGGTAAGGTCATTATTTTAACAACTTTTGTAGCAGTTCACAAGACAATTCTACATACCAAATATCCAAGCTCTAAGCCTTGCAGTATTTCAGGAGATGATTTTTCTATTTTTCCTATGTAAAATCAAGTGACCCCTAGGGCAGGGCCAATTTTCACCCAAGGGCCATGATTTGAACAACTTAAGTAGAGATCCACCAGACAATACTACATACCCAATATCTTAACACCAGGCCATGTGGTTTCTGATGAGAAGATTTCTCTAGGTTTTCCCTATATAAGCCTATGTAAAATAAAGTGACCCCTGGGGCAGGGCAAATTTTGACCCTAGGGCCATGATTTGAACAATTTTTGTAAAGGTTTATAAAACAATTCTACACGCTGTAGGCCTTACAGTTTTGTAGGAGAAGATTTTCTAAGATTGCATTTTAAAACCTATTTTTAGCTCCTGTGACCTACTTTTTCAACCAATCATAATAATTTGTACAATTTTGTTAGAGGACATCTAAGGATGATTCCTGTGAAATTTTGTCAAAATCCTTTCAGCGGATTAGGAGGAGATGTTGTTTAATGGAAAAAGTTGACGCAAGACGCACGCACGCACGGACAGATGGACGGACGACAGACGCCGGACAAAAGGCAATCATAAAAGCTCACCATGAGCACGTTGTGCTCAGGTGAGCTAATTATCTAAGCTCTAGGCCTTATGGATTCATAAAAGAATATTTTTAAGATTTTCCTATATAACTCTATGTAAAACAAGTAACCCCTGGTGCGGGGTCATTTATCACCATAGGGCTATGATTTGAACAATCTTGGTAATGAACCATTAGATGATGCTACACGCCAAATATCTTAGCTCTAGGCCTTATTGTTTCATAGAAGAAGATTTTTAAAGTTTTTCACTATATAAACCTATGAAAAATAAAATGACCCCTGGGGCAGGGCCAATTTTAACCCAGGGTCATGATCTGAACAACTTTTGTAGATGTTCATAAGACAATTCTACATACCTATTATTAAAGCTCTAGGCCTTACAGTTTTGCAGGAGAAGATTTTCTAAGATTGCATTTTAAAAATCTATTTTTAGCTCCTGTGACCTACTTATTCACCAAATCAATATAATTTGAAAAACTTTGATAGAGGTCATAATAAGGATGATTCCTGTGAAGTTTGGTCAAAATCCATCCAGTGGTTTAGGAGGAGAAGTTGTTTAAAGGAAAGAAAAGTTGACGCAAGACGCACGCACGCCCGCACGCTCGGACGGACGGACGACGGACGCCGTACAAAAGGCGATCACAAAAGCTCACCATGAGCACGTTGTGCTCAGGTGAGCTAAAAAGAAATTAAAACATGTAGAAAAGCCATTTGAGAAAAGTTTATAGTTAGAAATAAACCTAACAGAGAGTAATAAAACAAGATTAATTGGTTTACAAAACGAATTAAATGAATTAAGAAAACAATAATTCCAAAAGGTTTTATCATAAGTTCTAAATCACAATAGATAGATAATAATGAAAAAAATACGAGCTATTTTTGTAATCTAGAGAAAAAATAATATTTGCAACAAGATCATACCATTTTTAGAAAATGAGAATGACTCAATTATATCAGATCAAGCGGAAATATTAATTGAAACAAAACAAAACTATTTTGAGAATCTTTATCAAGAGTAGGTAGATAAATGTGAGTAGAACTTAGAAAATGAATTAGAGGGCTGTGATTAAAAAAAGTCAGTATTTCTGAGGCTAAGATTTAGAGTGTTTATTGAGATATGAAGAAGTGACAAATACTTTAAAGAATATGAAAAATGACAGGTGTCCTGGATGTCATACTTTCTCTGTTAATTGTGTTCAGCTCACCTGAGCACTGTGATCGGCTTTTGTTCGCCGTACGTCGTCAATTTGTGCTTTAAACGACATTTCCTCCTGAGTCCGCTGTTAACCGCTGAGCAGATTTAATAAAACTTTACAGGAATGATCCTTAGGTGGTACTGAACAAAAAAAGCTAAAATCATTCCGGTCCGCCGACCAAGTGCGCCACCAGATCTTAAAATAGAAAACAATCTTTAAACGACATCTGCTTCTTAACCGCTGTGTAGATTTTGATGAAACTCAGTAGGAATGATCATAGGGTGATACTGCACAAAAGTAGCTAAAATCATTCGTCCGCCTACCAAGATGGCTACCAGAGCTATAAACAGAAAAAAATCTTTAAATGACATCTCCTTAACCGCTTAAAGAGATATTATAAATTAAAATCAGAAATAATAAGGATAGTAAAGGGATAACAATTTCAGGGGAAGAGTTAAAAAATTCTCAATTTGCAGATGATGTGACACTATTATCAGGAGGTTCTGATAATTAATTGCATACAGCTTTAGACTTATCTTAAGTTTGACATTTGATTAGGATAAAAACAATCTCCACGATCAGTCAGAACAAAATGAAAATTCACATAAGATGAAACGCAGTTTAACTTATTAGGTTTATGTTTTGATGTTAATCTAGAAAAAAAATGTGTGAGTCGAATTTTATAACAAATTACGAAAAGTAAAATAAATGTATAACATATTGGAAAATAGAAAGCTGACACCCACTGGAAAAATAACAGTGGTTAAACCACTCTTATTACCATATTACTCTTTCTCTTAAGTCTGCTATCACCTAACAAAGAATTTGTAAAAGCATAAATTACTAAGACATTGTACAATCAATTTTTTTTGGAATGGCAAAGCAAAAATTAAAAAAAGTTGTTGTTTTTTATAATAAAACAAAATATGATGAGAGAGGTTAAAGATGAGGTATATCTAGCTATATTTTAAGTTTAAAGATAAAATGAATGAAAAAAAATGTTATAAATTAATCAAATCTTTATTTAACATACACAAACTTTTAATGGTGGTAAATGTTTTGTGATGTCACCATCAGAAAGAAAAAAAAAGTTTTGGATGATGTTTTAAAAGCATCAAGATGTATATTGACAAATTATGTACAACAGATATGACCAAATATTGCACGTGCCATTTTGCTATAATCACAACTTTCTGGTATTGGAAATGTATGTATTTAAACAATCAATGTATAATAGAGGAATAAGATATAAGTTTCAAATGGGAGTTTTGTAACTATTGATTATCTTAAAAATTACAAATAGAATTTATAATTGTTTAAAAATAAAACACAGTATATATCATATGATTCCTTGTTGTAACTGTTATGTTGATCACATTGTAACAAAATCGGATATTAATAAAACATCTATAATGTTTTAATTAGGAATTATGAGGAGTCAACAAGTAAATCAAAATCGGAGTCAATGTATAAAACACAGATATAAAATGGAAAGTTATTTATAGCTATGTTTTAAGATGTTCTGGAGATTCTTTATACAATGGCTGCAAACTGCGATTACACATCAAATAATAGCAACAAATACTCTATTATTTAAACTGAAGATCACATTAGCAAACTGTGTTCTTTTTGTTATCGTACAGAAGAAACTATTAAACATTTATTATGGGATTGTTTAATACAAAGTCTGATAAGTTAGATAAAAGAAATCAATCCTGTGGCCAATATTGATAGTTTATCCAAAAACAAAGACACAAAAACGTTTCATTAACATTTAATTTTACATACATATCTTAATTTAGGTAGTTCTTATACATGTATTACAACATGGGCGGAATGACATTTTGGCGGAAAATGTTATTGGTTGATTTGCTATGTTACATATACATGTAAGAGATACTTTATTATGATCAGACGACGGTCTCAACATTATTTTAAAGTCTGCGCATTAAAAGAAACTAGTTGACGTCGACGGCCACAATGTTATGATAGAATAGGCCACTATAATAACACTATCCAAATCTTAGAACTGTCCTAAAATGCACCTGAAGCACTGTCATTTTTATGTTTTGCCCGATGAAGGTAAAAATAAATATAGCTTCCGTCTGATGGATCTCGGCAACGGTGATTTCATTCCATTTATGTTACCGCCGTATCACGTGACCAACCATGACAATGATAGGTACTATCGGCACTAAAAATACATAAAAGAAACAGCGAGAACAAAAATACTGAACAAGCAGATTGAATGGGTTGGTGGGAGTGTTTTTTATTTATTAATTAGGCACCTACTGATGTTTACACCGGAGGGGACTATGGGTTTGCCCTGCGTCTGTCTGTCCGTCTGTCCTTCTGTCCGTCCGTCCGGATGTCCGGAAATCTGGATCCCACGATTACTTAAAAACCGTTTAAAATAATATAATGAATCTTGGTATATGAATAGATTGCAGTATGGAGATTCTGCACGTCACTTTTTTTTCTCGGACCAACATTCCGGTTGCTTTGGTAACGGAAAAAATATGCACCTCAAAGTTACTTGTTTTTCTAAGTAAGGAATTATTATGAAATAAAATGATGCCAACCTGGTTTACACTTCGCATGTGGATTTTTGACTTGAGCACTTTATATAGTAGCCTATCTTGGAAATGATTCGGTTCTTAGAAATATAAATGCGCGCTACGAAGTGCTGTCAGAGAATCAGTATCTTTGTGTTGGATAAAAAGGTTTAATCTTTAACGTTTAAACCTGAATATTCTTTGAAATTTAGGATCAGAGCAAGTGATTACACGTTAGGCATATTATTTTTATTCATGCAATTACATTATTCAAGGGAATAGTACCATTATATATTCTGTCTCTATTTTTTAAGAGCGTGTGAGAGATTTCTTTTTGTTCTTTTCTTTGTTTTATTCCAAAGTGAAAATGCTCTTTTAAATGGAAGAATTCATTGTTTAAATACAGATATCTTAAGAAAGTAGATCACACACACACACACACACACACACACACACATATATATATATATATATATATATATATATATATATATATATACACTTGAAGGTATGGTAGAAGGAAACTCGAAGACAGAATATATATATGAAGTTTATGTTATAGCATTAAAGACGGACAATATGTAGTCGACTGAAACACTTTCAGAAAGCTGTTGAAAAAAAGATGTGTTCGAAAAACACTATTCCTCCGTCTGAGCAGGCCAGATGTCAAATAATTGATGTAAACTGAAAGCCATTCATGAGTGCAGTAAGTATGTTAAATATATATAGTAATGATCCATACAAAGATCATTAAAAGATAAACGGAGCTAGTTTTAAAAATATGGAACCCCACAGAGTTCCGTTTCATAATCATAACACTTTTGCTACTCACTATCTATTTAAAATCAATACCTCAAATAGTTCAGGAGTTATGTTCTTGACAAAAATTAATATATGATAAAGAGAGATTATCAGCAAATCAGACCAAGCGGATTTATGTTTTTATTATTTTTTAATTTAATATTTATATGTGAAGTTTCAAGTCAAGTACATAATAAATAAGTTGTTTTTTTCTGGACAGAAAGTCAATGTAAAATTAAATAAAGGGAGATAATTAAAAAAATATGAGCCAGGTAAAGTTATGGTTCTTAGTCACTGCACTTCTGGGGTGTGAATGGGGGCATAAAAAATCCTTTCTCTTTTCTTAAAAATTGAAATTTGAAATGTTAAATTTTTTAATCCTGTTATCTTTGATTATCTCAGTGTGTAGTTATCTTGTGTGGAAAAATTCATGTACCTCAGTACAGCATACATTGATTTGAAGAAAACTTTTACCTCATACCTTCAAGTGCAGACATTTGAAAGTCATATTCATGACCATGTGGTATAGTTACCGTGGCAGGTTGATTGGCATTGAGGCATTCATTTTTGTAACATAAAAACAAATGAAGAAAATAAAATATTTTTTAGCAAAGTCAACCAAACTTATCAAAATACATCATTGTGATTTACATTTTAAACCATATTTTTCTAGACGCGTCTGCATGCAAACGGAGGTAAAAGTTTTCTTCAAATCTATGTATATATAACTGAGGTAAAGGGGGACGTCCACACAAAATGCTTATTTAGCTGGTGAAAGATTGTCTTACCATCATGCTGAAAATATAATGGTACAGATGAATAATGAGACAATTGAGTATCTAACACATCTGAAGAAAAAATTGAAACATAGATTCAGAAACGAAGAGAGTGAATTGATAAATGACCTCAGTCACATTCTCTGTTCTCTTCTGTTGTGGTAAGTTCCAAAATGAAGAAGTAGAAAATGCTTTGGAATGTGTATGCTCATTCTATGGTTCTGAAAAATAAAATGTGTGATAGTGCATGGTGATCTTGTAGGAGGAGAAATGGCTGAAGATGAGACCATGTTTGTTTGATAAGTTGTTTGATCAAGATAAATTTAGACAGGAATGGCCATCCCTCAGAAGAATGATAAATGGATCTTACAGAGGACTATCAACTTTGTAGGAGAGTTATAACCTTGCACCAGGAACTGTTTCCGGAGTTCTCAAAACTTGCAGATTAGCCTTATGTATAGCTAACACTTCAGTGGAATGTGAGAGAAGTTTTTCTACACAAAATCAAATCAAAAATAAGTTCAAAAGTTCACTGAAAACTGAAAATGTAAACTATTTAATAAACACTCATATGAGTAGTGAAGAACTGGAAACATATAACCCAGAAAAGGCAGTAAAACTCTGGAAAAAAAAGAAAAAAAAAGAGTAAAGACAGGCTGTTCCAGCCATATAAGGCTAGAGCATTGAAAGAGTCTAAAAGTACCATTTCAGTGTAAATACTAAATGTTCAATTCACTTCAGTGCTAGTTTAACTTTCCCAAGAGTGAGTACTGATACTTTTTTTGTTTAAGGAAGCAGCTAGTTTCCAAAAACAACAACTGTTACATTAAGATACATCATGTTGTGCCTGATACAGTATCCTATCCTAAAGATTCATGTGATAATTAGATGACCGAAAGGCCTTAATGTTTGTGGAAACACAGAAGTGTTTTCTGTTACTCATTAGAAACAAGACAACATATTTCATTCAGTTTGCTGGAAATGACTGCTGATTAAGTAGACTAGTTTATCATTAAAATTAAGCCTAGTATATGATTAAAACCTTTGTATAGTTTTATTTTCAGCATTACATTTTATCAAAGGAGTGATATACTCATTACGTTTAAACCTTAGCGGGTGAAATACTCATTACACTTAAAGCTTATCTGGAATTCTGTTGGGCTGTGAGTGTTATAACGACGGCAGACATACTTTCTTTTGGTCGCCAGAAGGAAACAAGATATAATGAAAAATGATACCTGTCGTGAAAGTGATTTATGTATCGAGTCATATTCTAGATAAACATAATAAATTGTAACGTTCTGCTACCGAGCTATTATATAATTTTCCTTGGGGACTGCCTGACCTTTCGATTAGAGAAATAATATTCTAAGGCAATGATAAATATTTACACCTAAACACAATGATTAGCCAATGATTGGTTATAGAAAAGAATCACTTTAAAATGAATCAGTATATAAACATCTATGTACAAAGGTTTGTATCTGGGAAGAAATAGTGTTATAATACGTAGCTAGATTAAAAAAAAAGTAATAGAGTTGTGAGATCTAGCTACAACAGACCTACGGCCTATATACTTTGTGAAACACGGCTTCCTGAAGCCTACGCTCTATGAAGCCTGGCGCTCTGAAGACTGGCTGTCTGGAGCCTATGCTCCGTGAAGCCCGGCGCTGTAAAGACCTGCTTCCTGAGGCACGGCGCTATAAAGTCCGGCCCTGTTACCCTGCCGTCACTCTAAAGACGGCAACGTATACCCACAGTGGTATACTCTGTAAATCCCTATGGATTAAAACGAACCCTCTATACTTCCCAGAGTATATGAAGCAAGGCTTCAATACTCTAGAAGCTAGACCAGTCTTCCCTAGCTCCCCTGGACTCAGGAAGGTTGCAATAAGCGATACAAGTCGCACAATGCTGGTGTTATTCCAAACCTCTCAATGAAGCGGGGCTCCCGAGAGAAGGTATGGAAAGTATCACCGTTTAATAACTCGAAATTCCGTACACTGCACTCCTCGCTAGTCGCTAATCAAAGTTACTTAGTAGAGCCGTATCGATGTTACTCCCGTGATGGAACCAACAGTTATCAACAATTGCGGTGAAGAAACAGTTTATATAGGCCTAAGTCACATGACCCCGCTAAACTCCGCCCACTGATTGAAATGCCCCTAGCGGATTTCCGAGTATGACCGATCTAAAAACGGAAAGTGACGAGTCACCATGGCAACTGGCATTCTTCAAGTATAGTCAATAAAAACGAAGAAACAACCCACTAAATGTTAATAACACAATAAGAAGTCATTTCAAATAAACACACACGCACACTCAAACACGCACATACATTCACAGATAGTTTGTTTACCTCTTAAATGTCTCGATTGTCGGCCCTCGTGTTTACAAGTGATGAAACAGGAAGTAAATTAGAAATCAGGGGAGGTAACTCTGAACGTACTATTTTATAAACAAAGGACCGAAAGCATAATGGGTGTCCCTCTCATTTCGTCACAAAATAAAAATATAAGGTTACGAATTGACAATGAAACTTAAGTTAAAAAATAACATACATTTAAAAGATTAAATAGATAATAAAAATAATAATGTGTTTAATTCGACAGTGTGGTTAGATATGTATGTGGGATAATATGTTTTGATATGGTTCATATCGACATTAAAACTAATGATATTGCTGATTCTACATCTCGGAAAAGTGGTAGATATTTGAGAAGGGAAGGTATCAACGGAAAGAAACTCCAAATAGTTTACGGAAAATTATCTGCGAGATGAAGCTTGATGTCTAATAGCCTCCCTTATGTCTGTTAATAAACATGAGTACTATAAAGT
>CM037789.1:7422213-7472213 GCA_021229015.1 Solen grandis
AAAACCTACTGTTCTTCTTGTGTTTCTTTTTCCCTTTTTTTTTTTCCATTATTATTATTCTTTGCACTGTTTTTGTGGCCGCTGTTGCGGCGTGATTAGAAGTGCTACAAATATGAAAATTTCGCTGCATACTCACATGTATCTGAAGTTGTGCACCATTAAGTTTGTTTTTTATTTTAGTACTAAGTTTTGCCGCTAGGTGGCGTTTAGCATCAAAACATATAATTGCCGATAACTCTGTCATTTGACATTTTATTTGTATGCAGTTTTTTGCATTCTGTTCTCTGTCAACTACCCCTTTAAATATGATGAGTGGCAATATCCATATCTTTGAAACTTTTGAGCTAGAAGAGGTTGAATGTTTGAATCTTTGAAAAAATCTGGCAAATTAGGGTGTGTCCACGAAAAACATGCCCATTTTTGTTAGAGATTAGATATCCTCATTCTGTTTTTTGAAATTGATTCTGAAGATCTTTGCGCACAAAATATATGGGGTGGCGATTTCAGAAAATGCATAAAATGGCTTTCAATAAGCGGTCAAAGTGTACTAAAATTTAGAGGATTTTTTTTTTCGAGAATAGGTATTTTTTTAGTTTTTTGATGATTCTGCCATTATTTTTTAATCAATCTTTATGAAATTTTCACAGATTGTATTGTTTGTTGTTTCAAGGGACTTAACAGTTTCAAAATTTCAAAAAATGCAAAGGTCAAGGTCATATTGCGATTATTGGTTTTTTCTTTGACCTTAAATATCTCAAAATCTAAAAATATTTTATCGAAAGAATATGGGTAAAATCAAAAGCCTCTAAAGAGTACTTTTTGAAGAAATTTAGTTTTTTCAGATCGGGGTTGATTTGGTTGTTTGGTGGCAGTTTGAAGTTTGGTCATACTTTGAACTGATTTCAAAGCCTTTAAAGTTTAAATGTGTGATATATTTTGTCATCATTGGAAAAAAGAATGTCTTACCTCGTCAACAAAAAAAGAATTTCGCAAATCTGTCGAGAATTGATGAATTTATAGAGAATTTAAATACATGACCCAGAATAAAAACTGAGAAAATTTGACAGAACACTGGATACCTATGTTCTATAATTAGAACTCTGCTCTGCTAGCTTTGCTCTTTAGGTTGGGATGTAACAGGTCATGAATGTATGTGTAAAACTAGCCTACTATCTCACTTCCATTGTAGCAGGTAATTTTGTTATGCATCAACCCATCAGAGGTTTTACACACAAAGCTACTGTAATGGCTAAAGACTCCCTGCAGTGATGACCAGATATTAAAGGAATACGCTCGGCTGATAACAACTAGGTTTTAATTGGAAGATATTGATGTAAATAAACCAATTTAATTACTCATTTCATTGAATCAATCGTAATAAGAAAGAAATTGCAAGTCAAAGACGTCTATTTACACCAATTTGCTCCGAGACATGGGCGCAGACATTGTTTACGTCTCGTGGTCTCGCGAGACTTTTTTCAACAATCGTGACGTCACAGACACACTTCCGGTTGCGTACATACATTTGAAATATAGAAGGGAATTGCGTGTGTTGTGGAGAAATTGTTTGAAAAATGTTTATTATTTGAATATGATGAAAATATATTATTAAAAGATTAAACTATGATCATTTTATTGTTTTCTTACTCGTGAGTAAGAGAGTCTGGAGCCCTCGTCCTATGACCTTTGTATGCCAGAATAGTAATGAATGCAACTTCAAAAACAGAATCATTCAGAACTAAGGTGTGAAAGTCCGTATGGTTCGTAATGCACGTAAGTTCATCTAAATTTCCAACAACCAAGTCACTCGATTTGCATCATACATTTTCCATATTGGATGGCATCATATCACAGTTATCACACAGACAAAAGTCCTCAGCACATAAATATTCCTCCTCCCGTACGTCATTGTCTTGAAGCAGTTGCAGCTCTTCCTCAGTATATTCGGGCTAAAAGTCGTAAGGAACTATACACTCCATTTTAAGAAATATCTCAAAAACTTTATTAAACTTCCTGCTATAGTGATCGAACCATAACTAAAGTCAATACCCCTTGTCACGCAATCATTTATGCACATTCTCACAAACATCGCTATTTCAATTGCGCAAATCATTACAATTTTTAAACAGTTTTTTAATCAAACATATAAATATATAAAAGGGGCGGTATCGTGTAAGTAGAAATCTAATTGCAATGACGGTAACTGTGAAATACTATAGAGACGAATCAAAGGGACACCGTGTTGTAATTATGATTAACACACCTAATTGCTCGCAATTTAGCAAAATAATGTAAATTATGCTAACTACTTTCTGTATATCACAATAACATGAGCTCATTGCGATACGATACTTTTACTTATATATATTTATTTAAACAGACTTTTTCCGTAAAATAGCATAATATAGATTATTATAATATAAAACGTGGATTCAACACTTTTCTTTCATATTTATATAATGCATTTAGTATGTTTGTGGTGATGATTATACTCTACATGTCCGTTTCGGTAAAACGTGCACATCAATTGTCTGTTGACATGGTGACTCGGTCGCACGCTTCGTTTTATGGCCGTGTTTTATGGCCCTGAGGTGCGATTTTATATGACGCTTATTCTGTTACAAAGGCTTGCCAGTGATTTCTTATCCAATCAGTTTAACACCACACAACTTTTCAATAACCGCAGTTGCAAGCATTTCACGGTAAAAATGACAAAGATGTAGTATAGAAATAAAAAATATCGCGGAGCAAATTGGTTTAAATAGACGTCTTTAACTTACAATTTCTTTCTTCTAACGATTGATTCAATGAAATGAGAAATTTAATTGGTTTATTTACATCAATATCTTTCAATTGAAACCTAGTTGTAATCAGCCGAGCGTATTCCTTTAATGCTTTTATCACAACCCCTATTAATCGCACTCATCGATCGGGATATGGTTCAATGGGTATTTGTGACGTCACAGAAAGGTAAACATGAACAAAGATGGCGGCGGCCATAGCCGATCGAAATCACAAACTTTAAACAGCTATATCTTCACAAATAAAGCGTGTATAAAAATGAAAGTCATGTCAAAGTGATCTACACTAAAAGGTTTATTGATGATTAAATTTTCATTTCAGCCGAGCGTATTCCTTTAACAGGTCTGATCACAGCAGATGGGGGCCTGGCTCAGTGGGACATCACATTCCTTTGGAGATGCCTTTAATTTAAGTTTTGGTCACAGCTGAATTCACCAATGAAGAAAATCACTAAGATATATAAAGCATTTTGAATTTTGTTGTTTTTCTGGTATTTTAACTTGGCTGATCAGGTTTGAAACTGTTGATCATCACGAAAACCGGTGCATTTGCAGTATGCAAATCTAGTTTAATTATGTTCCACTCGCTTTAAGTGCCGTTCAATTTTAGTTATACCCTCAACGCGTACCAAAAGGCTATTAACAAGAATGATACATTCAAAATTGTTTTCCCAAACCAGCGTCTGTGTAGAGTCAACATGCTTGTTCCAAAGTTTTGTCCCTTAATCGCTATACGGTATGGGAGAGCAAAAAATATAGTATCGGCAAATTTCATTAGGAAAGAAAAGAAAAGGAAAGTTAAAAAAAATAACGTTTTTCAGAGTCAAAATCTAATAACACCATATTTTGCCGGTTTGAACAATATAACAGGATTACATTTTATGATGGCAATTTCTAGAGTATTTATTAAACACGAAGTAAAACTGGATTGTCGTTTCAGACGTCAAGACTAGCGCCCTTCTAAGCTGGATAAATTTGAAATTGTTCGATATAATCTTATTATGCGAAATAAACAATCACCAACATGGCCATTCTCTTTGCACAGCACAATAGTAATTTTCCTACCTTCTACAGTTGAATGAAGGGTAGGTATAAAAAGTTGATGTTTTAAAATTGTATCAATCTGACCGAGGGCAGTTCTTTTATTAATTTTCAAAACTGAAAAAAAATGAATCATTCGAATGATATAAGATAAAGCTTAACGTATGTCTTCAGGTCTGGACGTATGCGTTCTTGGGTCTTGGACTCATCATTTCATTAGCAGGTAAGTCATATGCTTTTTATACATTCGAATAGACACAACCTCTAAATCAAATCTCCCTTGCTAGCAAAAAAATAGCACTGCCGTCACAAATGTCACGTGATGATGGTAAACTAACGAAATGGCGTTTCCGTCTGCTGTCACAACAAAAATATTTTTTAAAATGATATATTTTTTTACCACGAGGCGATATTTGATGTTTATTAATGAAAACATACTTAGGGAAATGACACTCGCAGTAGAAAAAACTATGCCATTGAAATATTTCTTTCTATAAATGACTTACAACTAATTCCTAATATATATTGATTTTTGTATTTTCGGTAATGAATATCAGTTTATTTATATGGCAACTTGGAAATATGATTAGAAAAGTGTTTGATGCAATAATATTTACATATCTTGCTTATTTTCTCATAATAAAATGCATTTGTGTGAGTAAAGAAACATATTCAAACAAGGTTTTAAGAACGGGAAAATTTTAAATTTTTTTATCATATTAAATAAACATTTAATAATTACACTCAGATAGAATAACATCAAATAATCAAATAAGCTGATGCCTGTCTCCTTCGAAGACGAAAACAAATACCAAAAGAATGGAATTAAAATAGAATAGAATGACACATTCAGAAGTTTAAATTTGATTTAATCGTCTCTGACATTTTCATTATGGATGCGAAATATTGGGTTTACCACTAAATTACTTAAAAAAAATAGTCTATCTGTCTTGAATTCATCTTACGCTGAACATATCAGTCTGAAAGAATATCTTTGAGAAATCAGGAGAAAAAAAGAAAAGCGTTGACCTGCTTCAACAGTTACATGTCATGTGACTTCGCCAAAAAAAGTCAAAAGGAATAAAAATTAAATGAAAATAATGAAAAAAAAATAAATAAGCAAAAAAATAAGCCATCTCATTAAAATTATATCCTAATTTGCGCTCCTCTACTATCCGCGATTAGGATCACGTCAGATTGACCTTTTAAGTAACAAGTGCTCTATTTCCCCTGGTTATACCTAACGATTCTGTAGCCACCGATTTGATTGTCTTATACAAAGGTCAATCTGAGACGGCCCTCTATACGATGTGGTCAGATCCAGTTAGCATACTGAATCTGATTTTAATGAGACTGAAAAATAAGTAAAATATTAAATAAAAAGTCCGCCTCATATAGATATGAAAAATATATATATTTCGTTTTAGTTTATACAAATTTAATTGCCAATTACAAATTATTGGTGCAATTTACAAACCAAACAAACATTACTGTTGTTATAAGATAGGGAATTAAATCACAAGTTTTCATACTTAGATTCGAATTTCCCAAGATACAAGTAGTTTCCACTGGAAACAAATATTCAAAGACGCCAGTGCCAGTTTTGCTAGCATTTACACATGATCGTATGGTAAACACAATTATGAATGTCTACGTTTCTTTTATTTTTACACTTAGTTCTTATTGTTTGTCTTCCTGCCTAATGTGTGAAGCAGACAAGAAAAAAACTCATTATGTTAGCTTTAGAGAAATTCAGAGTGTCCTGAAAGTACTGCAGTAAAATACACCTGTTGTTCTTTTATGTTAGACACGTGCCGTCCTAGAGAACCAAATCACTTTGATCAAAATTCCATTTGTTTGATTCACACAAATTTCTAACAGCTTAGAGTTGTTTCCGACACTCGTGGATATGTTTTTTTAAAGTACAAACATTGATCGCACACAGTGTCATCACGTTCTTCAACCAGCGTGACGCTTACCGTCATCTTTACAATTGTTCAACTCTGTCAACTTGGGATAAATCAACTCTTGGCTTATGTCGGCACGTGCTCGGATATCACGTGCACTCTATCATCAGGCCCGGGGTGGCACAGGGGACACGTCCGTCCCTACCCCCCCCCCCCCCCCCCCCCCCGCGAAGGCTTGGACATACAAATTTCTAGGCTATATTTCAATAAAATTGTGAAATGGGTAAATTTTTGTGCTCTGTAGTGGAATTCCCCATTGTGTGCCCCTTGTTACTCCCCCGACCAGTCACCAGGCCCCTGCTGTTTCCGAGACCCCTACTGACAGAGAATGTCACCTGGCAACATCACATAGTGACAGTGTCTGCCTTTAATCCGAATCAATCAGACGCTTTCAGCTTTATACTGTGTATATATCAATTAAGCGCCTGAATGTCACAGATGAAGATTAAAGCCCGACAGGTTGTTTTAATGTTTTTACCGGGTATGTCTATTTTCTTTTTTTTTTTTTTTTTTTTGTATTAAAGAAAAATCTGAACACACTTTCCGTTATATTAAAATAAGCACATTGCCCCACCTTCTCTCCTACAATTTTTAAGAATTACATGATTATGTATTTAAATGAAAAATAAATATGGAAATAACAAATGCACAAGAATAGTTTAATCAATGCATTTTAAATCTAATAAGGATATAATCAATAATGTTGTTGTTGTTTTTAAGTAGAGCACAAAAATATAAATGTCAAACTTCATTACTGCATTGTGCCAAGGAAATAATAACCTTATTAATTACTTTTATTTATCTATGAGATTTTCTTTCCTTTTTCATTTTATTTATTCATTTTTATTACTAAGTTTTCGAACACGCAAGCTAACCTTGCAGCGTACTGCATAAAATATTGTAGGTAACACCATATAAAACAAGAATGTGTTTTTTTATTGCTAGATAACATGACTTTGCACAGATATAGGCTAAAGTAAAAGAAAATGACCCAAACAATATCATTATATCGCTCAAGGATTAGATCCATTGCCTTCAAGTTTCAATATATATCTTATCTAACTTTTAGGGAGTCACATCCGAATGGTCACTATAAAAAGAAAGAAAAAACAAGCAATATGTTATGTTGCATGCCTATACGTACACCTCTATGCAAAATCCAAACAAAAATTACCGTCCCATTTCATTTTCAGGAATCATTTTCTGAAATAAAAAAATAAATATTTTGTAATACCCTCTTTACGAAAAATGTTTTGCTGTTGATTATAAACATATAATATCATTCGGAAAACAAACCCTGATTGTTTCAACTAAGAATACTTGAAATATGCGATAAATTTTTACCATACCACTTACCAATCACTGGTCCAATGTTTTTATTGTTGTATCTGCTTTTCTTTTGTTTTTGATATTCAAAATAGGCCCTATCGCTAAAATCTGTAAAACTGAGAGACATACTTCAAAGTTTACCCGAATTTTCTACGAAGTAGATCTATTTCGGTTGAGCTTGCCAAATTAAAAAGACCTTTACCGAGTGTTTTTGATTTTTTTTAGTCCTTCAATATACCAGGGATTCTATATAACAGGTACCATATTTGTTATTAAATTTAGCATAATTAATCAAATATATACCTATACAAATTATAAAAATAAAAAAGAAAATAAAAATCCTTCTAAACTTGATCTATGTGATACAGATATAATGACCAACAAGTAGAATAGAAAGGAAAAGTTTGACAACAAATGGGATTCGAACCCATAACCCTCAGTTTCAAAGCATTTGATAGTAATTTTTGCCAATTTATGGATGTATGTATCTACATTAAAAAAACTTAATTTTCCTCCCCAGATACCCTTCAGAATGCATCTCCATCACACTAGAATTTTTTTTTTTTTTTGGGGGGGGATGGGGGTGGGGGCATGCCCCGGAGCCCCTTAGTACTGACATCACAATCAGATTGTGCCCCCCACCCCCGAGTTCAAAGTTTTCTGGGTTCCGGCCCTGATCATCGATATAAATTCCTTATATATTCCACCAGCCTTATATTACATAAGAAGACAGTGTAATGAAATATAGACTATTCTTGAAATCGCTAAGTTTTAACCTCTCCAAAATATGTATCAAGCTTCAGTCAAGTCAGGTCATGTCAAAGAGTTTTTTATAGTAATATAGGCCGCCTCCGGCCCGAAATACAAAGCATATGTCCCGGTAGGGACTTCGGATTTTTCATGTGAGAAAGCCTTCCAGCTGGCTTGCGGTAGGTCGGTGGTTCTACCCGGGTACCTCTGTGTACTCGGGGTCTTCCTCCACCTGTAATTAGCTGGACGTCGCTATATGATTGAAATACTATCGTAGCAACGGTAAACCCCAATACAACAACAACAACAAAGCATATGATCATGTCATATTACAGACAAAAGAAATGACATATACCTTCTGATGACTCAATCATCATCATCATCATCATCATCATCATCATCATCATCATTATTCCATCTATTATAAATGTATAAAAAAATATAAAATAAATATATTTTCCATCCATATTACAATTACAAAAGATACACATTTCTCTTCTTTGATCATAATTATAAAGCGTATACGTATCATACCATCAAAACCAAATCTAACTTAGATGAGATGAACTAATCCATATTTCAGACAACGTGATGAATAATCACGTGTCAATATTTAAACCAATTAATATTTTATATTCCACAAAGGTTCATCAATTTAACAATACATATCGCTGTTCTATAAATAACATTAGCGCCAGTTTAACTAAAGGATGTTATAAAACTTTCTAACTGAATCGTACCAGTTTCGTTTCGTATCTGTATGTTTCCCACATGGTATTCACATTCCACGACGTTTGGATTATGATTTTCATTATAATATTTGCAGACGCGTAAATAAAAATGAGTTTTATTGTGACTTCCAGTTTGTACTCATGGATTATGACTAGAACATCGATACAATAAGATTTTTTTCCTTATATATTTGGTCAAAATGCACAACACTTACGGCGCAAGGTTAACACTTTTTTCCAGATATGACAAATGAAACCACACTTAAATTGTGAAAATCGTATACGGGGTTAGGACATATCAATAAAATACTATATTTTTCTTCGACTCGTATTTCAGGACCAAAAATGATAATAATAAGCAAAGATAATTTTCTTTCAAATACTCAATACATACACCAACTGATCTGTAAGATAATGATGCTTGTGAAGATAAACACGGAGAATTCCAATCATAATAAAAGTTCAATGATCGCATGGTCATACTTGATACTATTTTAAAATCATTATGTACCTAAACTTTTCTTCACTGTCAATACATCTATTTGTTTACTATAAAGATCATGGTCCTCTTTATGTGTACGCAAGAGAATACTCTCAAAAAGGGGAAACATTCCGTGAACAGTGTAAACATCGAATTTTTAATCATAGGAAATATATTCTTGACTGACCTGGCAGTGTGAATCTGTATTAAACTTATCTGACTTGGCAGGGTAAAACTTTTCTGACTTGGCAATGTAAATCTGTATCAAACTTGGCAGTGTGAATCTGTATCAAACTTATAAAACTTGGCAGTGTAAATCTATATCAAACGTATCAAACTTGGCAGTGTGAATCAGTATCAAACTTTTCAAACTTGGCAGTGTAAATCTATATCAAACGTATCAAACTTGGCAGTGTGAATCTGTATCAAACTTTTCAAATTGGCAGTGTAAATCTATATCAAACTTATCAAACTTGGCAGTGTGAATCTGTATCAAACTTATCAAACTTGGCAATGTAAATCTATATCAAACATATCAAACTTGGCATTGTGAATCTGTATCAAACTTTTCAAACTTGGCAATGTAAATCTATATCAAACTTATAAAACTTGAAAGTGTGAATCTGTATCAAATTTATCAAACTTGAGAGTGTGAATCTGAATCAAACTTTTCAAACTTGACAATGTGAATCTGTATCAAACTTTTCAAACTTGGTAGTGTGAATCTGTATCAAACTTTTCAAACTTGACAATGTGAATCTGTATCAAACTTATAAAACTTGGCAATGTAAATCTGTATCAAACTTATCAAACTTGGCAGTGTGAATCTGTATCAAACTTTTCAAACTTGGCATTGTGAATCTGTATCAAACTTTTCAAACTTGGCATTGTGAATCTGTATCAAACTTATCAAACTTGACAATGTGAATCTGTATCAAACTTTTCAAACTTGGTAGTGTGAATCCCTATCAAACTTTTCAAACTTGGCAGTGTGAACCTGTATCAAACTTTTCAAACTTGGCAGTGTGAATCTGTATCAAACTTATCAAACTTGGCAGTGTAAATCTGTATCAAACTTATCAGAATTGTTTTAAATTTGTATAAGACATTAAAAACTGACAGTTTCAACTAAATGTTATTGTTATAGTGTACGTTCTATAAATAACCTCAAAATGAACTCCTTTTTCTTTATGAGATGATTTTACTTATTTGGTGGCATTGAGAATTGTTTTGCTTGAACATTTCATATTGGGATTCATTTCAAAGTTAAAATTGTTTTACTTGTAAGCAATAAGAAACCAAAATTAAGGGAAAAAAATTAATAGAGTATTTAGTGATATCATTTCTGAAATAAAAAAAGAAACAAAAGAAAAGAAAAAAATCTGGCATTATCATGCGTCGTGTTATATTTAGTTCCATCTAAAATGGTGTTCACAATTTATCTTAATAGATCAAATTGTATCACCAACTAAACGAAAATAGAAAATAATTATTAATAAATGAAAGTAATCGCTAGGAAATAACATGGTGAAATTAAATGCACTGTTTTATTCAGTTAATGTTTTCACATGTCGTCTACGGAGATGCAATTTAGGCTCCATTCTGAAGCATGCCATATTGTACTGATTTGCTATTTAAAAAAAAAAAAAAAAAAAAAAAAAAATACACAAAATTTGTGTAAATATATAAATCCAGAAATAATTTTGTCTGACAGCATACTTTCAGTATCCGAAGTCGCTCATCCGAAATGTTGATAAATGTGCCGAGAAATACGACTTTTAAACTTCGTCATCAGACATGTCCTATTGAATTACGCCTATGTCTTTCTCAAATGTCGCCATAAATCTGTGCTTGCTGTAAGCACATGCCCCACGTTGTCAACTGTCAGACTTTTGTAATAAAGTAATTTTGTCCTGTCATATTCTAATTAGATTTAATACCATGCGCATATGAATTCTAACATCATTGATTTTCTCGGTTGATTTAAGAGCTGTATGAAGATTCTGTTGGTTATTTAGTCGTATCCATGCGGTAAATTAAACTCCATTTTGTACTGAAACAAAGCATCAACGAAATGTCTGGGTTTTTTTTGTTTTTTTTTTGTTTGTTTGTTTTTGTTTGTTGTTTTTTTTTTTTGTTGTTTTGTTTTTTTAATTATTATTTTATTTTCATCTCAGGTTTGGTGTCTTATTACTTAAGCAGTAGAACTGTTACAATTCACCTCCGGGGCCTCCGTGGCCGAGAGGGTAAAGTCGCTGACTTTAACACTCACTCAGCCCTTCACCGCGTGGGTTCGAATCCCGGCAGGGATTTTCATGTGAAGAAGCCTTCCAGCTGCCTTGCGGTAGGTCGGTGGTTCTACCCGGATGCCACCGTGCATTCGGGGTCTTCCTCCACCTGTAATTATCTGGACGTCGCAATATGACTGAAATACTGTCAAAGCGCAGTAAACTCAAATAGTCAAGTCAGCCGTCATATCGACCTAGGATTGAACCCGGATTGTATAGAAACGTTAACCATTGCACTATCCGAACATCCATGTGTGCACATGCTTATGCTCACTTCTTGTGAAAATGTTTCGGTAAGCTGGAATTTTTGAAGAAAGTAATTTGTTTGTACACATTGCAACTTTACTTACAGTTTCTTATCAATTATTTGCATCCATCAGATAATTGATTAGCTTATCATACAAAGCTCGTGTACAGGACTTTTTTTCATTGAAATCAAACGACCAATGCTTCTTAAATACATCAAGTCTGTCCCTGACTTTATTATGAAGGAAAACTCTTACCTTTGCAAGTCTTGTAATTATCTAATGACCGACATTCTTTATTTGCAAATAAACAGATAATGGGGCATTTGAGAGATGGATAATGTACGTACATGTCCAAGAATTGTATTATTAGTCATAACGACTTTATTCAACTAAATGGGATTACCACAAGTACTGTGCAATATCAGGGGATTTTTTTTTTTTTTACAAAAAAAAAAAAATCTCTTGAAACCTGAGGGGCTCGTATGTAACCAATACACCTTGAGTGTTTTGGTCTTTTCTCTAACAATATTTACCGATTAAAGGCATTTGTTTGCAGTTGTTATCAGCGAGCGATCTTGTTAAACAATAAACAGGAAATTTATCAATGTGAAATGATACTCAAGAGCCTTTTTTCAACTTAACATTTATTTGGATTAAGTTTAAGTAAGCAGCATGAGTTTTGCAGGGCAAAAACTTAATCAAAGATAAACTCATAGTTTTTGTATTGCATACAATGCACCTCCTCGACTTCTCCTCTGCCGTTGCTATGGAGATCTAACAACAAATAGTGTCTCTTAATCTTCCTTTTCTCTGCGGGGCTGGTCACAAATTGTTGAAATATTTTCAGATTAAAAACATGTTATTCACAATACATTTTTAAGTAACTCTAATATTTGTGTTGCTCTGTAATACTTGAAATTTGTGTGTGAGGTAATTAATGCCCCACCTCTCTCTTTCTCTCTGTCTCTCTCTCTCTCTCTCTCTCAAATGTTGTACATGATCCGTTTATTTCAATTCTTCTAAATAATATTATTAGATAAAAGCACAGAGGTTAACATGATGTTTAACTAGTATAAAGTTACAGACAGTATTTTACACTATATATTAAGCACACAACAAATGCCACTCCATGGGATTCACTTTAGCAACAAATAAAGTCTATATTGACCTTTTACTGATGTTGTCTTATACATAACTTAGTTTATGTTTCCTTAGGTCACTTAGCAACTGTTGCCTAGCCGTCGCAAAGTTAACAGACAATTGTAGAAACTTTGAAAGTAAAACGAGAACCCCCCCCCCCCCCTCCAACTTCCCCATGTCAGATCAACGCCTACCAACTAATACATTTAAACTCGTTAACTAGCCATCTTGATGATGGAATCGCAGACATACTATCACATAGGACACGCACTGCCATAGCCATGCATCGTCAAACTCCACACAGTGATCTCCCTTGCAAGCAAAAAATCATTGCCGTCACAAATGTCACGTGATGATTGTAAACTAACAAAATGGCGTCTCCGCCTGCTGTCACAACAAAAATATTTTTTAAAATGATTTATTTTTTACGAGGCGATATTTGGTGTTAAATTAAGAAAATATACTTAGGGAAATGTCACTCGCAGTAAAAAAATGCTAAATACTGTTAAGTTTTACTTGTGGTGGCAGTGGTTATCTACAACTGTAAGGGGGGGGGGGGGTAACTACTGCATGGAGTTTGATGCATCGTATGTAAAAGCAAGCACGATTTTATTCACATAGATCATTTTGACGTATTTTGCGTCTTTTTAAATTGACAATTTCACTGATAACCCGTGAAGAATACCTTTTTTATTATATATACATGTATTTTGTTTACTTTTCCTTGTATATAAAGGGTGTTTAGAACTGTTTAGAGGGGTGCAATAGAACTGCCAAGCCTATGATAATGAGGAGGAAAACATCACTTTATGGAATGACTAAAACTAAAATAAAAGCATTTGTGCTATCAAGGGTTTGCTATTGTCCCGTATAGAGTGTAACTAATATCCGAACAGTTAGTCTTCCAAAGCTCCAATGTAATTTCTATTTACGCAGTTCTTCTTCGAGGATGAAATTAGAATGTCGATGAACCAGTAAGGTGTTTGTGTTTGATTAAGGTCAGACATGTTAATTTCATCAAGAGTATCTAGTGCTCATAAGAAGGGCATGAAATCTTTACGGCGTCTTTCTCTCGAAGCCAAATAATGTTTCTCAAGGGATGTTTATATAATGTTAAACCGAAACTCGCATGGCTAATTTTAACATTGCGCTGTAAAACATAATAGAATTGAATCTAAATCCTAGACCATCAAAAGGATTTGATCTTTGACTCTAAATAAAACATGTTGACTAGAAAACGACTACAGGAGTATCATCCCAGACGACATATTGCAGATATGCATTGCTTGGAGACGTTTCTTAAAATAGGTAACTAACCTGAAATGTTTATAGATATATGTGTGTTTTTTTATTATTTAAAGAAATAATTAGTAAGACACTGATAATTACAATTCTACCGTGTAAATGGAATTTTTCAAACGAAAATGTTACAATTTGAACGCTTTAAGTAGAAAAGGCAGCGTACCTACTTCCTGTTCTGCATTGTCAGCCTTCATGGCGCTCCGAGTTTGTAATTCAAATTAGTAGTTTGTGCATAGATAACGTGATTAACAGGACTTTAACGAGAACATCAGTCATGACGTAATCCGTTTGACATGGATAATTCAATTCTCTTGGAAATATATGTGATGTTTCCAGTTCAAACTTGCAGTATTTTATACCTTTGGGCATTGGATCCATGTTGTTACGAACATTTGTTATATCAAAGATTTACTCAGGGAACGTTAAGCTCGAAAATAACCAGAGCTGTAGCTTTTATGACTTCATAGAGAGTAAGAAATTCAAAATACTTCAAAAGAGAAGAGTATTAATTTGAAAGAGGATTGTGCTAGTAATGGAATTTCAGGGTTTATTTTCCTTCAAATATTGTTCAAATATCTAAAGTGGGCGGGGGTAGGGAGGGACAAACCATTCTGCTTTTCTCCTAACAAAATTAGGGTGCGCTTATTATTTGAAGTAACTTTGAAAGAAATAAGGTTGTCATTTTTTTTCACCATAATTAGGTGTTCGCGGGAATTATGGGCGAAGCGTCTGAGCGCTCGCCTCTGTATGTAATAATGCTGTGGGGCATCATGATGAAAGTTGATTTTGCGGACAATGATAGGAAACTCAATTCGGGAAACGCGTTATTGCACGACGATATAATTGTCAATCATAATATCCTGTCATTTCGCAATAAACATTTATAAAGTTATATATACCAATAAAGATAAAAAAAGTGTAAAATACAACTGCGAAAAGTTGACGTCAAGCTGACCGAACAAAAGAAGTTAAGATCCAAGAATTAAGATGACCGCAGCGATGGTGGTGAAAATACTGTTGTCGTTAATGATGATAATGATCATACTACTGCTGCTGCTGCTTTTGTTGTTTATATGATAAACATTTTCATGTTTACACTGTTTACTACATTGATTTTTTTTTTTTTTCATTTTTATACATATTTTTGTAATGCTACATTTTGCTTCGCATTAGTGCATTTTTGTGCTTGAAATGCATGTTTGTCTTGTTCAAGGTCTGCTGGGATGTATTGCAGGCTGCGCAGAAAGCACCTGCTGCTTCAAATCGGTAAGACTTTAACTTCAACTCCAACTGCTTGTGATTAAGTCAAAATTAATAAAGATGTACGAGGAAAGTGCACAATTCGCCAATTAATACTAAATATTTAGTAAATGTATCATAAAAATGCAAATGTTATCACAAACATCAGAAGTCTAGGAATAATTGACCACAAATCTTCAGCTACATGTATATGACATAAAAATATAGCTATTAGGGAAAGCACTTTGGCGTCCAACGTACTTTGGAGTCTTACCCGTTAGACTTCCCTCTATCGAATGAAGTAATGCAACCCACAAAGCTATATGGCAAACTCTCCAAAGTATGTGAAAATATGGACCTTTTCTCTTTTTAGCTCACATGAGCACAACGTGCTCAAGGTGAGCTTTTCTGATCGCCTTTTGTCCGTCGTCCGTCGTCCGTGCGTCCGTGCGTCCGGCGTCAACAATTGCTTCAAACAACATCTCCTCCTAAACGGCTTGGCCAATTTGAAAAATATTTTGCAGGAATGTTCCTTGGATGAAGCTCTACTAAAGTTGTATAAATGGTTCTGGTCCATCGCATAATTAGGTCACAGGAGCTAAAAATAGATTTTAAAAATGAAAATTTAAAAAATCTTCTTCTCTGAAACCACAAGGCCTAGCCTTTTGATTTTTGGTATGTAGCATGATCTTATGACTGTCTACCAGGATTGTACAAATTATGACCCTGGGGTCAAAATTGACCCCGCACCAGGGGTCACTTGTTTTACATGGAGTTATATAGGAAAATCTTAAAAAATCTTCTTCTATGAATCCATAAGGCCTAGAGCTTAGATATTTGGTATGTAGCATCATCTTATGGGCCACTACCAAGATTGTACAAATCATAGCCCTATGGTGATAAATGACCCCGCACCAGGGGTCACTTGTTTTACATAGAGTTATATAGGAAAATCTTAAAAAATCTTCTTCCGTGAATGCATAAGGCCTAGAGCTTAGATATTTGGTATGAAGCATCATCTTATGGGCCACTACCAAGATTGTACAAATCATAGCCCTATGGTGATAAATGACCCCGCACCAGGGGTCACTTGTTTTACATGGAGTTATATAGGAAAATCTTAAAAAATCTTCTTCTCGTGAATGCATAAGGCCTAGAGCTTAGATATTTGGTATGAAGCATCATCTTATGGGCCACTACCAAGATTGTACAAATCATAGCCCTATGGTGATAAATGACCCCGCACCAGGGGTCACTTGTTTTACACAGAGTTATATAGGAAAATCTTAAAAAATCTTCTTCCATGAATGCATAAGGCCTAGAGCTTAGATATTTGGTATGAAGCATCATCTTATGGGCCACTACCAAGATTGTACAAATCATAGCCCTATGGTGATAAATGACCCCCCACCAGGGGTCACTTGTTTTACACAGAGTTATATAGGAAAATCTTAAAAAATCTTCTTCTATGAATCCATAATGCCTAGAGCTTAGATATTTGTATGTAGCATCATCTTATGGGCCACTACCAAGATTGTACAAATCATAGCCCTATGGTGATAAATGACCCCACACCAGGGGTCACTTGTTTTACATAGAGTTAAATAGGAAAATCTTAAAAAATCTTCTTCTATGAATCAATAAGGCCTAGAGCTAAGATTTTTGGTATGTAGTAGCATCTAATGGTTCATTACAAAGATTTTCAAAGTCTTGGCCCTACGGTGATAAATGACCCTGCGCCCAAGTCTTCTCTGAAACCATATGGCCCATTGCTTAGATATTTGGTGTGTAGTATTGTCAGGGGTAAAATGTTTTAGATTAAGTTATATCAGAATCCTTGTCTGTTTAAAAACCTTGACATCAGTTGAAGCAATGGTACTCAGGTGAGCGATTCAGGGCCATCATGGCCCTCTTGTTTATAAAACATGTGTGATAAATTCTGGTTTCTGGCCACAGCCATCTTAGGCGTTACAGATTCAGAGATAAACTGAAGGATGCAAATGAGAATTTAAAGGCGTTTCAGCGTTTTTGTTTTTTTTTTCTAACGGACAGATTTTTCTAAAAAAAATTCACACATTAAGTACCTTAGCCTGTAGCTACAAGTTATATGAATTAAGAATAGGGGGTCACCATGTTCGTTTTTGAGATTTAGATTAATAAAGTAAAACATCACTGTTTGCTAAAATGTACGGTGGCATAAAGGTGACATGGAAGATATTTTTATATTACGTGCGCACGTAGTAGTTTTACACTAGTTTTGCAGTTTTCTACAGCTTTAAATTTAAAATAAAAAAAATAAAAAACGCACAGGAATTCCCCAAGATGCCTAGTCCAACCGGAACTACACCCTTATAACGGCCCTGGCAAAGCGGCAAGCCGATTGCATTGTTACTGCCTGTATTTGTTTTGTTAAAGGTTGTAGGATTACTTAAAACAATACTAACATCTGATGAAGTAAATACTAGTAAAATGAAACTTTTAATAAAATTTACAAAAGGAAATGACTTGCATATTGTTGCAATCAGAGCAATAAAATTATATTAGGCTTTTAATACAACAGACATTATACAATGTGTACAGTCTTAGTTTGCGTGTTGATACATCTTCATAGCAACATGAAAAACTATCCATCTATACATGTTAAAGCACTTTTCACAAATGCTCGAAGAAGAGTAAACTAGATTTTACACATACTACAATCAACTTATAAAATGAAATGGGTGACTATTACACTGTTGTTAGCAAAAATAAGTATATTATTGGGACTGGTGAAGTAGTAAAAATGCCCCCCCCCCCCCCTCCCCCTTATTTTTGCATATCATATATTTTCCTGGTATAATTGCACTATTAAATTAATATAAAATAGTGGCATCAAGGAGACATGGAAGATAATTTTTATATCACGCCCCATGCAATAACCACTGTGTTCGCATGCAGTAGCTTTCGCATATGCATGCAGTAGCTACAATGTTCACATGCAGTAGTTTTTTTCAATTATCTAGAGATTAAGCAGTTTAATTAAATATATATATATATATATATATATATATATCCATTTTATGCCACCAAAGTTTAAAGTTCCAAAAAGATTGCTTATTAGTTTAAGCATCTATTTAATTAAAAAAAGTTCTTTGTCAGTAGTTCTTGAATTTGGTCATTACTTAAACCGTGTAAGGCTATGACAGATTCTTGCCAAAATTGGTGTTTGAACTCACAAAATTCAGTTCCATTGTCATATAATGGTAACCTACGACTGGACCACACTGCCCTTATGCTTGATAAATGAAATTGATAGAGTCTGAAACTGAAAATTTGGCATTTTAAATATAATTAAATTTAGCTGAGGCCTTGTAGCCATAAACATTGCTTATAATATAATAATTATCGTTATATTGTTATATCTCACAAAGTGTACTTTAATTTTTATCGTATACTTTAAAGCGACTTGACCTTCTCGGCGACGGAGGCCCCCAAAATGATTTAAATACTGTTTATGAGATGTTAAATGCAATAACGTTTTATGCATCATCACGTTTCAGTACATCAGCCTGATGGTATTTATCCTACTGCTGGACATTGCTGTCGTCGCTGTCGTCGGATACGTGGACAAAGATAGCGTATGTGTCACGTGCAAGTTCACGTGCGACATAGCTCTTGGTGTACCTTTACATACATTTTTATCACGTTTTAAACGCAGTGTCATCCGCACGCAAAGATTAAATGTTGCCTTTGCATGGATCTAAAACATGTTGTCTCATATATACCTAGAAAATCTGTTAAAATCAAAAATAATTCTTTATCATACAGTGAAGAAGCGCTTTTCATTCATATCATAGTGTCAGTATGAACATTATTGAAAAAATATATAACTATTCTGAGGGGCATAATTTTATTAATCTGACGTCTGAAATATGTGAGAAAAAATTGTTGGTAAAAAGATACATTCTAATGTTTCATTTTATTTCAGTAAGCTAATGTCAACTTTACCAGCATAAAGGTCAAAATCTTTATCAGAACACAAGTAACATATAAACATGTGGAAAACAATTTTGCCTATTAAGCATGCATAAATCAGGAAGTATTCATTTATTTAGATTATTTAATCCTCCCAGACCGTATATTACAGGTGTTTGACACGTTGACGAAACTTTGGGATGAGATCAATTCGGATACAAAGGACAAAATACAGAGCGAGGTAATGTTTACACGAAATCCGGCGTGCGATAAGGCACATCTTGCTATTTAAATGTATTGTTGACAAGGTTTACCTGATCTTATATGTAATTAATGGTATTTGTACGATTTTACAAAAAAAAAAGTTGCTTTAAAAAGCATTAGTTTAGAAAACTTATAAAAAATCATCGGAAACACGCATCATCAAAATACTTTTTTTTGATAAAAATTAAATTTCGGTTATCCATCTCTAGCCTATCCTCTGCACACATCTCTCAAAATTGATAATGTTTTAATATATTAATAAAATATATCAACAAGAATATGTAAATATCATTTAGTGCCATAATGAACAAGCTTTGTAGAACAAATTAAAGACAAGTCATGTAACAACTTTAAACAGCGATTGAAAGGTCGTATGTGGTCGACTCCAAACAGGGCTAACAGACCTAACTTCTAGAGATACTTCCAAATCATACTTTGCCACAGTATGCAAAATGTCCTATTTATGAAGCAGATTTTAGATGTCTTTTTTTTTTGGCTCTGAAACCCAAATGATGAATTTTTATCCATCTTTGGTCATATTGTTCAAATCTGCTTAGATGTAGAGAGTAAAATTGTCTATTGTTAATATTATTAGAAATATTGAAAACGCCAAAACCCTGGTTATACAATTTACATTATTCTTATTACTTAAGCAGTAGAACTGTTACAATTCACCTCCGTGGCCGAGAGGGTAAAGTCGCTGACTTTAACACTCACTCAGCCCCTCACCGCGTGGGCTCGAATCCCGGCAGGGTCATTCGGATTTTCATGTGAGGAAGCCTTCCACCTAGCTTGCAGTAGGTCGGTGCTTCTATTCGGATGTCTCTGTGCATTCGGGGTCTTCCTCCACCTGTAATTAGCTGGGCGTCGCTATATGACTGAAATACTGTCGAAGCGACGGTAACCTCAAATAGTTAAGTTAGAAAATTCACGTCCATAGTTTAAATAACAACCCATGAATGTTTTTGTTAACACAGCTGGGCTGTTGCGGTTATTCGGGCTCCGCCGAATACGAAAATGACATCCCGTCCAGCTGTTATGACTCGGACAACAATGTACACACTGTATGTATGCATTTTCATGCTTTATCATCATCATTTATAAGTAGTTTGTTTGTATGTTAATTCAGTCATTTTGTGATCATGTCTACTTGAGACAGATAATATGATTCCAAACTGCAGTGTCACGCCGAAGACATATGGCACGATACCACACCCAGTCACATTATCCTGACACCTGGACAACCAGTCCTGAAACTACCCTGTATATATCCTGAGTACCTGTCAATCGGTTAAATATTATGAATAGGATTTTTGCAATGTTTTCAAGCAGACAAAATATTTGCATACCAACTTCTGTGTATTTAGGATACCATTTCTTCATTTTGTCACATGGCCCGTTGCCTTCAAAAATAAAAATGATGCTCAAGTATATGTATTATACTCAGACTCAAACTATGCCCTTTAGTTTCAATAGAGATTTGAGAATGATACTAAGATTTGAGCTTGCGGTCGTACTTAAGAATATTCGAGAACACAGGCCCGGATTTTATTTATAAAACATAGACAACTCTGTATCCACCCGAAAATGTGTGTCATCAGTGTGAACTTTATTATATAAAAACTACATGACTGCATTGCGATAGCAGTAGTTTACAGTTATAAATACCAACTTCATCATTAACATAGTTCTTAGTTGCCGAATATATCAGAAACATATTGTAATATCTTAAGACAAATATTAATCAGCATATATGCATATATTTTATGTGATGTTAATTTCTTTCAGAGGTCATGCCGTGCAGCCATGCAGAGTTGGGTCGAAGATAATATCCCAATCTGGGCCGCCATTATTGGCTCTGTTGGCCTCTTACAGGTAAAGGTCAAGGTCATCGTCCATCAAATGGCATACACTCAATTATAAATGCTGGTTCTCATTCCCATAATTCAAAAGTTAAATCATATCTCATATTTTCGTTTTAAATACATCTGTTATGCTGTCAAGTGTATATTTGAAAATATCAAATATTTGGCTTGAGTTGTTGTTGTATTGGGGTTTACCGTACTGCGATAGTATTTCAATCATATAATTGGGGTACAAATGCTGGTTCTTAGGAAGACCCCGAGATACACAGAGGTACCGGGTAGAACCACCGACCTTTACCGCAAGCCACTGGAAGGCTTCCTCACATGAAAAATCCGAAGTCCCTACCGGGATTCGAACCCACAGCGGTGAGGGGCTGAGAGATTTGTAGTCCACGACTGTAACCGCTCGGCCACGGCGGCCCCTGGCTTGAGTTTGACCGTTATCAAAACTTTTCAGAGATTATGTTACAACAAATTAATTTCAAAAGTTCTGAAAAAAAACTACAGAAAACAAATCCATTTCTTGGATTATCTGATAGATTCAGAAATTGAATTGAACAAGTTGACTTGTTGGTACGATTTGTTGTTCATTAATATGGTATACAAATGTAGTAGTTTTTAGCAAAGGCTTTCCAATTTCAACACTTTCCTATGAAGTAAGATAAATATTGCATCATGCATGATCATATTTTACCACTAGATTGTGGCCTCAATCCTGTCCTGTGTCGTTTTGGGACGAGTGAAGAAAGCCATGCGTGTGGAAGACATCGGCGAATAAATCTCCACAGTCATCTCCCCTTACAGTATGCTGTCGAAAAGAAAACAATATTTTAGCTATATAGAGTCAAACCTGTCTTAAGCGGTCAGTTAAGGGAACAAGAGAATGTGACTGTATAACAGAGGTGGTCGATAAATGAAGTTTAATCATATAACAATTTGTTATTTTTATAATATTAAATTGACAGCTAAATACAGGTTGGTCGCTTAATACAGGTTTAACAGATTAAGACTTTTAAGAAAATAATTTAGTTTAAAAACTTTATTAAGATTGTTTAATTTCTTTTTTTATAGAGCTTATCGACTATGTTTGATTGTTGGTGGTTGAAACATTGTGCAGTAGGTAAAAGAAAACCAGAACGTGACATCATAAAGTGAGCCCTGAACATCCAGCAAATTCGAAAGCATTTGTTCTCAAGATATATCTCGCATTAAAGTAGCTTATTTGGTGATATATGATAACTGTTCTGGAATACTATTTATAGCGCCTAGTTACGCGTTATTCATAAAAAAAACGAATGATAATAAAAAAAAATGTAACATAATGTAATGTTAGCAAAACCGTGATTCTTCCTTCAACGAGATATGTAGTTTGATTCAAATCAAACATGTTTTGGTGCATTGTTGTTAACAGCACGGTTGATCAATGAATAAGAGGTGACTTGTATTAGAAACTATATATAATCTTAATGTTTGTTTCTACTTATTGTTTGTCATTTGATTTAAAAAGGTATAAGTTTTGTAATTTCCGTCCATGTGCTTTTTTTCTTATGCGCATCTGTGATATTTGTTTTAATTATACATTTGTTACCAAATTGTATGTTTTGCATTGGGTCTTAATAGTTCATTCGTGCCTGTGAATTTATATATCATAAATCACAGAGAAAAATAACACAATGAGACGTACGCAACTAGTATATACTTGAATTTACGTACGCAAATATGCCTCTTAAGTCTACGATCAAACTAAGTTGAAAACGGCATAGGATTTTATGATAGAATAGTTCGACTGTTTTCTATGTATACGGCAATATCTTAGCTTGTAGTATTACACCGATGCATCGTAAACCTGCATTATACAGATGCGGGAAATCCATAAATTGCAAAGAAGTGCCTTGATTTAGTACCAAAAACATACGTTTTATTCAGAATGGAATATTTCACTCTAGACATGCATGTTCTTTTCTTATGTTTTAGTAGAGATGGATTAAGACGAGGGGTGTTCAAAAACATCTAGAAAAGTTCCATAACTTATTTACTGGTATGGTTATATGAACAAAATTTTAAAAGTTATACTTTGATATAATGAACTTTCAAAATATTTAATGAGCCGGAATTTAAAAAAATTTGTGAATAAGATAGACGACTTGGTTTCATGGAATTGATTATTGATTGTATTTAATATTTGTATTATATGCCCTTGATTTTATTGATCATTAAATTGATTTTATATTTCGATGGCTACTGTTTGAAATTTCTCGGCACATTTCACCCTATGGTTGGCGCAGCCTAAATCGGCATTTAATCGCCGCAGGTCGACCGACCAGCAACCCAAATAGGACAATATTGATGTTATATTTGGAATTCCGCAAAATATTCGGTCGCAAAATTTTCGGTCGCAATAACAAATCTAGATATAAATGACATATTTTGCACATAGATAATATCACCAGGGGATCGGCAATACCTGGTATGATTCGTTGATTTACGTTGGACCAATCAGTGCGTGGGGAAAAATCTCAAACGTATGTTTATTTCCCAATAAACAATGTGTGAAATTTTACACCAGCATATAGATGAGAGTGCTCGTTGATTTACGTAAGTTACGTTCATTTCGGAGTGAAATGGTGTGAACATATACTTAGATCTGTCCATTGACTTACTTGACTTAATCAGATGGGCTTAACCCGGCGCACAAGTGTTTCAGTAATACCCACAGGTACTTGAGGACAGGAACCTGTCTTTATCAATAAGAAAAACACCACGATAGTCTATACATAATAAACAACAAGGTAAACAACTTCAGCAGGATACTGAAGAGCACCTATCAGGAATTGGTGTTAAAATATCTATGAAAAAAATGCCCATCGGTAATATTGGCGAGTTCCCACTGTCAACGGATAATTTTCCTTCATAACTGTTCAAAAGAAATACTAATATAATTATGTCTAATGTCTGAAATGTCAAGGTTTCGAGTGGGGATTTAGTGATTTAACCCCATTTGAACCTCGATCATCGGAAGTGAACCCAAAACGATATCTATGAGGTCAGCGCTGTGATTTGTTTATGTACAGAAGGGAACGGTAAGAGTATTCTATGGAACGTCACAGCTGTCTTATGTTCGGCATTGATGTTAAGAAGGGTCCATATAGCATTATGAGGCATCGTGTTATCAGCATGTGGAGTTGTTATGTCATAATTTGGGGTTGTTATATCATTATGTGAGGTTGTAGTGTCATCCTGTTGGGTTATTATGTCATAATGTGAGGTTGTAATATCATCATGTGAGGTTGTAATGTCATCTTGTTGGGTTGTTATATCATCATGTGGGGTTGAAATATCATCATGCAAGGTGTAATATTATCATATTGGTTAAAGGTTTGGGGTTGATTTGCCATTTTTGGGTTGTGCAGTTGTCCTTCTGTGATGTCCACTTGACTTGCTGTGTGATGCAATTGTCATTCTGTTACATCCACTTGAATGCTGTGTGGTGCTGAGTTCCTTCTGTGATGTTCAATTGACTGTGTGGTGCAGTTGTCTTTCTCTTTTCAGTTTTGTCCACTTGACTTGCTGTGTGGATCAGTTTTCCTTCTGTATTATGTATTGTTTTTTTTTTTTCTTGACATTGTGATTGATATACATCTGTTCATTAATATTCTGACATGTACAGGTAGTACGCTGTGATGTTGTTCTCTCCTATGTGGTTCATTCGGCACATGTAGTGTTCGGATGAAGTCCGAAATGTTGCGCATTGACGACATCGAGTGGTCAATTCTTATTTTCATTTTTTAACGTGGATGTTAAGGGACAACCCAAATTTTAAGATTCCGTTGTGTAAGACAATATACAAACTTGTATATTTGCCAACTTTTGAAGTTGCAAAAACTCACATTCTAGTATTTTTTTTCTTTGCAAATTCTCAATAAAATGCAGTTTTAGTTAAAAATGCAAACATGTTATGTTTTGCATTTTGTTTTTACATTTTAAGATTTTTTTTACATCAGTGGATTTCATCTGAGAAGATAAAAAATAAACCGCCAGCCTTGGCGAGCGTTTTATATTTTCTAAGCCGAGCAGGATAAACTTATCTTCATTCAACATTTACCTAGTATTCTAATTTATCCTATTATTTTAAAGCAATACACAGGAAGAATGAAAAGAAGAACGTAATATATCACTTGACCTTCAACACCGTGACGTCATACATGTAGTAAACAGGAAGGCAGTCCCGGATGACGTCAGAATGTATAAACAATCATAAAGCTAAGTTTATTCGAAAGGCAGTTTATACCACAATGTAAGTTTGGTGATAGGATAAACTATATTCAACAACTTTTGATAAAATGTGTTGAAAATATTACTTTGATAAAAACACCCTTTGAAACGCCTTTTCTTGTAACTAAAACTTTTTATTGAGAAATAAGTAAAAATTGCATAATAAAATAATAATAATGTAAACCATCATTTCGCATAACAGATATTTTTCTTTGATTTCCATTCACTTGCAATACTTTTTACTAATTAGTCAGGGGCGTGCCTGGGGCTAAATTCGGGATACGCAGACTTGCTAGGGGGGTCCGGGGGCATGCTGTCCCGGAAAAATTTTGTACCCGGGTAAGGCATCGATTTTTATTGCAGTTTTGGCACTTTTAGATTTTCGACTTTCTGGACGAAGTATACGCATCTGCTTGTTTGCGTAAGCCTAGGCACGCGCCTGACAGTTCTGTCATGTTGTAAAATGCAATGTATTCTAGCAGGAGATATTTTCTTTAACTTTTCAGCTGAAATCCACTGATGTAAGAAAATTCTTAAATGCAAAACATAGTTATGTTTGCTTTTTTAACTAAATCTGCATTTTTTTTTTTTTTTTAAAGATTAAAAAAAAAACCCGGAAAGGAAAATTAAAAAAAGTGTTTTCGAATTATTATAAACAATATTATGTTTATAGTGTAACGTAAAATTATATGTTTTTCAACAACGAGTGAGTTGGAAAAACGTGTTTTTTGTTTACATATCTCAACAGATATCTAAATTTTAAATTATTGAAAATACTGAAAATTGGTTTCCAGTTCAGTAAACTGGCAAAACCACAAACTATATTACCTCAAAAATGAAATGACATTTACTGCAGACGTAATGCACACGCATGCAATATTCATACATGCGTAAATTAGTATCATACTATGACAGTTATCTCTTAAGAGTGTCGCTGTAAAGTATATAAATTATATATATTATTGCTATACCAATCCTATCAAAGAAACATCAAGGCGCGTGCCTAGGCTTACGCAAATACGCAGTTGCGTATACTTCGTCCAGAAAATCGAAAATCTAAAAGTGCCAAAACTGCAATAAAACTCGATGCCGAGGAGAAAATAGTAAAATTATTGAGCATATTTGAACCAGAATTTACCCCCCAGATACCCTTCAGATCGCACCTACGGCATTCTAGCCCCAAAATTTAAAAAACACATAATCAGCGCTCTTAAGCATCGTCATATCAATGCATAAATATTACACAAGTAGAATATACAGTTTCGTGCATAAGTGCATTTGCATTAGTAAAAAAAACAAAAACAAAAAACAAATGAAGTCTGAAAGCAATATACAAGTTTCAAGCAAAATTATTAACTTGTTTTAGGTCTGCCGTTTATAAAATATGTACCTTTAAACACCCAGAGGAGAAAGGTACATTTATGCATTTTGCCTCATAAAATCAAATTACCGTAAAGCAGATTTATTACTACCTAAGTAATCCTATGTGTTTTCTGATATTAAATTCATATTGTAGGGAGTTCGTCAACATAGGAGAGAACAACATCACAGCATACTACCTGTACATGTCAGCATATTAATGAACAGGATGTAATACTAATCAACCGATCCAATGGCAGAGGGACAACTGCACTAAAGGAACAGAATTAAATGGACAGAACAGATGACAATGCATCAAGCAAGTCAAGTGGACATCACAGAAGGACAACTGCACAACCCAAAATGGCAAATCAACCCCACATGATGATATTACAGCCCCATATAATTACTTAACAACCACGCATCATGTCTTTATAACCTCACACAATGACATTACAACTCCATATGATAATATTACAACCTTGCATGATGATATTTCAACCCCACATGATGATATAACAACCCAACAAGAGCATTACAACCTCACAAGATAATATTACAACCTCACATTATGACATAATAACCCAACAGGATGACATTAAAACCTCACATGATGATATTAAAACCACACATTATGACATAACAACCCCACATGATGATAACACTATCCCTCAAAATGCTATAAGGACCCTTCTAAATACCAATACCGAACATAAGACAGCTGTGGCGTTCCATAGTATTCCGAAGTTATTTTGTTTACAAAATGTTTTCGGAACACCCTTACCTTCCCGTTCTGTATCATGTTCAATCACAACATCTTTTTCTCAGTCTGAGTTGACCTTCGTGGGCGATGACGCATAGATGTTTTTGGTTCACTTCCGTTGCACGAGGTTCCAATCGGTTAAAATAACTAAATCTCGAATAGAAATCATAAAATTGCAGGCATTAAAAATTATAACATTTGTATTTCATGTAAACAGTTATGAAGGAAAATTATCCACTGACGGTGTGAATTCTCCAATATTATCGATGGGCGCATTTTCATTGATTTGTTGACATTTATTCCCGATGGGTGCCCTTCAGCATCCTGCTGGAGTTGGTAACCTTGTTGTTTAATATAGAATGAGTTTTTATTTATAAATACATAGATAGTAAACGTTATATTTATTGGAATGTTAATATTTTGATACAGCTAGATTCCTGTCCTCAAGTACCTGTGGTAATACCATGGCGTCAGGCTAACTACAGGTGGAGAAAAAAATTTTGGAAAAAGATTTCGTTTTGCGTGCTATATCGCAGAATAATGCACGGTGTTCAGTAACCTAATTACAAAATCCGTATAAGTCATAACACAGACTGCAAGGATATGCAGACTGATCTTGTCATGGTCGCAATGGCATTTGCCAATGGTAAAAAATAAGAATTTCATTTATTACGGGAATTTAATGGACGTAGATCTTTTAATATACCCGCATAAGAACTCTTTTAAACGAAGAAATATAGTAAAAACTGATTTATTGCACATCATAAGACATAAAAGGCATAATGGCATAATCATATAATACAATTTAATACAATTGTTAAATACAAAATGAGAAGTTAGCTTAAATATATACAAGTAATTAAATTAATTTTGAATTGTATAGGGCAGTTGTTTCCTTGCACCGTCCGCCTTTATCCAGTAGTAACAGCATAAAACAGCTATAATTAGTAACATCACAACAACACACGAGTAAAATGTGAATAGGAACCAGAATGCCGTAAAATAAACCAGTCTGTCACAAGACTGAAACACTTCCGGTTCATCGAGGTTCACGTGACCGAAAGTCCCAAATACCCACACGGATCCTGAAACACAGGACCAGGAAATTAGAAATAGCATGCAGTTATACTAGAATAAAATGTAAATCACACGCACACCTGTTTATATCGAAAGTTTGTTTAAAAAGTTTGTTTCAAAAGCTTGTTTAGCGAGCCATTTCAAAAAAAAATGTTAAAAAAAGTAAAATGAAAGTGCAGTTCTATTAAAAAAATGATAAAGATATATGGTATTGATTATATATGATATATTTCAAATTTGATATACATGTATAATCTATTCCCCTAGAAATGTATCTTCTTGGTTTTTAGTTCAACTGGAAAACGAGAATGCCATTGTGGTTTGATTAACCAGACGAGATTAGGAGAATTTAATAACGAGGCTCCAGGCAAGTAATTCATAAGTCCGCCCACGCTTGTCTGATAAGCTTTATAACATCACATGTATTAACTATTCGCATATACATGTACTAGTATTTTACAACCTCAGCGAAAATTTGCAGTCGTCGTAATTAGGTATTGATAAATATGTTGTAAACAGGTTCGTTATTTATGTCTCCGCAAATTGTCTCCTATTTTAAGGTAAGTCCTTGTAATGGTTCCGCTACATTTCGGACTTCATGGCCTTTCACGGAGATAACCATGGTTTCATAATGTTTCGTTAGGGTACCTTGGTTATCTTGGTAGAGGTTAGATGATCTAAGACGTAGCGGAACCGTTACAGGGATTTTACCTTTATAAATAACCAATATAACAACAACAATGGAATTAACACAGTCACGATACCACACCTGCATCTGAGCTCCAGGTAGTCCTAATTAAACGAGTGCCATTGATCGAACCAACGCCCTCCATTTGACAACTTTAAGTCTTATTTCCGGGAGTAACTTAACAGTTAATTTGAATTTTAACGATCACAAATTGCAAATGTTGAGTATACATACATTACTTAAGGGCTGGAAAAACAGCACTCACCAGTTAATGCCCAAAGAACGAGAAATACTGTAGCTATATCACTGAGAGTGTCCAGAGTGTTTCTCTCCCCTTCCTCTGTCAAGCGCCGCTGGCACTTGCTAATCACGTGAATGCATGTTTTAAATATTAATACAGCACCTTCCAATACGAGAAACAGCGGGATTTCTTGCTCTATATGACAATCTCTGAATCGAATGAGCCCTGGAAAGCAATATCAAACAGAAAATTAATCATGTCGCTCAAGAAAAAAAAATGATTTTAATAAATAACGATGTTTGTTTTTTTGTTTGTTTTTTAAGATCTATTAATTTACATATTTAAATATCTAGATCTCAACTGCATTTCTAACGATATTCTAATACGAGGTCACTGTAATTGTAACCAGTCTTCCATGTGACCAATAACACACTTTCGTTCAAACACCACGCAGAAGTTACCCCTCCCCCATTACAGTTCTTTTGCTAATTGAGCGTGCAAGAGAGATCACTGCTTGGAGTTTAATTTTCGTTTCGGAAGAAAAAACAATGCATGTTTTGTTTTACTATGATAACTTTTATTGATGTAAATACGTAGTACAGTGGAACCTCGGAATACCGAACCTCCTCGGGACCAGGTGAAAAGTTCGGTTTTCTGAGGTGTTTGGTTTTGTGGGGTTTCTTTCAAATATGTTTTTTTTTTTTTTATTTATTTTTTTTTTTTCATATTTTGTTATTTATCTAGAGAAATATTTTTTTTTTTCACCTTTAGGAATGGACTCTGATTCTCTCAAAAGCTTTACTTTATCTTCTAGAGTTAATTCAACCCGTCGACGTTTACTAGAGGGTTTGGTCATGATTGCTTTAGCAAATGTTACCAAAGAATGTTTCAAAATATTAAAAATCGTTGAATATATTGTGATGATAACTCAATAATTAGATCTACCTTAAACACATTTTATTTATTTTGTAGTTAACATTTTGGTGCCATGCCAAAATTCTTACAGAATTAAAAAAAAAAATATCATGTTTATCTTTAATAAGATCTAAATAAAGACTGAGACTAGTGTGATAAATGTACAATATAGGTTTAAATAAACGCTGATATAAAGGAACTATTTTCAGTGTCGAAGGAAAAAAGTAGATATGCGGTTCCTTTATACATTCATCCATTCCAATCAATTGTTTCTATGTCGGCGTGTAT
This sequence comes from Solen grandis, assembly GCA_021229015.1. Classification (NCBI taxonomy): domain Eukaryota; kingdom Metazoa; phylum Mollusca; class Bivalvia; order Adapedonta; family Solenidae; genus Solen; species Solen grandis. The sequence goes on from CM037789.1 coordinate 7,453,217, forward strand.
GGAACTTTACCAATAAGATATCATAATAAAACAGTTTAATTTCCATCCACTTTAAATTTAAAGGAAAAAGGGGGGAATATATGTAAGAGCTTGTTGAAAAATGCAGATGAAATGTAAATATGTAAGGACTTAATTCCACATTTTGATGTTTCATTCGGGATATGGATCAAATTGTGACTGCCCACCAACTTTGAACACTCCATTGTAGTTCATAGCCCAAGAAACCATCCAAAGTTGCAATTAAATCGTTATATTTACACACAATCCTTTTAAAAAAAAAGTCATGATTTCTATATCGGCATGCATCAACATAAATTTCATTCACACCATGGTTTAACGGGTATTAGCAATTTTGACATTTTCAATCAATTACGTGAAATTTGAGTCTAATATTTTGTACAGCAGAGTAGGTAAATGTACCCCAGGAAAACGTGTGTGCGACTGGATCACTTACCTATTATAAATATTGCCACAGCTGTCAGAAAAATCAGCGTTCTGGTCACATTTGACAAGGCTGAAAAATAAATGATCTAGCTGTTGTTCAATAAGATATCAATACAGTTGATTACACAGTTTCATCAGTGAGTACAAGTAGTAGTAGTAGTAGTAGTTGGGTTTTACTCTACATGTAATTACCAAGACGACCGCTTTATCACAGGAGATACTATGGCAGCGACGGTAACAATTCCAATTTAATAACTTAAAGCAGCTCGTTGACAGATATTCATTGACTAAGAATCTGATTTAAAAGTGTTTCCTTCAGCTACAGCTTTTTACTATATAGACAAAGAAGGAATTTCAAACTTAAAACTAGGATTGCACGATTACAAAGAATCACACTTTTTGAGTTATCTGCCCCTGAAAGTGAGTTTTCTCAGCCCCTCACCGCTGTGGGTTCGAATTCCGGTAGTAATCGGGGTCTTCCTCAACCTGTATTTAGCTGGACGTCGCTATATGATTGAAATACTATCGCAGCGACGGTAAACCCCAATAAAACAATACAACAACCACCTCTACAACAACCACCTCTACTGCAACTCCTCCTCTTTTTACTTCATTTTCATCATTACCATCATAATATGCAAAGTGATTTCTATTAAGAACTTAAGACTTTTTTTATTTTGTTTGTTTGTTATTATATTTTCTTTTATCACCATTGTAAGTAACATCGATGTCTTATTTTCAGAAGGCCTCGTGTAAAGAAGTTATACTTACAATGTTTGTAAACTTACTGAGCTACCTTTTATAAATAAAGATTTTATTATTATTATTATTATTATTATTATTCCTACTACTACTACTATGACGACGACAACTACTTTTATTATTTTATCATTACTTCTTTTACTACTGCTACTGTTACCAGGAATGATTCATGGTCCACTTTTTCACTATATGACTAAAGGCCGTGAGAAGCTCAGTTCGCATCCCGTCGGATTTTTCGTGCAATTCAAAATGCACACCTGTCTCATATCATAGACATCATCGAAAGAAACAAGTTTTGATTTCAAGGCACTTTAAATGACATTACTGATATGACCACAATTATTTTTGCGCCAGCCAACCTTTCTAATATATACATGTATACTTATGGGTATATGATTCATTTGGTAATATCAGAGACATAAATTATTAATATGTCTCTGGTAATATAGGTCAGTTTGTGTATTATTACAGAATAAATGCATTTCCTTGATACAGATGATTTAATTAAAGCTAGTATTACATCTCGTTATAAATATTAACAAATATACAAGACTATATCATATCAAAGCCTAGATATAAAATTGATAGTAATTATGTACTTACAAACACCATGGACACAAATTGAAGGGAATGGAAAAGGAAGACCAGGAACGTGGTCTTATTTTGCTTACAAATAAACAATACTGATTATATCAAAAGACCAGAAAACGTTGTTAATCAGCCAAAGTGATAAACTGCAGTCGAGAAAAATCATCGTGCAGTTTTGTCACGAGCATATATACTTACATGAGTGCTTGCAGAAGACAAGCACGTGCCTCAGGTAACCACACAGCTCGTCCTCCTGGTGTACCGCGGCCTGAATCACCTGGGTCAGGCATGTCTCCTCTGCCCGCGGGTACACTGAAATGGCGGTGGTCACGTGTAAACATTGCCAGAAATTGTGTAAAACATGCACTGCGAGTGGGATGATCTGATTATATCAAACAAAAATAAAAAGACATGCAAGAAAGCATGTTTGAATGAAAAATGCACGCATTCATAAACACACACTCAAACATGCGTACAAACAGAGAGAGAGAGAGAGAGAGAGAGAGGGGGGGTGTAATGAATACATTATATCAATTAAACATGACGCGCTCGTCACTGAAAAAAAAAACAGCCCTTCGCAAAGATGTGTACAAATATATCCATGTGCCATGAACAAAATAAAACCGGTTGTTCTACTAAAAAATGATATTCAATCTGCCTCAAAATCATTGAACCATGACCAAATACAAACCCATACGCGTATAACTGTAGAATACGCTGGATCAAATTACCGCTGTTTAAAGCAACAGCATTTCACGATCTTATGTCACACAATTTTATATCATCAGCAACAGCTGCTGACGTTGTAAATTCAACTGTAAAACGTTTATGAGGGTACTCTGACTGAAACACAAACATGTTTATGCGTGGCTTTTTACATTGCATAATTATAATGTATAACTTTAAAAGAAATACAACAAAAAGAAAATATTTTTCTCAAACGCAACAAAAAATCGTTGTAGCATGTATTTAAACAACCCACCATTGATTTTATAAAGAAGTAACATACAAGTGTGACATACACACCAACACACCTGTACTTTTACTCAATAGCGTCACTTATAATAGATACCTGAGAGTTCAATATCGTCTTTATGATTTCTCCATCATTGTTATTTTGTAAATCCGTATTCAGTAATCCCGTCTTAACATCCAGGTCCATAACTTTTCCAATTGTTAATATCCTTTTTGAACACGTTTTGGGGCCATTTTTCACGAAAGCTATTTCAAAACTTTGAGTCACTATCGCTTGCTATCTACACTTGTAAAGTTTTAAAGTTTATATCTCCAAATTGCTTGCCGAAGTTCACGTTGCCCGGATGTTTGCTATTTGTCAAACGATTTAGGGAGTCGATATTGTACACAACTTACATCAAACGTGTGTTCTTATATACACCTGTCAATAGCTCGCGTGGCTGTAGGCGAAGTCAACTACACATTTGGACAACAGTTACTCTTCGCGTCATTAATTGTAAATGCATACAAAGTTGTAAAAAAAAATAAAATAAAAAAAAATGAACATTACCTTGTAACATTAGATGTTGTTTATCAACATAGCAGGATCTTTAAACACTTGCGTTTAAAGTAATTTACATGCAGTGTGTTTATACATAAACAATGTCGGTGAACCCTCTAAATTCAAATTATCTATCAATCAATCAATCAATCAATCATCGTTATTAGAGAGATAACAGATGTCATGATTTGTTTTATTTTTCACGGTATAATTTTGAACCTGAGCTTAAACTTGACTGATTTAAATCAAGATGACAGGCGAAATGTAAACGCAGCCGTAATCTTATTATCAATTTTGTTTTGCTTTTTAGCAATTTATCAAATGTAGATTCATGCATCTTTTCTCTATTTTTCTGTAAACATTATGATTCCTTCTGTCGTCTAGTACATAAGTTAGAGTGATGTTATATGTATGTGATGTATAGTAGAAGTAGTTTGTTGTCGTAGCAAAAGAAGTGTTGGTAGCAGTAGAAGTAGTAGTAATGGTGGTAGTAGAGTTTGTTGGTAGTAGTGGTAATGTTAGTAGTAGTAATGTGGTAGTTGCTGTTGTTTGTAAAAAGTGATGGTACAGTGGTAGTTAGTAGAAGATAGTGGTAGTAGTGTTGTGATAGTAGTAGTAGTGGTGGTGATAGTAGTAGTAGTAGAAATAGTGGTTGTTGAAGTAGTAGAAGTAGTGGTAATGATAGAAGTAGTAGTAATGGTGGAAGTAGTAGTTGTTGTTGTAATCAAAGTCGTGATGGTAACAGTAGAAGTAATAGTGTTAGAAAGTAGGAGAAGTAGTGGTGGTTGTAGTAGTAATGGTGATGGTGGTAGGATTGGAGTGGTGGTGGTTGTGGTAGTAGTAGTATGTGGTAGAAGAAAGATGTGGTGATAATTTGATAAATAGGTCGATAATTGTCTCGACTAGAACACCATCTGCAATTTTACATTTTTCCGAACAATGACGTTTTCCTAATATTGATAATTTTTGACCTGTAATTTCCTTTTCCTTATATCTCTTAAGTCGACGTTCTCATTTATAAGAAATGAAGATACAGGTACAAATGGTTAGAAGATCACCTTATGTATCAAATTAGGCCTTATCTGTCTGCAAGGATTTGATCGAAATGGCTCTCTGTCGCAGACATGCATGAACATAAATTGCATGAAGATGAGGATGTACACATGTATTTTTTGTTATAACAGAGGTGTACGTTTTACTGGGAAATTTTAATAATGATTTAACTACATTAGATTATGGCATAAGAACGTAATGATATATTTGAAAATGACATACACATATTTGATAATTATATACGTATATTTGATAATGATACGCGTATATTTGAAAACGATAAACGCATATTTGATTATACTTTAATGATAATACTTATAGCAACATATTGATTCGGTATCTGTTGATATTTTTTTTTTAAATGAACAAACAACGTATAGATTGTCACCAACAGCATTAATAAATTTAACAAAACCATAGTAAAACAGCCCGTATAATAAGTTTTATCAGATATCCGTTATGTTATCCATAATCATATAGATGTTCATGATTATAGGATAATTTTCTTAGTGTGCAACTCTTGGCTATGACTTATATGATGCTGTCTTGTTACTTTATAACAAAGCCAAACAGAATGATTTGAATATGTATAAAGTTCTGATTGATTATAGTTTATTTATTTATCGTCCATTGTATGAATTATGTACTGTCGCCATAAAATGTTGCCACATGGGTCTTATGACCGTCACGTTTGCTTGAAATTAACTTTGAAACTTTATTAAATAAACCATGAATATAACATCCTATTCTCCAGCAGTAATTTTATAAAGATATAAAAAACAACTTAATTATAAATTAATGGTAAAACTTCATATAAATACACACCATCAGCACGATTTGGTGGAGAAACATTTTCCTTTCGGGCATCACATGTACACTCCGCTTCAGCAAACATTTAATCTCTTTATCAAGTCTTAGATTGAGGTTTACAGTATCTATCAATACACAACTTCAAAAACTTTTCACTATTCTCTTTCATGAGCAACCAGTAAACCGGAAGTCTCTGTCACCTTATTCTAGTGCACATAGCCTTCTACAAACATGCTTCCGGTAGAACATGCCCCCTGGCAAATCCTGTCAACAGTTATTTTGTACTTAGACGAACTTAAATATCAAGATATGTATGAATTATTACACTATGATGAGAGCAAATGTATTACTGAAGGAAAAAGAAAGCTGTTATAATTATGGTCTACGTTTTTCATGCTAAAATTCGTATGCTAAAGTTTCCTAGAGACTTTGGCCAATAACCGACTTTGCTCATATTTAGAATTTTGTTTATCTAATGTATTGTTCACAGAAAAAAAAAAAGGGACACCGACTTTTTTTTTTATTTTATTCTACATTTAATACATGTTAGAGACCCTGGTGGCGCTAATCTCAAATGCAATGGCTCTTCAAATATGCGTTTAAATTAAAAAAACAAGTGTTACATACATTTACAAAATCACGAAAACCTTGTTTATAAAACATTAATATTTTTCCATCTACACGGCATCCTTATGTTGTTGGTGGTGATACTGCTAAATGAACAATATTTTGACACTGCATACAATAATTCCATATTCATATTATATCTCAAAATCCTAATAAAATTATTTTCCAAAAAAAAAAAAATGGGATCACCGAAATAACTTTCCAAAAATAAATGAAAAAATGGTGTAACAAGACTGGGTCTCTATATACATCACTCTCCTGACAGACACGATAGTATGTTGTGTCCTGTTTTGTGTTTTCCATTTTTTCTTTTTTTTCTTTCTTTCTTTGGGATAAAACCCTTTGTTATCCAGAGGATCATGAATATGAGTAGTTTTACTATTATATAGTTAGGTTTATTTGTTTCTTTTACCCCAGAACTCAAAATGCCCGTTTAAAAAATTGTCTTGCATGAATTATATATTTGTACATTTATATGAAAACAAATTAATAAAATCGGAATTAAGGGGAAGATAAGTCAGAAATATTGCAATAAATGCCACATACCCTTAGAAACCTATTATGTCTCTAAAATACTTTTCAAAATCAACCAAAAAGTAAATAGAATAGGTGTGTGTGTGTGTGTATGTGTGTGTGTGTGTGTGTGTGTTATTGGTTTGACATATTATTCATAACAGGCATCTTGATCCGAGATATAATACTTTTTAACTTCGAAAACGAAACACCAGTTTAACAATTTCAGTATTTGCCGTCAGCCATATCCATCATGGTCCTTCAAATGCTTAACTTCAGTGCAGACGAAAGCATTCATTGACATGAATTTATAGGCCCTTTTGCTCAAAGTCTATGAAGGCGTGTATTCACTATATTAAAATTCCCACGATCAATTGATGGACCATTGTCACAAATGAATGATGGGTGTATTCCATTACGATGTATAGCTTTCTCTTATACCGTTCAAAGTTAGTCCTGGAGTTTCAGACACGTTTCAAGTGACCGAAAGCTGAAATATGGCGTAAGAACTAATTAACATAAGCCTGGGCCATTTATTATTACTTGCAGGCAGATTGTTTTGTCAAATAACTTATTTGTATGTCTGTAGAATCTTCTGCGAGAAGGAAAAAGTACAAACATTTACCCGTCTGATAATACACATTAAACGCCTACTTCATAAAAATACAACTGCTCTTTCAAGTTTTCTGGAATATACGCCAATGTCTCGAGACAATAATTCAAAAAAAAAACTTAAAATAATACCCCGAATATTGCATTTATGAGCAATATAGATTTTACTTCTTTGAAATATCAGAAATATGCACGAAAAGTCGTAAGAATAAAACCATAAAACGTAGACAATGGTTTAGTCTTTTTATGGCATATAACACATATCACTACTTGTGAAGAAACACTTCTCAGAATACCAATAGCTTTTAACATTTGATCAATGATTTGTTTTTCGTACGCAGTTCAGTAAAATAGGCTCCCTTGATTTAAAAACAACTAAGAGGAAAATTTACGCATTTAACTTAACTTGCATATTGACATTTATTTAGATCTTATGGAAGCTGCATTGTATGTTTCTTTCTTTGTTTCAGTATAATAGACATTCACGTACATTATTTTTTTCAACTAACATTTAAGATATACTCAGTCAGTAAAAGGAAGTGCTCATGACTCTTTACAAGTGAAACTTTATAACCCGCCGATCAAAGTTTGTCGATTTTTCAGCATATAATAAGAACATTGTTACCATTCATGCATGCATCCGTTGGGATCATAAAAAACCCTTAATCATATATATGTTAATCATATATATTTTAATGGTGTCAGTATATAGATATGAATCTAAACTCTTTGAATTACTGGAATATTGCCATTGAGATGTTTGAAATTTGATATGTCTTTATTAATAAGATATATAGATCATAAACTCTGCCAAAGCACAGTATTAAAAATCAATTTCTTATTAATTATCAAATTATTTTTTTCTAATTTTGGACATATTTGGTCATGATTGCATTTTCCTTATTGTCGTTTTCTCTGTGCTCAGCCCCTCACCGCTGTGGGTTCGAATCCTGTAGGGACTTCGGATTTTTCATGTGAGGAAGCCTTCCAGCTGGCTTGCGGTAGTCGGTGGTTCTACCCGGGTACCCTGTGTACTCGGGGTCTTCCTCCTATAATTAGCTGGACGTCGCTATATGATTGAAATACTATCGCAGCGACGGTAAACCCCAATACAACTACAACAACGCTGTGCTCAAGACTTATTATGTGCACAAAATTGATTAAAAGTGAATAAATTACCGTTTAGCCCAGTTTTAAAATGACAAAATTAAATCCAGCCTTTTTATTTCATGGCCAACCCATCTGCTCACAAACAGTATCATAAACAAAACCATTTTTCTTTTGTTTAAACATGGTCATTTACTGACTTTTTTTTATCCTAGTGTAGCTGTTGGATAGCCAAAATGTTAATTTGTATATTTCTGTCAACATTTTGAATGTTCCATTACTTTTGAGTAATTCAATAAAATAGTTAAGCATGTACTTGACTGGTATCAAAATCAGAACGTTCTAATAGTTAAGCATTCCACGGGGTGCTGTAATGCAAGTTTGTGCTTTTATAGATGAATAAATTTTAATTACTGTCACAACCATATGGATTTTGAAATTAACTATTTCATGTCCTGAAAATTAGATTCGTTTCTAAGACTTGTTTGGATTTTGTCGAAAATATTCACAAAAATGTACACATATATTTGTACTTGCTTAAATATTTATTGTATACTGATGTGTAAATTGCCGGTTTTATATGTTTAAACAATCACAGTCATTACCGTCTCTGTGTAGATTCATTCATTAGAGGCGTAATTTTTAGAATCTTTTTACTTTGATGTTAGAGATGATTACAAGCAGAAAAAAATAAATACGATGTAAAATACCTTGCTAATTTAAGAATTTTATGTTCCTTTTTCTCTTTTTTGTTGTCTTCTGATTGTATCAGAAAATTGATCAGTTTTACTTCTATGACCGTTTTAATGTCTTAACTGGTTTTAAGATGTACCGTCCTGAAAATGTTCCCGTTTTTCGCGGTTTCTAATGAGGAATTGCTGATAGTTAGATGGTAAAATAATCATGAGTTTATAATCTCTGATATTGTACTTGCACTAGTACTCTCTAAATAGAGGACGTTGTTCGGAACACCTCTCACTCCATTTTTTCGAAATAACCTCGTATATCTAACGGGTTAGGCCGGGGATGGCCGAGTTGATACGATTTGCAGTTACGTATCCTGATTCATTATATTTCTAACCTTTTCCGTTGCTCTTTTAAACGAACGCTCTGTCATTTTAGCTTCAGGGGCGACTTATATTGTCAAAGCAACTTTGTTAAGAATTGGAAAGAAGATGTATTAAAGTTTCCAATTTAGGACAGCGCAATCGTTGCCCGTCGGCTACGAACATTTAAAGCGTGTCAGTAATATGTCTTGTACTTCTGAATTATGCAATGTTTGGTTTTCTGTCTTGGTTTGTAAGGGAGCACCTCCACCATGAGGGCAAAATGTTAACGCAAGCTATAGGGGAGTTTGATGCTTTATTGATATTGCCAGTCACGTTTCTTTTGTTAGTAATATATTTTTCACACCTACAATAAAAAATACAGACACTTGTAGGCTTGCTTCGTTATCAGTTTACAAGGTCGTTCCTGGATGTTTTTAAGCAGTCAAAAATTTGAATGATAGTTGCGCATTTAGTTATTGCATGTTTAGAGCTGCCACATTTAAATTTTAATGTAGATTATGGAATTCTCTCTAATTTCATTCAGTTTTTAGAATGCTACACGATGGGTTTTTTTTTAGATCATTAGAGTCGTGAAGAATATATCAAGTTAATTGCAAAATGCAAGATTCGTAGAAATATTTGTTTTAAACTATCAGATTTTCAATAGTTAATCTGTTAGACCACGACCTTGGAGGATCCATACAGTTGTTTTTATTTAAAGGGGTCCGATCCCACAAAACTCGAATCTGCCGTCAGATATGCTATCGGGTTAATAAAAGTTTGAAAAAAAAAAAAAAGGTATCCTACCGCTGGACCACGGCGCCAATAATTCTTGCGATTTTTGAAATAATGTAAAAATCGGTATGAATATCCTTAAGATATATGGTGTATTTGTAGATTTTTGAGATGTTGTAGAGGATTCTACTGGGGAAAAAGAGGATTTACGTCATTTCGAAACGGCATATGTCACTGAATGTTGGCCAGTTTCCTTCCCCTGAAGTTCCTGCAGCAGCAAATAGCTTTTTCTCACTTGCAGTAAATTTTAACGTTTAAATCTAGCTGAACAAGACGTAGATTGAGTCTGATTTCTTTATAATAGCATTTTAATGGCAAATTTAGAATCTGAAGTTTTTTGGGTTTTTTTTCTTCAAAACAGTGAAGTTCGAAAAGAGAGAAATTGAAAGACTCACTTTGTACTGTATGAAAACCAAATAGCTTATGTGGAAATTGTTTTTAAATGGGGATGAATGTCGTCTTTTGGAAGTCAACTTGGGCTCTTCAGAAATATCTTTATATAGAATCATATATACCTGTATATGTTAAGGAGCCCTTCTGACTTTCAAGGAACGAATAATTCATTATTAATAACTTACTTATAAATGGATAATTCATTAATACATATTACAACACATTTATCGCAAAAGAAATATAATGACGTTTGATATGATGTAACTTTTTAATACCAAAGAGAGGGATAATAATGAAAATAGGTCAGGTCCAGTTATATGAGGTTGGTTGATTACAGTCGGTGTCAAACTACTGCATTTGCCTACTGTATTACCACCCTAGACCACTATGTCCCCGATTGTAGGTTATTGAAAGTCTATAAGTTAATTTGAATAAATCAGGTCCATCCGCAGTTTTAGCAGAGCTATCTCTTTTTGCCAGATCATCGAACATTCGTAATTTGGATGAGGAAATGAATGTTAATATGCAATGTCATTGATTCGGTTGAAGAAGATTGTAAGCAAAATAAAATACAATATGCAAATACAAACTTAAAATCTATTCATCTCATAAAGGTTGTAGAAAGGATACCAGCTGCAAAATAAATGCATAATTTGACTGCTTTTGGTAAATTAAAGATGCTTCAATTTCATTACTATTTTAGTACGATTTATGCAAATATAGATTTTTTTTTATCTAATTAAACATTTGATAGAAGAGAGCATTTTCTCTTTTTCATGATTTGACTTTCTGTTTACAATGTGAATATCAAAGCACTGAGAGCACGGTCAGAAGCGAAAGTTAAAATGTGTGAATTATAAAGTCGATCCCTTTAATTTTTTTGTAGTATGCATGTAAAAAATCAAGGAAGTTTAATCTAAATAAAAAAAAAACAGCCGGTAAGATAGATTATTTTATTTATTGGTCTCTGTCAAATTAAACAAAAACGGATAAGGCATAGTAATACTTCATGAATTTGCTGCAGACAGGAATAATTTTAATAGAAAAAAGAAATGGGACAAGATAAAGTTATTGTTCTTTGTCGCTTCACATCCTTCCCATGTGTAAAGAATGATATCCATGCCTTCAATTTCACCATACAAGTAAGTAATAGAGATGAAGCAAGATAGAGTTATTGTTCTTGGTAGATAAAGTATGACCATTGTATAAAGTATAAACTCTGTCCCTAAAGTACTTTCTCAATTGTGAAATACAGATGCGACTAGAGACAGTACAGTGATTTAAGACCCTAGTAACAAAAAAAAATGTTTCAACTGACGGCTTACATTAAACATACTGCCCCCTCACCCACCCCCTCGCATTTCTACTGTTTTGACTGTTATAACCGAACCTGTCTATGCGCATGACCCTCAAATTAGAAAAATCGACCTCTCTTTAAATAATTTATATTTAGAAAGGTCATTTTTTTGGACAGAATATCAGGGTCCTGTTGTCAATGAATCAAAAGGTTAACAAACGCAATATAATGGAAGTATAAAAACTGGAATTAAAAAATTCTAGATATATAACCCAATAATATGAAAAAATAAGTATTTTAAAAAAAAAACGGGAAAAAAAACGGTCTCAGCTGGACTAGAACTCACGACCCCTTGCAAGAACAAAATATTGAACGACACTCTTACCAGTTGAGCTGTTTCCGCCGCCGCAAATTTGTGGTGCAAATAAGGTAATCTTAGGTAGTTTAATGAATGAAACTGCGGATGAACACTGAATTATAAACTTGCTTCTTTTACAGTTTTATTTTGCACAGAAATTGTGATTTTACCCAATGCTTTCAAAACCCTGCAATATATCTAACTTTTATCAAAACTGCAATTTTGACTTCTACAACCAGTGGAATTATTTTTCAACGCGGATGTGGCGGGGCCTCCGTGGCCGAGACGGTAAAGTCGCTGACTTTAACACTCACCCAGCCACTAACTGCGTGAGAATCCAGGCAGGGTCATTCGGATTTTCATGTGAGGAAGCCTTCCAGATGGCTTGCGGTAGGTCGGTGGTAATGTGATTGTAAGTACAAAATCCACTGTCTGACTTTAGAAGCTTTCATTGTTAATAAAATCAAAGCGCTGAGAGAACGGGATTTTTAATATGATGATGTTGCATTTCTTTGGTTTATCAAAGTAAATTAAACAAGCATTTGAAAGTATTGCTTAGGCAATACGAAGTCCCCTACCGGCAAACAGAAAACTAAGAACTTCCGCCCTTCTTTACACTGCAAACGATAATTATTCAAAAAGGCAACACAAAAGGCAAAAGACAAAAGATAAAAAAGGACAAAAACATCAGAAACAATATTTTTAAGTAAACTAAAGAGGCATAACTCTTGTAAAATCGTTATGTAAACTAAAGAGGTTTACTCTTGTAAATAGTTTAGTATAAGCAACCTGTCTTATATTACTGAATATACAAAAAAAAAACGGGAGTCTCCGTGGCCGAGAGGGTAAAAGCGCTGACTTAAACATTCACTTAGCCCCTCAACGTGTGGGTTCGAATCCCTGCAGGGTCCTTCCAGCTGGCTTGCGGTAGGTCGATGGTTCTACCCGGATGCCTCTGTGCATTCGGGGTCTTCCTCCACCTGTAATAAGCTGGACGTCGCTATATGACTGAAATACTGTCGAAGTGACGGCAAACTCAAATAGTCAGTCAGTCAAAAAAATATCAAAGCGCCGAAGGCACTGATAGACTGTCGGCGGGTTGGTCGTGGTGAGCAGCAAGAGCGCTAGATTGTAATCCAAATAGGTTATATGCTGCTTTCTTATCTATTTATAAAGGGGGTATGTGGCCAGTTTAACCGCCCTTCCCAGTTGATAAGGTGTGAAGAAGGCCCTTAATGGCACGTGTCAATACCACACACACACACACACACACACTTAGAATTCACAACAATTCTAAATTTTATTGATTATAAATTATCAATCATTTTTTTTTTCATAATATAAAACTTATTAAATGCTGATGATGGTGATTTGAACAGAAGCCTAAACTTGATCTTTGATTTCCTTCTTCATACTTCTATTGCGTCAAGTGTGGCATACACGCGCCAGTCAATGCGGTATGGGTATACCGGTATTACCTTTAAATATATCCACTGTGTATAGTATGGTGCATGACAAATTTATAATGAATTGAACAGTTTTAATTTGGAGTATCTAATATATATATATATATATATATATATATATATATATATATATATATCTTCATAACTTATCGTTGGTAAGAGTTTGCATATGAACATATAACTTATATTTTTAAGGTGCAATGGAATTTCCATTTCACGGTTATTTACATTGCGCGGTATATGAAAAATCTTGTTGATATAGATAGCCTACACAAATTAATAATATTCATTAAATTTAAAGCATTATATTGATCATTATCATTTTGTGATTTGATGCCTGTTCATCTGGATACACTGTCCATGGTTTTATAACTGGCCTGGAGAGTGGAGCTAGCAGTGTAAACATCGTACGTGTGTCTGCTTTATTTAGAGAGAACATATTAAAAAAACGTATACCAGAGCATTAGTATTGTATTCTTATTTTAACCCATGCAAGAATAATATAACAAATTTCAACTCATTGTGTCTAGCAAACTTCCTTTGCGTATTTTATTGAGGCACAATGGACTGAAGCCTATATGAATATATACACGTATAATCTCTAATTTAATAACTCCACCAAATTGATTCGTATGCTATTGTCTTAAATTAATGTTTATATATAATAAAACAGTAACAGGTGGTTTAAAATAGGTTTATGGCATTTAATGATGCTTTTCTGAGAATAAAATTTCCATTGCTCCGTAATCATTTCCATTGCTCCATATATGTATAATCTCAAATTAATAACTCTAAGTTTATTCGCATGTCATTGTCTTAAAATTAATGTGTTATATAATTAAGCAGTTATAGATGACTTAAAAGTAGTTTTATGGCATTTAATACTGCTATTCTGAAAATAAAATTTCCATTGCTCGGTAAATTTTCATTGCGTCCATTGCTCCATAAAATTTTCATTGCGTGGTTTAGGCCTGCCGTTCAAAACATTGGGTCACGTGATCTTCCATTCCTCTAAATTATGACCGCTTTTTTTCACTTTTGTTGCTTTTGCGTGGCTATTAAGTTTATGAGAAGACAGAAATATGACGTAACATAACAGAAATGCAACGAAATATATCATTATCGTGCGAAACGCTGCTGAACTACTTTGGATTAATTACGTACTTATGCGAAACACTATTTTTTCTTAATTGCATGAGTGGATCTACATGTTCTCCAGCTGGGTTAAATCTCTTTTTTGTAAACGACGCAGGTATTTTGTTCACCCTGAAAATGGTTGTATTTAGCTTGAGAAATTCGTAAAAGAAGAGTGGGCACACAAACTTTACACTTTAAAAGAGTTTCTAAATGTCATTTAAACGTCGTTTAACACATCTACGTAACACACTCCACTCACTTTCGTTATCTCAGCTTGCATTGTATGGATCCGTACAAAGCGCGGAGTGCTACAGTTAAAAATGTTGTGGAAAATATGCAATTTCGCTCTTCAGCATAAGACTAGCGGCCGCTGGCCGCCAGTCTAAAAACGTGAACTTTAGTCTTTTGATGTTTCATTTTGTTTCAGAGATAGACATTTCTTTTTTATCATTCATTTCATAGTTGAATAAAATATTGCTGGTAAATCTAAATTGAATACGCTTCTGTTAATTATGCAAAACCATCCTCTTTTATGTTTGAAATATAAAAAGCTCTTTTTTAAAATTCAAAATCATTTGAAAATCAATGAGTTCTTTAAATAACTTTTTCTTGATGACCTGGTTAGATTAGAGAAAGAAGATCCATCTTTATTAAAGACGCTTATGGCATAACTAAAAAAAATGATTTTAATAATAACCTTTCAGAAAATGAGTTCCGGTCTTATATTTTCTATTTTATTTTCTATTTTTTTTTTGCTATTTATCAATATTCAGAAATGATGGTAAAGCAAATATGTCCATTATTTTTCTTTCTTTTATTTTCTTAGGGATTTCTTTTGAATTTGAACTTCAAAAGGCATCAAAAGAAATTTACAAACTATTCATCAATGAGTAATCAATGAATAATATATTGATATTGATGATAGTCTTGGTGTAGGATTCTAGCACTTGAAATATGAGAAATGTCAAAGGATTAAAGGAAAGTCCACTTGAACTTACATCCATAATTCATCCATGCATATTTAGCAAAATACAAATATAAAAAAAAAACCATTTAATTAAGCCCTCTGCTTCTTTTACACGGGGCTAGCACTTGAAAGACTCCAGAAAGCGAAGAAATCGGCACATGTTTAATTTTTTGCAAATGCTTATAAGGAATGTGTCAACAAACGCCCAACATTGTAGTTCAAGGTAGATTTTCATTTCCAACATTACATAACTAATTGATAGGACAATCACATGGCGTGCAAAACTATTGCCGCCCGTCCGTCGTCAACAATCACTTCAAACATCTCCAAAACCACTTAAATACTTTTGATTTACTTTATATAAAGTTCTTTATAATGATCTCCTTCCAATGTTGTTTAAAGTTTTGGATTCTACGCAGACTTTCTTTTATGATTATAAAAAAGATAAAGAAGTAAAACCTAAACTATCGCCCGAGGAAATTAGCAAGAATTTCTTGCGTGACTATCTACTAAAATTATTAAAATCTTTCTGATCCATTAAAGAATCAAATGTATTTAAGCAAATTGCCTTCAGGTTAGCGAGCTAAGTCCTTCACAACTATTTTAGTTAATTCATATGCATAAAGATATTACCTAGGGAAACTTCAAAATTAATAGAAGTAAACATGTGCGTTATTTGATATAACCAGTGTATGGCTCAATTTAAGATTTATCATATGCAGTGATACCTATAAATTGATCATTCGCTTTAAGTCTGATATTTAATTTTCTGTATTAATAGTTCTATTATAAATTTACATGTCGGATTGAGTGGTTGATATTGAACACACTTGTAGTTGCCCTCGTAGCGCATACAAGTTATGCGTATTCATCCAATCTGCTCACAACAATGCTGTCTATCAGCCTTAATTAAGTATCGCCTCTGAGGGAACCAAGTCCATTATATTCAACGTTTACATCACAGATGTGTAACGCATTGAATACTGAACTAGGTAACGGATCAGTAGAAAACGTTCCAAGTTTTGATGTCCCAAAGGGAAAACAAATTGCATATTGAAAGTGTTTAAACCAAGTTTATCAATTTTAAATATTCTCCTTATCGGGGATTATTTTGAATATGACAAACTGTAACGATTCCTTTGGAAAGAACATAACATTTGTATGAGAAAAAGCAGGGAAAATCATTCTTGACAAAATCGAATATCTACCGAATCAACAAGATCCTTCACTGCAAGAAAAGATCTAATGCATTTCTTTGGCAATAAATCATTCTTTTAAAGACATTTTTTCGCAATACTAAATGCTGCGTGAGATCATATACTACGCATTGTATAGGATTGAACAAACAACCGAATTTTAATAATTTTGGCAATGCATAAATTTACAACTTAAAAAGTATCAAAGAACATTAGTTTTGTCTTCTATCAATCAAGACATTTCTTTCCTTTAATTTTATAAAGTCAAAATATTTGTTAGTCAGATCAAAAAATTTGAGTAAGCATTAAAGCCCCCCACCCCCCCCCCCCCCCCCCCCCCCGGTATACAGTCAAACCTGTCTTAGCGGTCAGTCAAGGGGACAAGAGAAAGTGTCCGCTTTACAGAGGTGACCGCAAAATAAAGGTTATCTTTAAAACAAACTATTATAGTTCGGTAATATCTAAATTGACCGCTATATGGAGGTAAGCCGCTTAATATAGATGGCCGCTACCTCAGGTTCAACTGTAATCATTAAACTTATATAAATGACGTGAAGTCGATTTCTAGATCAAAAGGCGCTGTAACTAGTAAATTACTAGCCAGATGGTTATTCTATACAGACAATGCGGTTTGTAAACAAACAACACATTGACCCAAGCTGTAAATATAAGATGGATGTAATTTCACATCCTGAAGATTATTAAATTTGTATAAGACGAATATCTGCGATGACAATTTATACCAATCCCCCTTCGACAGTTCTTTGGCCGTATAAACACCACCGGAGGTCGAACTCAAAACCTCCCGTCATGTAATAGGTTTCATTAATTAATATATATATACATCAACTTCCTTTCCTCTATATAGCTTTACTGTATAATTTGAAATGTTTAACGGTTTTGTCAGTCAGAAAATCTACAAGAGTTCTTAAATATTAAGTGAATAAATATTTGAAAATTGGATATATTTCTTACGTATAGAAAGAAGAGGACGACACTCCCGTACACATGATAGAAGCCGCATTGCAAGATCATTAGGAAAAGTAAACTGACCCAATCATTAAAACACTTTTAAATTTCACACAAAAAGTACTGAGGAAAGCTCAATATAACAGCTTTCTCAGCATTAGTGTGTGTGTGTGTGTGTGTGTGTGTGTGTGTGTGTGTGTGTGTGAACAGCTCTAATGAATGATGTCTTACTGTGAGGAAAATCATAAATTTCTGCCTAAAAATCAGAACAGAAATTTAAAGTTTACGCAGAAACCTTCTCTCGGGTTTACGAACCTCGCGATTTTTCATTTGCCTGCCGACCGTCAGGCCTCCGATGATAGCGAATCATGGTAGATTCTTACAAGTGAGATTGAATTTGAATCAGTGTTTTATTCAACTTTTGCCGTATTTATCTGCTTTTAAGAACCTCCACCTACACACCAACGTTCTACGGAAGCTCAAACGATTATTCATTTAATACCACACACTTTCTGAAAATTTTGAAATTATGAAGGAAACGTATTATTAGTTGTGCTAAGGTGTAGAACAGAGATCAATTTAATAGACGTTTACTCCTACGGGGAATCGTTTATCCAAAAGATTCAAAGATAATATTTTTTATTGTTTTCTTGCAGAAGACATGGAATTTCCTAATATAAGCAGTAACTCTGGTTGTAATATGCCAATAAGCAAAGATCTGAGCTGAAATTACAGTAATATTATAAAAAAAGAAACTCTTGACATTTTGTCATTGGAACTGGTCTGATATTATTCGTGAATAAAAGTTTTACTCTTTACTTCTGTTTTCTTTCTAATCTGTTTGTATTCGAAAACAGGTCTCCTTCATATCTCAGAAACTCTTGTAATGACATTTATTAAACTTATGTCAGATGTTAACCTCACCAAGACTACGCGCAGGACATTTATTAAACTTATGTCAGATGTTAATCTCATCAAGACGACGAGCAGGACATTTATTAAACTTATGTCAGATGTTAACCTCACCAAGACTACGCGCAGGACATTTATTAAACTTATGTCAGATGTTAATCTCATCAAGACGACGAGCAGTACATTTATTAAACTTATGTCAGATGTTAATCTCATCAAGACGACGAGCAGGACATTTATTAAACTTATGTCAGATGTTAACCTCACCAAGACTACGCGCAGGACATTTATTAAACTTATGTCAGATGTTAATCTCATCAAGACGACGAGCAGGACATTTATTAAACTTATGTCAGATGTTAACCGCACCAAGACTACGCGCAGGACATTTATTAAACTATGTCAGATGTTAACCTCACCAAGACT
>CM037789.1:7472313-7509196 GCA_021229015.1 Solen grandis
CCATGTTTGTTATATCCATGATCGACCATGATCATAACATGGCAGACCATGTTCAATCTATCAAAGCTTATTCTACCATGGCTGCCCATGGTTATACCATGGCCGACCATGTTTGATTTCAAGTTATTTGATGGGCAGCTACATGATTTAACATGGATGATCATCAAAATGAATGAAAGACAATGGTGACCATGGTCATAATTTCGCTGGGGTAATTATAACATTTTAGGCCACTTGATTTAAAAATATCGGGTACAATAAATGTTCAACGTTTTTATACAGATTATAATTAATAGAAAATAAGTCATACATCTGGAGGCCTCATTTTCCATGGGATTAATAACTTATAGGATTGCAGGAAAGTACCAGGAGATTATCATTAGAAGAAAAATATTTTTGAACACTAGCTCCAGGAGAAAGATTTTGAATTTAACTACATGTATATATATGAAGAGTACATACAGCTGCCCTTAGTTAAGACATCATTTTTCAAAGAATCAAATTCATTTTAGCAGTGTGGTAGAGAACTATGAGGTGACCATTTGTGCCAAATGAAATTGAAATCTGACCATTAGTTACAAAGATTTTTTTATAAATATATAAACAGTATAATTATTAGGAAACTATCCAAATATCTGGTTCTCCATTTTTTTAAGGAATAAACTTAAAGTAAGCAATTATAGTAGAAGGCTATGAGGTAACCATTTGTGCAAACTGAAATTAAATTTTAACCATTAGTTTCAGAGGGGAAGAAATTTAAGGGACAACTTTGTAACAGATGAAAATGAATTATTCTGGCCCTTTGTTTCAGGGAGCAACCTTTTTTAAAATTTTCAGAATCAAATTTTGTTGTTTGTCAATGCAAACAAAAAAATGGGCATACTAGAAGTAGTTTCAGAAGATAAATCTTTTATAGCAAATTGTTGCTATCAGAAGATGGGACAAAAGGTGATCAGAATAGCTCACTTTGATCTTGATGTGCTATATTGAACTAAGAAGGGTCATGATCAGGACACATCGCTTTAAGTTATTGATTCATATTCCAAAAAAAGGAATGTAGGATAGTGTTATTTCAATTATTTTGATTTAAACAAGAAGCAGTTTTGGTCCATGCAAAAAAAAAAAAAAAAAGAATGAAAGAAATTAAATTGGAAATAAAATGATGTGCTTACACTTTAGAAAGGATGACTGACAATCCGTAATGACAGTCTCCCATATGTTCTCCTCAATAAGCAAATCTTTTTAGCTCACATGAGCACAACGTGCTCAAGGTGAGCTTTTCTCATCGCCTTTTGTCCGGCGTCCGTGCGTCCGGCGTCAACAATTGCTTCAAACAACATCTCCTCCTAAACGGCTTGGCCAATTTGAAAAATATTTTGCAGGAATGTTCCTTGGATGAGGTTCTACTAAAGTTGTATAAATGGTTCTGGTCCATTGCATAATTAGGTCACAGGAGCTAAAAATAGATTATAAAAATGCAAACTTTAAAAATCTTCTTCTGCAAAACTGCAGGGTCTAGAGCTTAGATATTTAATGTGAAGCATTGTCTAGTGGATGCCTACCAAGAATGTACAAATCATAGCCCAATGGTGATAAATGACCCCGCACCAGGGGTCACTTGTTTTAGATAGAGTTATATAGGAAAATCTTAAAAAATCTTCTTCTATGAATCCATAAGGCCTAGAGCTTAGATATTTGGTATGTAGCATCATCTTATGGGCCACTACCAAGATTGTACAAATCATAGCCCTATGGTGATAAATGACCCCGCACCAGGGGTCACTTGTTTTACAAAGAGTTATATAGGAAAATCTTAAAAAATCTTCTTCCATGAATCCATTAGGCCTAGTGCTTAGATATTTGGTATGTAGCATCATCTTATGGGCCACTACCAAGATTGTACAAATCATAGCCCTATGGTGATAAATGACCCCGCACCAGGGGTCACTTGTTTTACATAGAGTTAAATAGGAAAATCTTAAAAAATCTTCTTCTATGAATCAATAAGGCCTAGAGCTAAGATTTTTGGTATGTAGTAGCATCTAATGGTTCATTACAAAGATTTTCAAAGTCTTGGCCCTACGGTGATAAATGACCCTGCACCCAAGTCTTCTCTGAAACCATATGGCCCATTGCTTAGATATTTGGTGTGTAGTATTGTCAGGGGTAAAATGTTTTAGATTAAGTTATATCAGAATCCTTGTCTGTTTAAAAACCTTGACATCAGTTGAAGCAATGGTACTCAGATGAGCGATTCAGGGCCATCATGGCCCTCTTGTTTTTTTTCAGAGTTTGTTCTTACATTTCAGAGCATGAAATTAAATACCATTAGCTATAAGAACATTCATGAGAAACTTTTTAATCACTAGGTCAATAAATAGGGGAGTTTTAGACCTTCTGAACTAAGAGGAATCTGAGTTGAAATGTTGTAAAATGCAAGCAACGTCTTTTTTTAGCTCACCTGAGCACAACGTGCTCATGGTGAGCTTTTGTGATGGTCCGTCGTCCGTCGTCAACTTTTTAATTCAAACGACTTCTCCTCCTAAACTACTGGGCAGATTTCAATAAAACTTTACACAAATGACCCTTGGGTGACCCTCTTTCAAGTTTGTTCAAATGGTTCCAGTCTGTTGAATAACTAAGTCACAGGAGCTAAAAATAGACAAAAAAATTGCAATCTTTTAAAATCTTCTTCTCTGAAACCAAAAGGCACAGAGCTTTGATATTTGGTATGTAGCATCATCTTATGGTCCTCTACCAAGTTTGTTCAAATTATGGCCCTGGGGTCAAAATTGGCCCCGCCCTGGGGGTCACTTTATTTACATAGGCTTATTTAGGGAAAACTTAGAAAAATCTTCTTCTCCGAAACCGTATGGCCTAGAGCTAAGATATTTGGCATGAAGCATTGTCTAGTGGATCTCTAACAAGATTGTTCAAATCATGGCCCTGGGGTCAAAATCGGCCCGGCCCCGGGGGTCACTTTATTTACATAGGCTTATTTAGGGAAAACTTAGAAAAATCTTCTTCTCCGAAATCGTATGGCCTAGAGCTAAGATATTTGGCATGAAGCCTTGTCTAGTGGATCTCTACCAAGATTGTTCAAATCATGGCCCTGGGGTCAAAATTGGCCCGGCCCCGGGGGTCACTTTATTTACATAGGCTTATTTAGGGAAAACTTAGAAAAATCTTCTTCTCCGAAACCGTATGGCCTAGAGCTAAGATATTTGGCATGTATTATTGTCTAGTGGATCTCTACCAAGATTGTTCAAATTATGGCCCTGGGGTCAAAATTGGCCCCGCCCTGGGGGTCACTTTCTTTAACATAGGCTAATATTGGAACAAATCAAGAAAAATCTTCTTCTCTGAAACCATATGGCCTAGAGCTTAGATATTTGGCATGTTACATTGTCTAGTGGAT
This sequence comes from Solen grandis, assembly GCA_021229015.1. Taxonomy (NCBI): domain Eukaryota; kingdom Metazoa; phylum Mollusca; class Bivalvia; order Adapedonta; family Solenidae; genus Solen; species Solen grandis. The sequence continues at coordinate 7,475,732 of CM037789.1, forward strand.
CTCTACCAAGTTTGTTCAAATTATGGCCCTGGGGTCAAAATTGGCCCCGCCCTGAGGGTCACTTTCTTTAACATAGGCTAATATAGGAATATATCTAGAAAAAATTTCTTCTCTGGAACCTTATGGCTGGGAGCTTTGATATTTGGCATGTAGCATTGTCTAATGATCTCTACCAAGTTTGTTCAAATAATGGCCATGGGGTCAAAATTGGCCCCGCCCAGGGGGTTACTTTCTTCAACATAGGCTAATATTAGCAACTGTTTATCAGATCTGAATGATACTGTGCACAATTACTCATCTTAACATGTACATCACATATCAACAAAAAGGAATTACTTTGTACATTTAGATAATTTTTCAACCATTAAAAAAAACACCTTGTTACCTTGATCTTTAACCTATCTTTTGTAAGTTTATGGTGGGACATTTTATCTTTACTCAGGTGAGCGAATTAGAGCCCTCGGGCTCTTGTTTTTTGTTGATAAAATGCAGGTAAAATTAAAACACAACAAATCATCAAAAATAAAACTAAAAGAAAAAGAGAAAATATAGTATAACAGGATTGTCAATGAATGTTGTGCATCCATTGATTGGCTGACAGGCACATATTTCACTCTGAAATGAGATGTTCACCTATGTAAGTCAAGAAGTCCTCTCCGAACACAAAGTCAATCTTCATGTTGGTATACTAAGACATTCCACATAGTGTTCACATTAGTGTTCAGTTGGGTAGTAAACATATGCATCAGATTTTCCACCAGTCACAGATAATTATGTCAGTTTTGTCACAAATTACACCACATTCATGTATTGCCAAACCCCTGATGAAATGGTCTGTTGGTTGCTTGAGGTGTTGTTAACTGCTGCTTAGGTGAACATGATGCTGAATTTTGGCTTGAAAACTGGATATAGCTGACCCTGCCCTTTCTTTAGCGATTATGTATTGTCAGTGTCCAATTAACCAGGTTTTCCACACCCATTTTCTAGTTATTGCAAGCTGAAAAAAAGTTGAAAAATGAAGATGATTAGTTGCATATTTATGAATTTAAATATAGTGTGTGAACATCAGTAATATATCTGCTTTGATATTAAAACATGTAAATAAGAAAGAGATTCCAGAGATACTGGATTCGCATACTGCATATTACTAACAATAGGGGATAAATATGTGGATGTGGTATGCTACTGGCCGGGTAGCTAGTTGGTACAGCATTCGCCCTGTAAGCGAAAGGTCCCAGGTTTGAGTCCCGGTCAGGCTGCACATTTTTCTCACACTTTGACATAAGGTGCCCAACGTGGGACTGTGACATAGGTGCTAGGTCTGTTTAATTACACCTGCACATTGCACATGGTTATATTTACCCAATAACTCCTAGAATTCAGGGACAAAGAAATACCGTAGCCATCAGATTGTGAAATCTCAAGCATCATGAAAATAATCGCTATCAATTACATCAATGTTTAAGTCCGAAACTTTCCAAAATGTACTTTTATTTCTGGGATTTAAACAATAAACTGAAAAAACGATATTTATAAAAAAATCACAAACCTCTATCTAATGTAGCTTTGTATTTACAATAAATATCAACTTACCGTGTATTGACTTTTGATACAGTTGTAGATTTCAATTTTGTTGATCAAAATGTATTGTCGGGCTTCAAATCTTGCTGCTCCATTTCAGAATATAAAAAATCTCGATTCTTATAATGGTTTTGCACTTCTCCCATTTTAAAACGATATTTATCAAATTGACATGAACTTGTAAATTTCATTTTATAATTGAAATTGATAGAGTATGTTTTTTTATGTTGAAATGGGCATTTTGATGATGTAAATAAAAATAATCTCTAATCATGGTAAAAATAGAATGGGATACGAAAGGATCAATTCCGAATTGTTACATATTTTGCCTTCATTTCCAGCATTAAATACAATTCATTTCTGGATTAATTTTTGCGTATTATCCCGTTATTTTTATTTCAATCATGCTCCCTCAATTCTAGGCATAAAGTTCATGTTTTATTACGAAAAAAGCTGAAACTGCACCTGAAAGGATTTATACCTCCAAATCCGGTTCCATTGACAACCTACAAACCAAATACAGTATGCCCAGTGGTGTTCCGCCGTGCAATAAACATACTGCAGCAGTAAAGTGTTCAAAGGGTGTGAAACAGGGACATGCCAATGTCCGGCTTCCTTTTATCTCTAGCTGACTGTGCTGATAGGGGTTTCTTACATCTTTGAAATGCCTAAACTTAAAGAGAGTTTCGTGTTAGGTGATTGTTAGAGTGTTTGTATTAGGAAAGACACTTGGACATTACCTGTTGCCATCGCGATCTTTTTTTTTTTTTTGATGTGTGGAATAGAAATATTTGATCATCTAGCTTCACTCAACTTTTTATCTTGGAGGAAAAAAAAACTATATGGCTAGTAGATGTTTACTTAACTAAGAATAAGTGAAAGAGATCAGTTGACAGTGACCAAAACCTTTTTTTTTCTAGTTAAATGATGAAACTGAAATTAAATTATTGAATCATTGCATTATGTTCATATTTTTATTTTTGATCAACTGGATGGCCAAATGAATTTTTTCAGGACAGAATGGCCTATAATATTTGTATGGTGTCAAGACTTTAGTCTTTTTCTTTTGTTTTTGTGACGGTCATTTTTATGATTATACATGTTGTTCTGCTTTTTAACTAAAATATTTGTTTCTCATTCAGTCTTTTTTTTTTAAATCAATTTTTAATTGTATCATGGTTTGAGTTTGTTGTTAATATTATGCATTTTAGACTCACTTTAAAAAAATAAGTTGTAGTCATTTCATAAAATGTCACATTTGATTTTGAAAATGTCACATTAGTATTGAAATTGTCACATTGATTTTGCCTGAGAAAGGGCCATTGTCCCATTGATAAAAATTCTTTCCCGATCACTGATATCAACCTATTAGGTCAAGAGTTATGCCCCTTTTTAGGTCACCTGAGCACATGTGCTGAGGATAAGCTACTCGGATTGTTGAATGCCTGTTGTCCATCTGTGGTCTGTCTTGTCTTCTTTAATTAGTTTGTTTACAATTCAGCATCTTCAATTCTTAAGCAGTTATCTTTAAATTTATCACAATGTTTATGACCATAATCTCTCAGTCAAATTTGGTCAGGAATTTTTCCCCTTTCAATATAAAAAAAATGTGCCCTCATCCAAGTTTTAGTGAGTGAAGGATGAGGGCATTATTGGAGTAAAGCCGCAGGCTGAGCATGTATACAACAGCATCTTTAAAAAGCAACAAAATAAGATGAAGCGTAACACTATCATCCTTAAAAAATAACAAAAACAAAGTGTAATAGTAATACACAGACAAAAAAATCTCATATATATATATATATATATATATATATATACACAGTACAACTCCGCTTTATCGCGGACTGCTATTTCGCGTTGACCAATGTATCGCGGTTGATCTATGGACCCCAAAGATATATCGCGTTATTTGCATAGGCTTACCGTGAAACTAATCTATCTCCTTCTTTATATGTATGTATTTAAAAGAGTTTCGCGGTCAGTATTGAACATGCTAGTGCACTGACACACGGAAGTGATAACAATTAAACACCCCAGGTGGTAAGCTATTGTGTTTGGGGGCAGTTGATGATTACGCAATCGAGTGTTAATGATCGGCAACAATGCAGGTTTGTTGGTATGGACATTCAATACCAAGCAGATATTCGATAAACATTGTCTAAAATCCACTGCATAAACCTTAGTAATGGTATTTTTGTTTATTATGCTAGCGTACATAATTTTACCATGGATTAAAAAGTCCCGGAAAATAGCCAATTTTTTTCACCGGAAGTAAACAAGAAATGATAATTAGATCAGCGTTACCTGGTAATTTGTTTCATTTAAACATTAACAGGGCTCCTCATATCGATACATCATAATAAGTTCACCTCAGCTTAATTTCAAATAGCGATAAATTGTAGTGGAATGGAAATTTTCACACCGACATTGTTTTGACAAACAATGAACGGCGTATAATTTATTATAATGAGATATGCTGAAGAGTTACGTAACCGCTTCACATCACCATACTGTACACACTGCTCTCTGTTCTGAATCATCGGAAATTACAGTGCAAAAAACCCCAAAAAAACCCAGAATCGATGATTATGGAATTATTTAAAGTAACTAAATAAGTCTATAAATAAATAATGTTTATTGCTTTATATTAGGGTTTTTCAAGAATTTACGACTATCACAAAGACACATATAGCATTCTCAAACCTACTACGCGGTCCGCTATATCGCGGTATTTGGGCTTGGACCCCGAAGACCGCGATATACCGGAGCTGTACTGTATATATAAGCTATTTCCTTGTACAGCTTGAGTAAAGGATACATTATCCTTCGAAACAGAATTTCTAAGGTAAAACTTCCTAAAAGTTTTATCTGAAGACCAGTCAGCAGTCTCTAATATATTACGCACAGAACACCCCTTGCTAACCACACTAGATACTGCCACACCTCTAAATGAGTGCGCTTTGAAAACTGAGACATCAATCCCAGCCAAACACAAAATTGTCTTCAGCCATCTTGCAATAGTACTGGTAGTCACATATTTAAAAGTCACAAAGGAAATAAACACATTTCTAGATAATTTTTGAGAAGCTTGTTTTCTTTACTAATCAGCAACTTGGAATCGAATGGTTAAACTGAACTTGCCTGAGAAGGGTCAAAGCATCAGACAGTAGATATTTTGCCTCAGGATTAGATGAAATTTGAGTCGTAAGCACATCTGCTAACTTTATAATTGGAGTCATTCCTGACGCAACCAAATTTTGTGTCTGAACAATAGCCCTATCCTGTGTCTGTGCACGCTTATTCAATGCCTTCCCTATCTCATTGTTTACCATAGGTGGGCCTGCAAATTTACAATTCTCAGGCACAGCATATTTAGCAACTAAGGAATCGGTCTCACACTGGCTAGTGCATGCAAGATTTATCATATTAGCCAAAGACTTGAGAAATCAGCTTCCTTTTCTCAGGGGCCTTTAGCTGTGGCAAATCCCATGCATCACAATCATCTTTGCCAAAAAGGACATCAGTCATATTTAATTTATTTGACTTATTAATGTCATTTTCATCCTGGAATAATTCACCCTCTCAGAGGTCCCTGGGATCCACTGAAATAGTCTTTCTAGGTGAGTCACCAAGGCACTGGCCAAGACCAGACTCATTCTCTTCTCTTCATTGTAATCATGCTGCTGATTATCAATAACTCAAAGCTCTCTTAATTATACCCCCGAAACAAAGTTTGGGGGGGTATATAGGAGTCACCCGGTGGTCGGTCGGTTGGTCGGTCCAGCGGTCCGTTGCATTTTCCTTGTCCGGAGCATAACTTGAAAACCACAAGTTGGAATTCAATACAACTTCATGCAATGATCAAGCACATGGAGAGGAAGTGCAGTGCACAAAAACCATAACTCCATCTTGACTTATTACAGAGTTATTGCCCTTTGTTACTTTTCCTTGTCCGGAGCATAACTTGAAAAGTACAAGTTTGATTTCAAAACAATTTCATACAATGGGCAACCACAATATGAGGAAGTGCAGTGCACAAGAACCATAACTCTATCTAGAGTAATTACAGAGTTATTGCCCTTTGTATTTTTTCCTTGTCCGGAGTATAACTTGTAAAGTACTCCGGCAACTTCTGCGCCTCCGCCCAGCCTTAACAGCCGCAACACGCCTATGGTCCTTGGCCGACGGATTTGTCACCCTCTCCGGCGATTTCTGCAGCTCCGGCTGTTTTTCCTGCAGCTCCTCGACTGTTGTCATCTTCACTTAGTATAACCAACTGCTTACAAGGTGCTTGGCAATGTTTAAAAGTGCATAGCACACGCATTCTCAATAAGCAAGTGCATTTGCGTCGCTGCCAATTGCTGTTTAAATTACAATGATAAAATATGAAAGTATTATATTTTAATGATGATATGATGTAACTTGTTAAATTTCTAGTTCAATTAATTCATTTGTTTGGACTTGCTTTTGTTAATTGATTCTTTATTGCCATATTTGACATTTCGTTACTGTCGCCGCCAGGAATTATTAAAATTATAACTGCAATATCAGTTAATCAGATTGATTAATGCAAAAACGGAATTATTTACTTTTACAAACCAAACATGTAGCAGTATGTTGGAAACTAGAAAAGCACCCCGTTTTAAATAGATCACTAAGAAAATTAACAGTTATCATTCAATTTTTCACATGCTCATTGTAATTGACATGTTCGTTACCTTCATTGAGCTCGTTTTGGAAAACAGAGTTAATACTTTATTATACCCTTAATTGAGTTTAAGATATAAAACAACATCTTCTAGGCACAGAAATTATATCAGTTTGTTATATATGATTGTTCTATCGAAACAGATCCTATTAATATCTCCCTACCCTTTGTATTTAACTTGACTTAGACATGTTCGTTACATAGCATATACATAAAATATTAAAATTGCATTTGTTTTATTTGTTGTTTATTTAAAAGTGAGCCTAAAATGCACTAAATAGTTAAAACAATATATCATTTTTAGTCAAATATTATAAAAAAAATAATTTTATAGTCCATTTTACATCACAATGAAAGATTCCGTTACTGACATCATCAACAGTTCGTTACTACACATTTGAAACTAACAGAATGTGGTGACCAGTTTGACATATTTGCGCTTAATGTCATTCTGTTCTATTCTATTGATGAGGTTTTAAAGGAAAATGATGATGTTTACAGTCTGGCATGTTTTTTTTAATTTAAAGAGTCATTAGAAAAGACAAAAGGTAAGATAGACATCATAGTTTAGACAAACAGTTTTTCAATATCTTTTTCTGTTATTTATCTTTTTGCTTACCTATGCAACGATTGTTTACACTAAGAGGTAAAGGATTTGGTATATTTTTATGCAATAGACATCAACATGTGCAGTTCACAACTAAGACATGTTCGTTACTATATGGTAACGAACATGTCACGTTAGTGTAAGTTTTTGTCACATAGTTTCTCTTTTAAATTTGGCTTTAAAACATATTCTATTTGTAACATTCATCAAGAAGTATTGCTTATTGCCATTCAGTCAACTAGTCAAGGATAGACATGCACATGATCTGTTAAAGATTTACATTGAAAAAAGTGTGAAGTATCTTAAGGTCCATAAAATGCCAAATGTGGTTTTGTACAGGCTCTTTTTACAAACATAGTGTACTTACTGACAAAATATAAGTTGTTAGTTAACAACCTGACAATGGGGGTATTTTTAAATAATATAATATGGTTTATTTTAGTTAATAATTACATTTCATGCAAAAACTGTTGGTAACGAACATTTCATTTAAAGTATCAAACAGCTCAGTCACCTATTTTCAGTTTTTTTTGTTTATTTTTTTAATTATACTAACCTTTCAGAAATAGCAAAATCAAGATCTGAGACACAATAGGCGTACAGACAGAAACTTATAGAAAATAATGCGGCCTACCTAGCAAAAGAATGTGAGACGTAGAAAAACATATGTGACAAATAATCAGCTCTTTAGAATTCAAAGATCGCTTTGAAATACAAAAAAAAAAAAAAAAAAAAAATAATAATAATAATAAAATGTTATCCAGTTAAACAGTTTAGTTGCTACATTTGTTTTAGATTAATGTTCTGTAGTTTCTTAAGCCATAAATCGGTATAGTTTTTTGTATTAACATATGCATTTTAGCTCATATATGATTGGTAACAGACATATCATTAGTTTAAGTGTATATCATTATGGATAACACGCATCTCCATAATATTAAGAAGGTTAAGATGTCATGTAAAACAAACATTTGTCAGTGTTTGCTCTCTAGTATGTTTGCACAAAGCTTTTGTATTTTTAATTATGTTCACAGCTTTAAGTATTCGTCTTACAAAAACATAAAAAAAACCATGTAAATTTGATTTAAAAGTGCAAAATTGCTAGACAGTGTTAATTGAGTTATACAATGATGATATATCAATATTCTATTGATATGTCATCTTTTAAATGCGCCTTTTCTTCCTTATTTAATGTACTATCAACCTTTTCTTGAGTAAAATTTATTTCTGTGCCATGTCCGTTACTTTCTACCACTGTGTATCTTTATCATTGTAACTACTTATTAGCATTTACATTTGCCCCTGTCTTGGATATTTTTGAAAAATGAATCTATGAGGTATGCATTTAAAAGTAAAATTGTTCATAATATGCTATACATAAAAATATGTTCTAAATAGAATACCTTGTGTAAAACATTTTTAGTAATAAAAATAGTTATGAACTTTTTGTTGATCAACAAAGGTCGCACAATATAGTAACAAAAATTGTATTATGACTTAAATTGTGAGGATACTTTCATAAATATGTCCTCTATCAAGATAATGTAATATTTTCATATTGGGTTTGTTCTCTATACTTAAATGAGTTAGGGTTTTACATAATCCTCCTTGGTAACGTACACGTCAATGGTTATTTTTCTGTTAGGGGGTGAGTAATCGCCAGAATATCTTAACAAGTTTGTTCGTTAAATGATGTTCAAATAATTTTGCAAAAATGAAGCTGATACATTATAGTAAATTGTTGCATAGTTAAATAAACAATTAAAAAAACATTGACATTTTATATTTTCATATGGGTCAAATGCACCTGCTTATTGAGAATGCGTGAGCATTGCTGTGACAGGAGTACGAGCCAGAGCGATGGTATAGGTCACAGGTAGTGGTGTTTAGCGCGTGACCAATGAAAGGGTCCGACTCAAAGTCAGCAATAAGTAAATCTTGTCGTGGGATAGGTAGAAAGTAGCTTACCACCATTGTGTAAATCAGGAGTGCTGTGGAGCCGAGGGTCTTGGTCATACTCGCTCTTAGCCAGGCTTCATATCGAGAGTAGAGTTTGTCAATCTCTTCGTCTGGAAGGCGTTTGATCTGATCCACAGAAAATTCTTTTTCCATGTACTTTTTTGACTGACCTCCCATGGCGAGGGCCAACAATCTTTGCCTCTTAAGACTAGTGGGCAAAGTGTCACCCTGCTTTTCATTGGGCATCGCTTGTTTGGCAAGAAGCTCATTGAGTAAATCGTCGCATTCCATGGCTATAGTCACGTACTTCCCAACTCTAATTGCGACACGAAGTGTTAAAAACAGGAACGAAATGTAAGATTAATTAGGCAACATATTAGGGCCGCTAATACAGCACCGCCGGCTCTATGTACCATAGTACCGTGTACCATCAGCTATATGGTAATTACTTGGCTGAGCAGTATTTAACAAAAGCTTAGCATGCTTAGTTTTGCACAGTATTGCGCTCAGCTGGAGGTATGATGTCGTTTTCACGTAAGCACTCGTCAAAGCTATCCCTGTCTTTACAGTGAAAAATAACTACTCAGCGGGTTTGCTCTCGTAGGTCTTTGAGTACAACATTATGCTGCTGAAAAAGTACCCATACAGATTGCTTGGCATGTCGGCTGGAAAAAGCCAATTCGGAGAGCATGTCTTTGTTCTTGGTAAGCTGCTTGCTGGCAGCCATGTTGTCAATAATGTATAAAGTTGGCTGGCCTTGAAATATTTGATAAAGGGCTCGTACTTTCACCGGGGTCTATGAGATAAACTTTATCGTCAGACCAAATCCACCGTCGACTTTTTAGCTCACCTGAGCATAGCTCAGGGTGAGCTTTTGGGATACTTGATTGTCCGTCGGCCGTCGTCCGTCGTCCGTCAACAATTTTGATGTTTACACACTAGAGGCCACAGTTTTGATCCAATCTTCCTCAAACTTGGTCAGAATGTTTGTCTTGATGATATCTTGAACCCTTTCGAAAATGGGTCAGGTTGGATCAAAAAGTAGGTCAGTAGGTCAAATCTTAGAAAAATCTTGTCGTCCATCAACAATTTTGATGTTTACACACTAGAGGCCACAATTTTAATCCAATCTTCCTCAAACTTGGTCAGAATGTTTGTCTTGATGATATCTTGAACCCTTTCGAAAATGGGTCAGGTTGGATCAAAAAGTAGGTCAGTAGGTCAAATCTTAGAAAAATCTTGTCGTCCGTCAACAATTTTGATGTTTACACACTAGAGGCCACACTTTTGATCCAATCTTCCTCAAACTTGGTCAGAATGTTTGTCTTGATGATATCTTGAACCCTTTCGAAAATGGGTCAGGTTGGATCAAAAAGTAGGTCAGTAGGTCAAATCTTAGAAAAATCTTGTCGTCCATCAACAATTTTGATGTTTACACACTAGAGGCCACACTTTTGATCCAATCTTCCTCAAACTTGGTCAGAATGTTTGTCTTGATGATATCTTGAAACCTTTCGAAAATGGGTCAGGTTGGATCAAAAAGTAGGTCAGTAGGTCAAATCTTAGAAAAATCTTGTCGTCCATCAACAATTTTGATGTTTACACACTAGAGGCCACACTTTTGATCCAATCTTCCTCAAACTTGGTCAGAATGTTTGTCTTGATCATATCTTGAACCCTTTCGAAAATGGGTCAGGTTGGATCAGAAAGTAGGTCAGTAGGTCAAATCTTAGAAAAATCTTGTCGTCCGTCAACAATTTTGATGTTTACACACTAGAGGCCACACTTTTGATCCAATCTTCCTCAAACTTGGTCAGAATTTTGTTATCTTGAACCCTTTCGAAAATGGGTCAGGTTGGATCAAAAAGTAGGTCAGTTGGTCAAATCTTAGAAAAATCTTGTTTACACACTAGAGGCCACTATTTTGATCCAATCTTCCTCAAACTTGGTCAGAATGTTTGTCTTGATGATATCTTGAAACCTTTCGAAAATGGGTCAGGTTGGATCAAAAAGTAGGTCAGTAGGTCAAATCTTAGAAAAATCTTGTTGTCCATCAACAATTTTGATGTTTACACACTAGAGGCCACACTTTTGATCCAATCTTCCTCAAACTTGGTCAGAATGTTTGTCTTGATGATATCTTGAACCCTTTCGAAAATGGGTCAGGTTGGATCAAAAAGTAGGTCAGTAGGTCAAATCTTAGAAAAATCTTGTTTACACACTAGAGGCTACAATTTTAATCCAATCTTCCTCAAACGTGGTCAGAATGTTTGTCTTGATGATATCTTGAGCCTCTTTCGAAAATGGGCAGGGCCGGACCGAAAAGTAGGTCAATAGGTCAAATCTTAGAAAAATCTTGTTTATACTCTGAGGGCAACATTTTTGGTCCAATCATCCTCAAAATTTGGCAGAATGTTTGTCATGATGATATCTTTTGTGGATGAGGTCAGAAAATTCCTGAACATTGTTTCACCTCATCATCTTAATTCTGAAGCAATCTGTTTTGTACAGGCAATGAATGATACTTTTCTCAGGTGAGCGATCTAGGGCCATCTTGGCCCTCTTGTATACGTCTTGTTGTACTTAAAGGTGGCGCAGAGTAGCACAATGTGGTCGAAAGTGCGCCGGTACGGGTGCTCTAAGAGATTCAAAGCGAATTTTTTTTTCCACAGCCCGTCATCCCACATATTATTGCTGAGTGGGCCTCAGTACACAGCTGAGACAAACCTGCCATTGTGATCCCATGAGTGTCCGTCGTGCGGCGTCAACAATTTTCAGTGTTTACACTCTGTCACCTTTATTTCTTAAGCAATCATCTTCAAACTTTAAGACAATGTTTATGACCATAATGTCTCGATTGAGTTCGATTATGGCTGAGATCCGTCAATTAGGTCAGGAGTTATGCCCCTTTTAATATTAAAAAAATGTCATATTTTACGTTGTTTACACTCTAGCATCTGCATCTTTTGAGCAATCATCTTCAAACTTTATGGCAATGTTTATGACCATAATGTCTCGATTGAGTTCGATTATGGCTGAGATCCGTCAATTAGGTCAGGAGTTATGCCCCTTTTAATATTAAAAAAATGCTTTCTCAGGTGAGCGATCAAGAGCCATCTTGGCCCTCTTGTCTATGTTGAGCTGGCCGTCCATCACTACAAATACGTAAACATTCAATGCTCCATCTGCTTCCTCCTCCTTCGATAATTGGATGGTAATGCCTTCGCTGGCGTTTTCCACCTCCTCCCATTTCCATGCAGGCCATCGTCGTCGTGTGTCCTGAGGTAAAGCCATAGGGCGTACTCTTGGGTGAGGTACTTTCAGTGATCACAAGGCGTGGAGCCCTTAATCCTTAGCAAGCATGGCAACCTCCGGGTGACGTTTAGTTCCTTCTGCCATAAGTTTACGGACCTCACCCCACATCTGGTAGGGACGCAGATGTGGGGTGAGGTCCGTAAACTTGGGCGAAGAGCTGGTTAGGAACACCTTCAATGGTGACCTCCAAATTGGTAATCTTAGGGTTATAGAAGGCCTCGCTATGTTTAGCAAAGGCTGCCGTTCGAAGAGCAGCAAGATTCCCTTCATTCACCTAGCAGGCACGTTAAGGTTTATGTTCCATAGTGTGTTGGACTTATTCTTTTCGATTTTTTCTGTGCCTAAGCACTCTGTCGAACAAGATGCTCGGCCTTCCTTTGTACTGGTTACGGATAATTGTAGCCAGCTGTGGGTTAGTGACCATCTCGAACTCAAGAGCTATATCTTTCACAGTGAAACTGGCATTAGCGTCTCCTGTTGCCTTGATAACCCGGTTATAGTCATTAAAGGTGAGTTCGTATTCTAGCCTATTGCCGAAAGCGTACTGAAGGAATAGCGTATGACTCTCCAGGAGCTCAAAGTCGAGAGGGATCTGAAATTGGCCGCCATAGGCCTTGGCAATTGCAGCGTCCTAAGCAACACCCTCGTCTTTATTTCCAGCATCAGGACTTATATGTGTGACATTCCTGAGGACACCACTCTTGCTGAGAGGATTAAGACTCTCTTCCGGGAGCTGGGAATCACCCTGGTTTCAATTATTACAGCAATAGGAATGGCAATTGGTTTCATCATTGAAGCGGTCACTGGAGGAGGAGGTGGAGCAGCACCACAACCAAAGCCCCCTACCAAGGGAGCGGGAGAATGGGTAAAAAAGCAGCTTAAAGCCCTAGGTAGTTTACTAACGAAACTGGCTGGTAAGGCTGCGGCCGCTCTGCCTGGCATTATAGGCAGCATTGTCTCCTTGCTGTTGTCAACAGCTGGTAAAGCGGTCGGTTGGCTCGCAGAAAATACCTGGGCTCTGTTCTTAGCTGTTGGATATTTGCTCCTGGTTGCGGCTCGCTAACGAAGCATTAGCCAGATGGCTAATAACCCCACAGTGACCCCTCCTAGGACCAGATCTCTCTTTTCATCTTCATGTGCCTTCGATGACACTTTAGTGGTGGGTGCCAGTTTTAGGGGTTCTGAAGTTGGCGGCCCTGCAATTTTTCTGTCTTGGAAGCTACCAGTCTGAGGCGCATGCAGCGTCTGATGGTTTACATCCACCTCTCCGACATTTAGGTCTGCCGTAGCCATCTTGATATTGTTGTACCCTACGATGCCGAAATTAATGTTTAGGACCATGTTTTTGGGGGCCATGTATAAACCCGTTCCGAAGACCATGTTGAGTTCACTACTGGCGAATTGCAGCACGTTTCCATAGCGTGTTATCGAAGAGGGTATGTCCACTGGGGAGTTGATAGCGTCCTCCACATTTGCTAAGAACTGCTTCTGCACCTCGAAGCGAATATTTGACTTTGTTTGCGCCTGAGCCCCAAGCAGAGTCCACACATAGGTGCGGATCGAGTCGTTAATTCACTCCATGCCAGCTTGAGTGAAGCCTTTCGAGTTATTGAGCACGAACGTGCTCCAAGCGCCATCTACGCCAGGATCTTGCTCTATGAACTCAATGTGAGCCTTCTTGGGGGGTCGCCAGTCACATTTGGAAATTCCACAATAGCGGCCGCCTAAGACCACCTGACCAAATGTCATGTGCGCGGGGTCCCAATTTCCAACGTTCCTCCTAACAATGTGCATGGATGGACCATCATACCGGAAGTCCATTTGAATCCAAGCCACATGCCCTCTAGTGTGGACGTCTCCAAGGCCGGCACTGTTAGGAAACTCTTTTGGGGGTTGATCCTAAATTCCTGGCAAATTCGTTCGAAAGCTCTCCTATCATACGTGTTTTTAACAGGGTTCCAGGAAGGATCCTGGTGGAGGGCTACTTTCATTTCTTCCAAAATACGCCTCTTGGTATAATAAACGTGAAAAAAGTAGACCGACTGGAGGAGGGGGTATTTTTGCACCTTGTTCCCGTTCAGATGGTTGTTAAACAAAACTCCACATCCGGCCATTGCGCACCATATGGCAAAGTTGAGTTGATTCTGCCAAAACTGCATTGGGGTGCTTGTCCAGGCTAAGGCTGTGCCCTCTTTTTTGACTTATGGCAGCCTATAACTCGTCCAGATATCTGGCATTTTAGCGAAGAATACTTTGTTTTCATCATATACTTGAAGTTTTCGGCTACCAACCTACATAAAAAGTTGCTAAAATGATTCCAATCCATAAAAAAACATGGCTGTCAGGGGCGGGGCTAATTTGCCTTATATGTATATAGTGAAATCTTTAAACAACATATACTGAAACCACTGGACAGAATTTGATTTAATTTGGCAGGGATGATCCTTGGGTGAAGCTTCACAAAAGTTGCTAAAATTATTCAGATCCATAAAAACATGGCTGCAAGGGGCAGGACTAATTTGCCTTCTATGTATATTTTGAAGACTAAAATGACCTCTCCTCTGAAACTGCTGGACAGAATTTGATAAAACTTTGCAGGGATCATCTCCTTCAAAACTACTGGCCAGTTTTCAAAATGTTTTAATACATACTGATGTTCCTTGGGTAACCCTATACTTAGGTGAGAGATCAAAGGGCCATCATGGCCCTCTTGTTTAATTTTTTTTTATATATTTTTAGTTCACCTGAGTACAATGTGCTCACAGTGAGCTTTTGTGATCGCCTTTTGTCAGGCATCTGTTTGTCGGTGTGTCTGGCGTCAAAAATTTCCTTTAAGCAACATCCCCTCCTAAACTGATTTTGACCAAACTTCACAGAATCATCCTTATGATGCCCTCTTTCAAGATTGCTCAAATTATTTTGTCATTTTAAGCTCAATTTTAAGGGTTCTGTGATTAATGATAAAGTAAATTTCTAATGTTTTTTTATGGTTTTAAAAAATATCTTAAGACAGTCTGGTTTGAATTCTGTTTAATAACACATGGGTATTACCTCACTGTGATTTTATATTTACATAACATTTTGTAAAATCAAGGATGAAAGATTAGGAAAGAATACTTCCAAAAATGAATATTTCAGTGAACATAATCATAAATAGTGGATAAAGAGCTTTATGGTTTACTTGAATTAACATAAAATATTAGGGGTGACTATTGATGCAAAATTTACTATCATGATAGTTATCGATAGTTGAAATAACTATCACGATAGACTATCAATAGTTGGTCCAACTATTGCGATACTATCATGATAGTTTCGATAGTTTCAACTGTTTGTGGCTACATATGTTTATAATATGCATTAGCAAAGTTGCAATTGAAAAATAAAATAATAATAAACATTTTAAAAATGTAAATTTTATTTTATATGTAATTTAAGGAGGAATATTAAGATATTAACCCATTCCAAACTGAAAGCACATTGGAGCACATTAGTAGACATAGCAGACCAAGGTTAGACAGCTCCTTCCAGGAGCTCTCTGATAAGGGTTTGCTATGTCTGCATACCTAGATTTTCCCTTTTTATTATCGGTGATCTCAAATGCCGCTTCAACAGACGACATTTTGAGAAGTCATGCGAGATGTGGATGGGTGCGTTAGATTTAATCGATGTGTAATCTCTAACATGGAGAACTCTTGAAAGCGATGATTCTATCCCAGTGCAATAGATAATTTGAGTGAAAAGATGATTTATATCTATAAATGCGACATAAATGCATCCTAACATGATATGACACAACCGTTGGTGGGTAGAACATTTTGCAAAATCGAAGCTTGATTCTGATATATTTTGAATGTCAAATCCAGCATACCCCACGTACGACTGCACCATACCGCACCCTATTATGATAGAGTGATCTCCTTTATCTTGAAACGTGTAAACAATATTAAAAAAAATTGGAATTTACTGGCCGAAAAATGGAAATGAAACTTAAGTAAGAATAAGTATCGAAACTATCGATAGTTGGAGTAACTATCGGCGATAGTTATCAATAGTTCAAAGTACTATCGACTATTGACTATCGTGACCTTTGATATCGCAATTTATCGATACTATCGACTATCATTACACCCCTATAAAATATGTATAGAAAAAAAACTAGAAAAATCTTCTCTGGAGTTAAGATAGTTGGGCTGTAACATTGCTATATGAAGATCTACCAGGTTTGGCCCTGGGGTCAAAATTGGCCCAGCCCCAGGGGTCACTTGATTTTACAAAGGCATAATTAGGAAAATCTAGAAGAAACCACAAGGCCTTTTGTCTGCCGTGCGTCGTCCATCGTCTGTCGTGAACAATTACTTGTGAACACTCTAGAGGTCACAGTTTTGGCCCAATCTTCATGAAAATTTGGTCAGGATGTTTGTCTACATGATATTTTTTTGAAATTAGGTCACAGTTTTAGCCAATCGTCATAAAATTAAGTCAGGATGTTAGTCTTCATGATATCTCGAATGAGTTAGAAATTGGGTTATGTTGGGTGATAAACAAGGTCACTAGGTCAAAGTTTTAGAAAACCTTATGAACACTCTAGAGGTAACAGTTTTAGCCCAATTGTCATAAAATGCAGTCAGGATCTTTTTCTACATGATATTTTGGATGAGTTCGAAATTGGGTCATCTCGGGTCAAAAACTAGGTCATTAGGTTGAATCTTAGAAAATCTTAAAAAACCTTGTGAACACTCTAGAGGTCACAGTTTTAGCCCAATCGTGATAAAATTTTGTCAGGATGATTGTATGCATGATATCTTGGATGAATTTGAAATTGGGTCACATGGGGTAAAAAACTAGGTCACCAGATCAAATCTAAGGAAAACGTTGTGAACACATTCGAGGCCACATTATTTGCCCAATTTAAATTGAATTTGGTCAGAATGTTTGTCTACATGGGGAGCAGTGGTCCAGTGGTAGGACACGCGCTTCGGGATCGAGGGGTCCTGGGTTCGAGTCCTGCCAAGGACACTGCCAATTTCCTTGAACAAGAAATTTATCCCGCATCGTTTCACTTCACCCAGGTGTAAATGGGTACCTGAGAGGGCGGTATAATTCCGTGGCGCCATGGTGTGGGCTGCCATAAGCGGAGTGAAAGACTCCCCAGGGAGATCGATAGATAGATACAAGTAGCCCGATGACCAGGGGTAAAAGCTGTAAAGTCGGTGAACGTGCCCAAGGCATGAAACTTAGACTGTAAAATGCATTTACTTACTTACTTTACATGATATCTCAAATAAGTTTGAAATCAGGTCATATGAGGTCAAAATCTAGGTCACCAGCTCTCTTATAAAAAAAAACTTGTGAACGTGACAGAGGTCACATTTTTGGCCCAACCCTTATGGAACTTGGTCAGGATGCTTGTCTTCATGATATCTCAGATGAGTTCAAAACTTGAGTTAAATGGGGTCAAAAAATTGGTCAACAGGGCAAAAAAAAGCCACTGTAGAATGTATATTTTTGTCCCAGTCTTCATAAAACTTAAAATCCCAGATGATTAAATTGGGAAAAAAAGAAAAAAACATTGCAAACATTTTTGGTAATAATGCCTAACACAGCAATAATACTCAGGTGAGCTATACAGGGCTATTTATTAAAACAAAAAAAATGTATATGTTGGCAGGGTGAACATAACCTACATAGACAAGAACGGAAACCGGACCCCAGTTCAAGGCAAGGTGGGCGACAATGTAATGTTCCTTGCTCACAGATATGGCATTGAACTTGAAGGTAATAAGTAATATTTTTATTAGCTCACCTGAGCATATCTCAGGGTGAGCTTTTGGGTTACTTGATTGTCCGTCGGCCGTCGTCCGTCGTCCGTCGTCCGTCAACAATTTGATGTTTACACACTAGAGGCCACAATTTTGATCCAATCTTTCTCAAACTTGGTCAGAATGTTTGTCTTGATGATATCTTGAACCCTTTCGAAAATGGGTCAGGTTGGATCAAAAAGTAGGTCAGTAGGTCAAATCTTGGAAAAATCTTGTCGTCCGTCAACAATTTTGATGTTTACACACTAGAGGCCACAATTTTGATCCAATCTTCCTGAAACTTGGTCAGAATGTTTGTCTTGATGATATCTTGAACCCTTTTAAAAATGGGTCAGGTCGGATCAAAAAGTAGGTCAGTAGGTCAAATCTTAGAAAAATCTTGTTTACACACTAGAGGCCACAATTTTGATCCAATCGTCCTCAAACTTGGTCAGAATGTTTGTCTTGATGATATCTTGAACCCTTTCGAAAATGGGTCAGTTCGGATCAAAAAGTAGGTCAGTAGGTCAAATCTTAGAAAAATCTTGTTTACACACTAGAGGCCACAATTTTGATCCAATCTTCCTCAAACTTGGTCAGAATGTTTGTCTTGATGATATCTTGAACCCTTTCGAAAATGGGTCAGGTTGGATCAAAAAGTAGGTCAGTAGGTCAAATCTTAGAAAAATCTTGTTTACACACTACAGGCCACAATTTTGATCCAATCTTCCTCAAACTTGGTCAGAATGTTAGTCTTGATGATATCTTGAACCCTTTCGAAAATGGGTCAGGTTGGATGAAAAAGTAGGTCAGTAGGTCAAATCTTAGAAAAATCTTGTTTACACACTAGAGGCCACAAGTTTGATCCAATCTTCCTCAAACTTGGTCAGAATGTTTGTCTTGATGATATCTTGAACCCTTTCGAAAATGGGTCAGGTTGGATCAAAAAGTAGGTCAGTAGGTCAAATCTTAGAAAAATCTTGTTAACACACTAGAGGCCACAATTTGATCCAATCTTCCTCAAACTTGGTCAGAATGTTTGTCTTGATGATATCTTGAACCCTTTCGAAAATGGGTCAGGTTGGATCAAAAAGTAGGTCAGTAGGTCAAATCTTAGAAAAATCTTGTCGTCCATTAACAATTTTGATGTTTACACACTAGAGGCCACAATTTTGATCCAATCTTCCTCAAATTGGCAATTTTATCCAATCTTCCTCAAACTTGGTCAGAATGTTTGTCTTGATGATATCTTGAACCTTTCGAAAATGGGCAGGGGACAAAAGTAGGTCATAGGTCAAATCTTAAAAATCTTGTTTCAATTTCAATCTTCCTCAAACTTGGTCAGATTGTTTGTCATGATGATATCTCGAACCAGTTTGAAAATGGGTGGGGCTGGATAGAAATGTAGGTCAGTAGGTCAAATCTTAGAAAAATCTTGTTTCTACTCTGAGGGCAACATTTTTGGTCCAATCATCTTCAAACTTTGGCAGAATGTTTGTCATGATGATATCTTTTGTGGATGGGGTCAGAAAATTCCTGAACATTGTTTCACCTCATCATCTTAATTCAAAGCAATCTGTTTTGTACAGGCAATGAATGATACTTTTCTCAGGTGAGCGATCTAGGGCCATCTTGGCCCTCTTGTTTTTATTTGTTGAAAAACATGGCCGCCATTGGGCTGAGCCTTTTTGCCTTACCTGTATATATTCAGACCTTCAAAAATGTTCTCCTCTAAAAATACTAGCCAGATTTTAAAGTTATTTAGCACATAATGTTCCTTGGGTCACTGTCTACTAAGAATGTTTAAATTATTTTGATCCTTTGAAAAATATGGCCGCCATGGAGCAAAGCCCATTTTCCTTATATGTATATGGTACAAGAAAAATCATCTTGGCCAAAAGTACTGGCTGGATATATGTTCCTTAGAGCACTCTCTACCAAGTTAAACATATATGCCCCCCTCATATACCATAATATTTATATAGCTATATTATATGTATGATGTTTGGCTTTATAACCTGGGCATGTTACAAAGTTCAGAACTTATCTTGGTGAAGGTTTTCTACTGATAATTATTAACACTGCTAACTCATTTGAGTTTTACCTTGTATATTGCATCCATTAAAGGTGAAAATGCTGAAAAAAATCTGGTGAAAAAGATTTGACCAGAACCCATTTTGATCAGAACCTATCTTGTCATTCAATGTCACAGTGACCTTGACCTTTGACCTAGTTACCCCTAAATCAAAAGGAGTCATTTACTGGTCATGCACAATCTCCATACTAAGTTTGAAGTTCCTAGGCCCAGGCGTTCTTAAGTTTTTGGCCTTTTAAAAAATCCCAGTAAATCAAGGTCACTGTGTAAGTTCCTAGGCCCAGGCATTCTCAAGTTATTGACTGAAAACAGCTTGGCCACCATTTTCAAAATCAAGCCCAGTAAATGAAGGTCACTGTGACCTTGACCTTTAACCTAGTGACTCCAAAAACAGTAGGGTTCATCTACTGGTCATGACCAATCTCCATACTAAGTTTGAAGTTTCTAGGCCCTGGCATTCTCAAGTTATTGATCGGAAACAGCTTGGTCACCATTTTCAAAATCAAGCCCAGTAAATGAAGGTCACTATGACCTTGACCTTTGACCAAGTGACTCCAAAAACAATAGGTTCATCTCCTGGTCATGACCAACCTCCATACTAAGTTTGACGTTCCTAGGCCCAGGCATTCTCAAGTTTTTGATCGGAAACAGCTTGGTCACCATTTTCAAATTCAAGCCCAGTATTCTCAGCACTGGTATTTCAAAATGTGAATTCCTTGTAGCAAGACCTTTCCATTAATGTTACACTTTTGGACTTTTGACCTTGAACTTTGAACTTTGACTTATTTTTGAAATGTTTAACAAAAAACTTTAACATTGGCCGTAATTTCGTTGCTATTTGACATACAACATTTATTTTTGGTATGCATATTTATCTTTGCAAGGGCTATTCTGATATACATCAATGTTTCACATATCAACTTTGACCTTTTACTTATTTTTGCTGTAACTTTTGAAAACTTTAAAATGCCTGTCATTTCAGAACCATTGTCAACTGGGCTCTGATATTTCACATGTGAATTCTTTATAGCAAGACCTTTCCATCAATGTTACACTTTTGACCTTGAACTTTGACCCTTTTTTTAAAATGTTTAACAAAAAACTTTAACGTTGGCCGTAATTTCTTTACAATTTGACATACAACTTTTATTTTTGGTATGCATATTCATCTTTGCAAGGGCTATTCAGATATACCTCAACAATTTTATCTACCGACCTTGACCTTTGACCTATTTTGCTGTAACTTTACAGGGTTCAGCATTAACTTTTTCAATCACTGGACCAGTGGCCCAGTAGCTCAGAGAATTGACTAGACCTGACCTAATTTGAACTGGACCAAACTTGTTTGAGATAAACCCTGTAGTACAATATCTTTAACATCACTTAATAGTTATGCTCCTGTTGTATACCATGTATATATTGAGGGATACACATTCATAATAATAATGATAAAAATATTTGAATAAAAAAATAACGATAAAATATGTAACTAACTTTTTTTTCTTTCATTAAACTGTTTCAACTTTTATTAAAGAACACCATGGGCATTTTAGACTGCATATCAGCACTATGGGTACATGAACAATGTTATAGTGTAACTACTTTTTACTAAAAATCTTATGTTGCTTCATTTTCAACATTGTTGAACACACAATGTCCATCGTTAACCTAAACAGTCCATATTAAAGCAGTCTCTGCACTGACTGGTCAACTTAATTTATTATAAGAGCTCACATTGTAATTGTTTATTTCTTATGTGCAATGTTAATTCATTTTGAATTTTTATGTCATCAATTTTAAAGTTGTCAGTATGGTACCCTGAATAATTCTACCCACAGTCTCAAATTTCCTGCAAGGCATACTGTATAGAACACCACACTGTTTTAAGCGTCGTGACCCAGCCACGCAAAATTGACGTTTGAGCTTTTGTTTTACATACTCTTTTGATTCCTGATTTTCCTTTCATTTATTTGAAACTTTGCTACTTGTATGTGTTGAAACCCAAATTTAAATAGGTCCATACTTAATATAAACGAGAAACATACGTCTGCTCGATTGTAACATATTCAAATAAACAAGTAAAGAAACATGGTGCAGTGTAACATTTGGGAAACCAGAATTTGTCACCTTTTAGATATAAATTATTTTTTTATGTACCATAACTACCCTCATTTAAACTCATAAGACAAAGGGAAGATAGTAATCACAGGCGACAAATTCAAACATTGCTTTTATTTCAATGATCAAACAGATTTTTCAATCATTTACAGCATGTCGCCATGCGACAGAGCATGTGCCCGTTCAAAAGGCATCAACAGCCAATCAAAAAGTCTAACTTAATTTATTGACAAAATGCTAAAAATAAACTTGGGTTTTCCAAACTTGGATAGCTAAAACAAATGAAAGTACATATCAAAATCGATTTTTTCATCAGACACACATGTTGTTAATTAAATGCACGAACGGAAGGGGCAAATGATAATTTATTGGTGGATATTTTAACTAGACCAGTCGGACCAGTTACTCATGGGCTTTACAAATATGGACCGACTGTCTACTAGACAATGTCATTCGGTCTTAGGTTAATGTCGAACCCTGCTTTAAAATGCCTGTCATTTCAGAACTCTTAAGAACAGGGCACTGATATTTCACATTAGAATTCCTTGTGGCAAGACCTTTCCATCAATGTTACACTTTTGGGCTTTTGATATTGTCCTTTGAACTTTGATCAATATTTGAAATGTTTAACAAAAAAAACTTTAACGTTGGCCATAACTTCTTTACTATTTGACATGCAACTTTTATTTTTGGTATATGCATATTCATCTTTGCAAGGGCTATTCAGATATATCTCAATATTTCATCTATCAACCTTGAACTTTGACCTGTTCTGTTATATGTTCTGAAAACTTTAAATGCCTGTCATTTCAGAACCGTTACCAACAGGGCACTGATATTTCACATGTGAATTCCTTGTGGCAAGACCTTTCCTTCAATGTTACACTTTTGGACTTTTGACCTTGACCTTTGAACTTTTTTTTTACAATTTCACAGTTTTTTTGTTGATTATCAAAAACTCAATGGATTAGCAATTGTGATTTTTTAATGTTGGCAAAAACAGACAAGCTTTGGCACCCGCATGCAGTACTCTTGTTGAAATTATTCCCCCTTTGTAGCTCACCTGTGCACAACGTGCTCATGGTGAGCTATTGTGATCGCCTTTTGTCAGGCTTCCTTGCATGCGTCCGTCCATGCATACGTCCGGCGTCAACAATTTCCTTTAAACAACATCTCCTCCTAAACTGCTGAATGGATTTTGACCAAACTTCATAGGAATCACCCTTATGATGTCCTCTATCAAATTTCTTCAAATCATTTTGATTGGTTGAAAAAAGAAAGTCACAGGAGTTAAAAATATTTTATATTTGGTGTGTAGCATTGTCTTATGAATATCTACTAAGTTTGTTCAAATCATGACCCTTGGGTCAAAATTGGCCCCGCCTCAGGGGTCACTTAATTTTATAAATTTCCCAAGCAAATTTTAACGTATTCATCACTGATTGCAAGTTTGGTAAATTCTGTTTCATCACATAGGAAAATATATCTTTTAACAAAATATTCTTATTTAATCATGAAGATCTATAGATAAATAAGTGATGGAATTTGTGTTTTCTAATTAATCAAACAATATCCCCCTAACAAACACCCTAAAATAATGTTTGCAAAATTCATTAAGTTTTATCTAGGATATATTTGGCATTATAGAAGACAAAACATAAACATGGTTATTTAACACAAACAGATTGCAAGTAAACATACTGTCAACATCCATGTATGTAGTGCTCACTTCTGCCTCAAGTTTTCATATTTTACTGACACAATTCCTCACCCACTCATTGCTGATGTTGTCATGCAGTGTTAGTGATAACAATTCTCGTAAATACACTTGTATGATGATGTAAATTCACATTTGTTTATTATTTCAGTTGTATTAATGGAAATAAATGCTTACAAAAATACGATGTTCAACTTCAACCAGTGTCCCAACAGTTTCATGTTACAATTGAATCAGAAGTTGAAATAAAGAATAAACTGTAACTAATAATGCATTTACATACAACCTTATGCAACATTTGCATCGTCTTTACTGTGATCTACTCAAAAAATATTATTTTACTGTTGTAAATTGATTAATTCAATGCCATATCTTTTTAGCTCACCTGAGCACTTGTGCTCAGGATGAGCTTTTGTGATCGCCTTTTGTCCGTTGTGCGTCGTCCATTGTCAACAATTGCTTGGGAACACTCTAGAGGCCACAGTTTTGGCCCAATCTTCATGAAAGATAGTCAGGGTGTTTGTCTACATGATATCTTGAATGGGTTCGAAAATGAGTCATGTGGGGTCAAAAACTAGGTTACCAGGTCAAATCCTAGAAAATCTCAGAAAAACCTTGTGAACACTCTAGAGGCAACAGTTTTGGCCCAATCTTCATGAAATTTGGTCAGGATGTTTTTCTACATGATATCTTGGATGAGTTTGAAATAGAGTCACTAAGGGTCAAAAACTAGGTCACCAGGTCAAATCTTAGAAAAACCTTGTGAACAATTTAGAGACCACAGTTTTAGCCTAACTTGGTCAGAATGTTTGTTTACATCAAATTTCAGATGAATTGAAAACTGGGCAACATAGGGTCAAAAAGTAGGTGACCAGGGCAAATTTTAGAAAAAATCTTGTGAACACTCTAGAGGCCTACATTTTTGTCCCAGTCTTCATTAAACATGATATGAACGATGACTGCATGAATTCCCAGTTGAGTGCAAATTCAGGTAGGATCAAAATGTAGGTCACTTAGTCAAATGTTAGATAAACACTTTAGATGCCAGGTTTTTTGTCATTATGCCTAAACACAGCCATCTTACTCAGGTGAACAACACAGGGCCAAGATACACAGGGCCATCTTGGCCCTCTTGTTTTATTTATGATTTTCATTTTGGACTGCTCTTTTGTTTAACAATAGATGTATACTTCAAGTGATTCGCTACAGTTGAATTACATGTAAAAAATGGTGTCGCCACATGAAAACTGAAAACTCGCGGAATCAATAGAACACTTATCACCTTCAATCGAGCACACAAAAAACATCCGCAGAAAAGTCAAATGGCGCTGGCTGGGACTGATGAGGCAGAGATGTACAATTAATTACTTAATATACTCTTTTCCCTCCGACTTGTGGTGCGCACTAAACATGGAAGTTTAAAATTAAAAACATGGGTCAAAATTAGGCCTGCCCCACGGGACACTTATTGTACATAGAGTAATGTAGGAAAACCTTCAAAATTCATCTTGTCAAAACCCATGAGGCCTGAAGTTTAGATATTGGTGTGTAGCATCACCTTATTGACACTTAATAAGATTGTGAAAATTATGGCCTTGAAAACGACATCTCATCTGAAATCACTGGACAGAATTTGATTTAATTTGGCAGGGATGATCTTTGGGTGAAGCTTCACAAAAGTTGCTGAAATTATTCTGATCCATAAAAAGACACGGCTGCCAGGGGCGGGGCTTATTTGCCTTATATGTATATAGTGAAATCTTTAAATGACATCTCCTCTGAAACTGCTGGACAGCATTTGATAAAACTTTACAGGGATCATCTCCTTCAAAACTACTGGCCAGATTTCAAAATGTTTTAATACAGACTGATGTTCCATGGGTAACCGTATACTCAGGTGAGTGATCCAGGGCCATCATGGCCCTCTTGTTGTAAATGTGGGGTCCCTGGGGGTCAGGTCCCATCCCCTCAAAGATGGATATTTGCATAAAAAAATGTATTTTTGTTTAATATTTCCAATTTCCAACCCTGAATCATATATTTTTTGTTCCTCATAATGAGACAGATTGAATGGTACTACTTTTGTGTCCCCTAAGGTCACCCAGGGGTTAGGGCCCACCCTGTTACTTTTACTTGTAACCTTATATCTCAAAAAGTGTTCAGATTCCATCCCGCATGAGTTCGAATCCCGGCAGGGTCATTCGAATTTTCATGTGTGGAAGCCTTCCAGCTGGCTTGCGGTAGGTCGGTGGTTCTACCCAAATGCTTCCGTGCATTTGGGGTCTTCCTCCACCTGTAATTAGCTGGACGCCGCTATATGACTGAAATACTGTCAAAGCGACGATAAACTCAAATAGTCTAGTCAAGTACAGATCCAAACCCATAAATCATATATATTTTTGTTCCTCATAATGAGACAGATTGAATGGTACGTCTTTAGTGTCCCCATGGGGTCACAAAGCGGTCTGGCCCCACCCCCGTCAGTTTTACTTTTGACATTTATTTTAAAAACCATTCAGATCCCCATCCATAAACAGTATATATTTTTGTTCCTCATGATCAGATGGATTGAATGGTATTTTTGATGTTCCATGGGTCACCAAGGGGGTTAGGCCCCACCCCTCAATTTTACTTAGAACCTTATTTCTAAAAATTTGTTTGGGAGACTTAGTAACAGTTTACTGTTACAATTATTACTTGTTTATAAAGCAATCATCTTCAAACTTAATGACAATAATCTCTTTTTAATTCTTCATTTCTTAAGCAATCATATTCAAGCTTGACAATGCTTATGACCATTATCTCTCCGTCATGTTCAATTATCGCTGATATTGACTTATTAGTTGAGGAGTTGTGGGCCTTGAATTATTAAAAAAACAATTTTTTGCTTTGTTTACACTGGCATCTGCAATTATTAAGCAATCATCATTTTACTTATACACAACAATAATGGCAGCAATATCTCAGTTGAGTTTGATGGCTAATATTTGACTGATAGGGCTACATTTTAGGCCTTTGAAATATCAGAACATCACACATATTTGCCGTTTTAACACTCTTACATCTTTATTTCTTCAGCATTGAAGGTAATGTTTCTCAGGAGAGCAATTTCAGGGCCATCTTTGACCTCTTGTTACATTGTTCACCCTATTTAGCCCCTTCCTGGAGAGTTGGGTTGTGATGCAAGAAATGAATACAACATGGCTTGTTCCCATCCATATTTTTACTTGAACCTTTCAAAGACAAAATAAAACAGTTTATCTGTAGTGTGACAAAATAATTTCCAAGGTCATGTGATGTCCAGACTTCAGTTTCTCAATACCTTTCTTTAGCACGACCTAAGAACTGGTCGTGGAGGTGACCTAAATTACAGACAGGTCTACTGTACCAATTACTGACTAAATATAGCTACAGTGTAACATCAATATACTGTGGTTCATGGGATCCTAGCTCAAATATAGAAAATTCAAAAATTCTGCTTCTATGGATCTATTGATCAGAATTTTATTGTGTCGCCTGCATAGCATGGCAGACACATAGGGATCACTTTGTCCGTCGTCGTCGGCGTCGTCGTCGGTGTCGTCGGCGTCACACTTTCTTGTCCGGAGCATAACTCGAAAAGTATTTGAGGTATCACCTTGAAACTTAAAACATGGATAGATCACATTGAGGTGGAGTGCAGTGCACAAGAATGATAACTCTGACTTTCGTATTTTCTGAGTTATTGCCCTTTGTTGATACTCAGACTTCATTTTTGTCTGGAGCATAACACGAAAAGTATTTGAGGTATTACTTTGAAACCTCACAGGTGGAAAGATCTCATGGAGTGCATTGTGCAAGAATGATAACTGTTGTATTTTTGGAGTTATTTCCCTTTGTTTATTTTTTTGGATTTAATTCTTGTGTGGTGCATAACTTGTAAAGTATTTGAAGTGTTGCCTTAAACATTTATAGTAGATAGATCTCATTGGTCTGAGTGCAGTACACAAGAATGATAACTCAATAATGATAATGATGACTACAAACTTGCAACATATATATAATTAACGTCATAAGTGCTTAATGACGTCATAATTTTTCTTACAGTTAATGTTTTGTATTCTGATACTATAAAAGTTAAGCTTTATCCCCCCCCCCCCCCCCAAAAAAAAAAAATATATATATATATATGTGTGTGTGTGTGATTTGGTGTTATTTTGTACCTCACAAAATAGATTATGCTTTATCAATTATTTGTCAAAAGATCGATTTTCTAGTCAATTCTTTCATCAAACATGCTTGAATGCAGGCAACACAAGTGTTCCGAGGAACACCCACATCTAGTTTTATTTAGCACAAAAAGTCAACCCATGACTGTCTATTGTAAATGCTAAAATAAAGTGGATCCCATGTAAAATGAGGCCCCCAGGGGGTCTGCTTGTTTCCTTACATACCATACTTAAAATATTTCAAAAATCTTCATCTGTGAAACCAATAGTCAGAATTTTATTTCATTTTGCACAAATGGTCACCTCTTGACTGTCTACCATAATAGCTAAAATGAAGTTGATCCCTTGAAAAACGAGTTACAGAGGGGTTTGTCAAGTTTCCTTTTGTACTCCATATAGAACATTTTAAAATTCTTCTCTTCTGGAACTAATGTTCAGAATCAATTCTTGTTTTGCACCAATTATTACCTAAAGGTTTCATACCATAATTGCATACTGTTAAGCATTTTCTATCCCTTGAAAATTGAGGCCTCCAGATTCTTTGTATCTGAAAATTGTATCTGGTTGCTGCTGGAAGAAACCAGGTAAAATCAAGTGACTTAAATCGTTTTGGATAAGCTGATGTACTCTGGTGAGTGATCTAGGGCCATATGGCCCTTTTGTTTTAGCCTACCAGAAGGTGAGCTATTAGGATCACCCTGTGTCTTTTGTCTGTCGTGCATTATTCGTCGTCAACAATTTGTTTTAAACAACAGCTCCTCTGAAACCGCTGAACAGAATTTGATTAAACTTAGCAGGGATGATCCTTGGGTGAACCGTCATAAAAGTTGCTAAAGTAAATTAAATCCATGTAGAGCTCTGGTTGCCATGGCAATGGAAAGAAAACAAATTATGAAAACTTTAAGAAGCAGCTCCTCTGAAACCAATGGTCGGAATTTAATTTCCTTTGACATAAATGGTCGCCTCATGAATGGCTACCATAATTGCTGAAATAAAGTTGATCCCTTGAAAAATGAGGCCCCAAGGGGGCTGGCTAATTTCCTTATATACTCTATTATAGAACATTTCAAAATTCTTCTTTCTATAAAGCCAATGGTCAGAATTTTAATTTCCTTTTGCACAAACGGTTTCCTCAAGAATGTTTACCAAAATTGCTAAAATATAATAAAGTTGATCCCTTGAAAAATGAGGCCCCTAGGAGGTTGGCAAATTTCCTTATATACTCTACATAGAAAATTTCAAAATTCTTCTATGAAACTAAGAGTCAGAATTTAATTTCCTTTAGCACAAATAGTCACCTCATGAATGTCTACCATAATTGCTTAAGTGAAGTTGATCTCTTGAAAATTGAGGCCCATAGGGGGTCATGTAGTTTCCTTATAGAAACAACTTGAAACGTTTCATATAGGATGATGTATTCTGGTGACCTATCTATGGCCATTATGGCCTTCTTGTTTTATTATCTCCCTTTATTTATTTTTTTTTTGTGCTCTACCGGTGTTTACACCAAAGGGGACTATAGCTTTGCCTTCCATCTGTTGGTCCGGATGTCCAGAAATCTGGATTCTGTGATGACATAAAAAACGTTTAATATAATATTATGAAACTTGGTATATGAATAGATGGCAGTATGGAGATTCTGCACATCACTTTTTAGCTTACCTGAGCACAACTTGCTCATGGTGAGCTTTTGTGATCGCTTTTTGTCTGGCGTCCAGTGTCAGTCTGTCTGTCAGTGCCTCTGGCATCAACAATTTCCTTTAAACAATATCTCCTCCTAAACCGCTGAATGGATTTTGACCAAACTTCACAGAAATCATCCTTATGATGCCCTCTATCATGATTGTTCAAATTATATTGATTGGTCGAAAAAGTAGGTCATAGGACCAAAAAATAGATTTTAAAAATGCAAACTTTGAAAATCTTCTTCTACAAAACTGCAAGGCCTAGAGCTTAGATATTTGGTGTGTAGCATTGTCTAGTGCACCTCTACCAAGTTTGTTCAAATCAAGACCCTGGGGTCAAAATTGGCCCCGCCCAAGGGGTCACCTGATTTTACATAGGCTTATATAGGAAAAAAACTAAAAAATCTTCTTCTCAGAAACCACAATGCCTGGAGTTCAGATATTTGGTGTGTAGCATTGCCTTATGGACATCTACCAGCTTTGTTCAAATCATGGCCCTAGGGTCAAAACTGGCCCCGCTCCGGGGGTCACTTGATTTAACATAGACATTGTATAGAAAAAAACTAGAAAAATCTTCTTCTCAGAAACCACAATGCCTAGAGTTCAGATATTTGGTGTGTAACATTGCCTTATGGACATCTACCAAGTTTGTTCAAATCATGGCCCTGGGGTCAAAATTGGCCCCGAACCCAGGGGTCACTTGATTCAACATAGACTTACATAGGAAAGATTTTTAAAAGATATCCTTGTCAGAAACCACAAGGCATGGGTTTAGATATTTCGTATGCAACATGGCCTTGTCGACCGGAACCAAGTTCTCAAATCATGGCCCTGGGGTAAAAATTGGTCCCACTGTAGGGTTAACTTTTAGACCACATGTACATGTAAGCTTTTTGGGTGGAATTAAAATTATATTGCTGTTCTTTTGCATGGATTTTGTATTCAGTATGCCTATGTTATAAAAGACAATGAAAGCAATATTTCTCAGGTGAGCGATTCAGGGCCATCTTGGCCCTCTTGTTTTTTTTCTTGGACCAAAATCTGGTTGCTATGGTAACTGAAAAATTATGCACCTCACCAAGAAGGGGACTCATGTGTTGTGTGTAACACCAGTTACTTGTTAAATCAATTTTTGTCCAGAGCATTTCTCTTTTACCACGTGGAATAAAAACTTGATATCAAACATACAAATGTACATTGTACTTACTACAGTTATGAATGACTTTCAATTGACACCAATTATTTGACATTGAACCCTTTGGTGTGGTGCTAAAGGGTGTTTGACTCGGGCAGGAGCATTGTGTTTTTTGAATGCATATTAGTAAAATTGGTCTGACTTTTGTTCTAGAAAGTTTCTTGAATGGTTCCTAATATATTCTAAAACTCTTTCAAATGTTAGAAATTTACTTATAATGTTCATGAACCATTCTGGAAGATGTAGAACTAGTTCTACATAAAATATGAATGTATGTGTACCTCTAGTGGTAGCTATTTCACTGTAATATATGATTAATGGCAAATGTTTCACTGGTATTCCTCTGAATTGTAATGGGGGGTAATCTTTCAGTGGAATTTACCAGAAGGTATACCATTGGTATTCCAGTGGTATTCCACTGAAATATCAGTAAGCGGACATAGACATATTATACATCCTGAAAATCTCAAAATACGTCCCTGGGCCATTTGACCCTGGGCGTTTTGAAAATTCCTTAGAATAGCATTGTACGCATCTGTTTATGGTACCGGACGCTTTCATAATCTCCTGTTAAAACTGGTTAGAACCGGATTTTTGTAAGCAAAAGCGGATAGTATAGCTGTGACAGGCAACTAATTTAAGTAGTCCATGACTCTGTAATGGGCGTGTATATTGTCCGCCTACTTTCACTGATTGACAGACGTATGCTGTGACGGGTCGGGTACCAGATTGATAATTGTCATCTGCTTTGATGCCTTACCACAATCTAATTACAGTTAAATAAGCAATTTTCACAAGTTTATAACAGGATAAAAATGCATGGAATTTAAAAAAAAAATTACTGCTAAGTCAGATACAATTAAATCAAGGGAAACAGCATTGGAAAAATAATAAAAAAAAGGTAAAATTAACAAAATTACGAAGTCGAATATTGGCATCGAACATTTGCATAAGAGTACAATGAAATGAATGAATAAAAAGAAAAAGGATCAACTATGACTTAATTGACAAAAAAAAGTTTATTCCCTTTTTCTCAATATATTTCCTTCAATTTTGCATTAAAAATCAGCTTAATAACTGTCAAAATGGCTAACTTTCAGGTGTGTAGATTGCCGATTTTTCTTTGTGAAAAAGATGAAGGTAATACTTTTATTTTTTTGTTAAAGGCTTATGAGAATGTTTTTAGTTTTCTTCAGAGTCAATGGACACCTATCTTTGGCAATGCAAATAAAAAAATGATCAGATATATGTTGTGATTGTCATCAGTTTTCGCAGATTTACTTTCATTTTTGAAATAAAATAACATTAAAATGATTAAAAGAATTTGAAAAATCATTTTGACCCGAGGTAATAACAGCCTTAAACAGTAACCCCTTAAACAGATTAAGTGATAAACGAATGCAGCTGACCCCCCACTGATTTAGCTGTCACTGTCACTAACTCTTATTAGCCTAATAAGTTCCCATTTGACTTTCGCAAATGTTGTATACCAAATTGATGTGTAACCAACATAATTATAAATTCCCAAATTCCTGTATTGCCTCTGGCAATCTTCGTATACACCCAATGTTCAATTTTGAACTTGTGCACACTTGGTTTCTGGATCCCATTTTTTTACGATTTGTGAATTAATAAAAGGTGAGGAATCATGGCTAAAATGTTTACTTCCTATGGTAATAATGAAACAGAATCAACTAAAAATTTTATTATTTGATAACAAAAAGTTTAATGACAGTAATTTGATCATGTTGGTTTAGATGAAATGTGTGATTGATTGTAACAAATAGGTATGATTAGTCTGTCAACTCATTATATAGGACCAAAACCGAAAGTAGATTGACTCTTACATAATCAAACACCGTAATTATGAAGGTAAGTAAAACACTTGTTTATCCTTAGCTAATTTTCTGGATTGTATAACTGATACTGATTACATATTTGAGCATTTCTGTTATTGTTTTTGGTGTTTACTATGTCTTGATATTTCTATCATCTATGTAATAATGAATAATATTGCTTAGATCTATTTTATTCATTTAGCAAATATCATTATTGAAAAGTTTTCTACTTAAAATGAAATAGCCCTAGTCTCAATTTAGAATATTGCAGCTGTCATTTTCTTTCAACTTGGAGGTTATGATTTTTTTCCCCACAATTTTCCCCCTTCGAGAAGAGGGGGCATATTGCTTTGCAAATGTTGGTAGGTTGGATAGTTGGTCAGTCTGTCTGTCAGTCAGTTGGTCCATCGGTAGACCACTTTGTTTCCGATCAATAACTGGAGGACGCTTGGGCATTCCTCAAACATCACTGGGTGATTGGTCATGACTAGTAGATGACCCTATTGACTTTGGGCTCACTTGATCAAAGGTCAGGATTATAGAGACCTCGAAAAATCATTTCCAATTAATAACTTGAGAATGCTTGGGTCACATTCCTCAAACTTCATAGGGTGATTGGTCAACCTTTGACGTGA
>CM037789.1:7509296-7537065 GCA_021229015.1 Solen grandis
TTAAAAAAATCTTTTTTTACACATAAAGGGCCCTAAAATTTTTGATCCAATCTTCCTCAAACTTGGTCAGAATGTTTGTCTTGATGATATCTTAAAACCCTTTCGAAAATGGGTCAGGTTGGATCAAAAAGTAGGTCAGTGGGTTTCAAATCTTGGGAAAAATCTTGTTTAAAACATCAATAGAGGCCACAATTTTGATCCAATCTTCTTCATACTTGGTCAGAATGTTTGTCTTGATGATATCTTGAACCCTTTAGAAAATGGGTCAGGTTGGATCAAAAAGTAGGTCAGTAGGTAAATCTTAGAAAAATCTTGTTTACATATATAGAGCACAATTTTAATCCAATCGTCTCAAACTTGTCAGAATGTTTGTCTTGATGATATCTCGAACCAGTTCGAAAATGGGCCGGGCCGGACAAAAATGTAGGTCAATAGGTCAAATCTTAGAAAAATCTTGTTTACACACTAAAGGCCACAGTTTTGATGCATTCTTCCTCAAACTTGGTCAGATTGTTTGTCATGATGATATCTCGAACCAGTTTGAAAATGGTGGGGCTGGACAGAAATGTAGGTCAGTAGGTCAAATCTTAGAAAAATCTTGTTTGATACTCTGAGGGCAACATTTTTGGTCCAATCATCCTCAAACTTTGGCAGAATGTTTGTCATGATGATATCTTTTGTGGATGGGGTCAGAAAATTCCTGAACATTGTTTCACCTCATCATCTTAATTCTAAAGCAATCTGTTTTGTACAGCAATGAATGATACTTTTCTCAGGTGAGCGATCTAGGGCCATCTTGGCCTCTTGTTCATTGTATAAGAATGAGAAGTGTCCTCAACATTTATCCACTATGTATTTCTCTATCATCCATAAATGTTGTGTAACGGTAGGCTGTCCTTTTCCCAAACTTCAACTTCTGTCCTAAGTGTTTCTCCTTTCAAGGCCCGTTTCCACATTTCCATTGTCATCCACACTAAAGCTGTATTATCATCACCTTCATCTGGCATTGTTATAACACTATATGAATCACTCTCGTCGAGATAAGCTCCCCTAACACTGACATTGTTGATTTCTAAGTTATCATTAGCACTATCATCAGAAGAATTATAAAATGACACTATAATCATCACTGGCACTGTTAGCTTCGCTGACATTGTCATCACTGATGCTATTTGGGTCATCTGTAGCACTCACATAACTGTTCACCTCCCTGTCATGCATACTACCAGCAGCACTGTCGACCGAGTGGTTGCCGATATCATCGGTAACATTATTTCCGTCGCTGCTAACATAGTCCTGTGAAACATTATTGGATGTTTCATCAGCTGAAGAGTTATGAACTTCGACGTCATTTGTAAAGTTCCTCTTGATTTTTGTGTTGTTCAGAAGCTTTCTCAACATCCCCAAACTTGTTTAAGTCAAAGTCAAGAATAGCTTGATCACATACTTCCTCATGTGCGTAACATCGGATTCAGCAGTTAGATCAAGACTGTCCTCATCTGAAGAAATGTCCTCATAATATCCAAGGGGGTGAATTGTCCAAGTCTCTGAGCATTCAGAGCTGCCTCCCTGCTCTGCTACTGAATACCTGAATCTTTAACCAGGTGTCCCAGATAACTTCTGCAATAAATTGCCCATACAACCCTTTTTTCCAAAGACCCGTTTTTCGGAAAAAGGTTTTTTTGCTCACCTGAGCAATCAGGGGGACTTTTTGGGGTACTTTATTGCCGTCGTCTGTCAACATTTTGATGTTTACACACTAAGGCCCCCAATTTTTTTACCAATCTTTCCTCAAAATTTGGGGAAAGTTTGTCTTGAGAATCTTTAACCCTTTCGAAAAGGGTCAGGGTTTGGGTCCAAAATTGGGCATAGGTCAAATCTTAGAAAATCTTGTTTAACACTAGAGGCCGACAATTTTGAACGCATTCCTCAACTTGGTCAGAAATGTTTGTCTAATGTAATCATGGAACCCTCCGATAATTGGTAAAGGTTTGACTCACCACAAGTAGGTCAGTTGGTCATATCTTAGAAAAAAATCTTGTGTTACACATTAAGGCCACAATTTTGATCCAATCTTCTTCAAACTTGTCAGAAAGTTTGTCTTGATGATATCTTGAACCCTTTCGAAAATGGGTCAGGTTGGATCCAAAAGTAGGTCAGTAGGTCAAATCTTAGAAAAATCTTGTTTACACACTAGAGGCCACAATTTTGATCCAATCTTCTTCAAACTTGGTCAGAATGTTTGTCTTGATGATATCTTGAACCCTTTGAATAATGGATCAGGTTGGATCAAAAAAGTAGGTCAGTAGGTTCAAAATCTTTAAAAGATCATTTTTTTACACACTAGAGGCTACAATTTTAATCCAATCTTCCTCAAACTTGGCCAGAATGTTTGTCTTGATATTATCTCGAACCAGTTCGAAAATGAGCTGGGCCGGACCGAAAAGTAGGTCAGTAGGTCAAATCTTAGAAAAATCTTGTTTACACACTAAAAGCCACAGTTTTGAAGCATCTTCCTCAAACTTGGTCAGATTGTTTGTCATGATGATATCTCGACCAGGTTGAAAATGGTGGGGCTGGACAGAAATGTAAGTCAGTAGGTCAAATCTTAGAAAAGTTTTGTTTATACTCTGAGGGCAACATTTTTGGTCCAATCATCCTCAAACTTTGGCAGAATGTTTGTCATGATGATATCTTTTGTGGATGGAGTCAGAAAATTCCTGAACATTGTTTCACCTCATCATCTTAATTCTAAAGCAATCTGTTTTGTACAGGCAATGAATGATACTTTTCTCGGGTGAGCGATCTAGGGCCTCTTGGCCCTCTTGTTCTTTTAGTGGCGTTTCATATTCTTCTTGTATTTGTAAGACTTCCCACACAAATCACATGTGTTACATTTTTATGTCCTTTTACTAACTGTCGTAAAGAGAATATGAGTAAAATTAAACGTTTGAACTTTATATATATACAATATGTACAAATCTCGTGCATATTATGAAGACAACTTCACGTTATACCCAGGGAATGTCTCTTCTATGCTCCAGTGGGTCATGTTCCATCCGTGTATTAATTCCACGTTCTACACGTGCCATGTCTTTACTCCTATGCTCTGTGGGTCATGTTAATACTCCCAGGACACTCCTTTGCTCTGGTAAGCCATGTTTTGTCCGTGTAATTGCAATGGAATACAATTATTTGCTCCGGTAACACATTTACATATTTTTATTCACTGTATGGTATATTCCTTCAACATTCTGCAGTACTGCAGCTCTAGCCCCTGCAAAAATTATTTAGTATCTACAGTCATTATGGTTTGCTTACCGATTTCCATTTTAAATTAAACGGAGATTTCTAGTGGAAATAAACAAATTTAGTGGTCTTCGCAAGGTACCTCCAGAGGACATTTGAACTTCACAGACCTCATATGACCGTCTGCACTTTCTCGTAGCTTAGTTAATTTTGCAAGTTTCCACCGTCCACGAGCCCGTCGTCTTTAATCAGAACTATGTCACCAACACTCGGATTTATATTAGATTTGATTCTTCCAGATTTCATAGCACATTGTTTTCTCTCACGTAAGCTTAGAGGGTAGTCATTATACCATATCTGCCAAAAGGTGTTTAACAGTGATTGGCCTTTCCTCCACAAATTTAATAGTCTATCAGAACTGTTTTCATGAGGTATATAGTCTAGGTCATCTTTGTCATATTCATAATGTGGTATTCCCATATGCGGATTTAAACACAGGAAATGGCCC
Source organism: Solen grandis (assembly GCA_021229015.1). Taxonomy (NCBI): domain Eukaryota; kingdom Metazoa; phylum Mollusca; class Bivalvia; order Adapedonta; family Solenidae; genus Solen; species Solen grandis. The sequence goes on from CM037789.1 coordinate 7,513,054, forward strand.
GGAGTCAGGGCGATAGAAGATCTTAAATCATCGCCTATGTATACTAACGGTCTTGAGTTAATCACTGTTTCACATTCTTTCAGAAGTGTTGTCATCTGTTCCAGTGATAACTGTCCGTTGACCAATGGTTTTTTCGAAGAGCACGTTTCACAATCCCTATTAAACCGTTCATAAAACCCGCCCATCCACGGGGCTAACTCTAAGATAAATGTCCACTTTATCCATCACTAGACAAATAATCTTGAATGTCCGATCTCTGGTAATCTTTATCCAAACTTTTTCACATCACTTGACAACTTAAATTGCTTGGCATTGTCGCTTATAATTTCACTAGGTGTTCCCCTTGCTGCAATGAATCTTCTTAAACACAACAAAAATGAACTGGGCTGTCATGTCCTGCAAAATCTCTAGGTGTATTGCTCGTGTCACACAACATAGTGAATAGACATACCCACATTTTAAGTAGTGTCTTGTTTTCCTTGATGTACAAAGGTACAAGATAATCGAGACCCACATAAGTGAATGATGTAGATGCCGATACACAAGACTCGTGTATAGTAGTCATTTGTGGTAATTGGTAAGGTCTAACCTTCAGCTTTTCCGACACACTATACATTCTTCAAACACCTTTCCGACTGCTGCTCTGCCTTTAGTTATCCAATATTGTTGTCTCTGTTCACTAAGCATTTGAGATACTCCCGAATGAGAAAGTTTTTTGTGAACTCTTTCAATCAACAAATGAGTAATTCTGTCATCTTTTGGTAATAATATTTGCAACCGTGCAGCTTCACTCAAATCCGAATATTCAATCTCCCTTACCTTAAGATACCACAGTCGTCAATGAAGACATCAAGTTGTTTTGCAAAATTATTGGAGTTTTTGCAACAATGGAGTTAAATACATCTGTGAAGTTTGCCCTCTGTGAATGTCTTATCCACATTTGCTCAGCTTCATCAATTTCCTCACTTAATAAATTACCCGTTTTCTTATCTTGCCCCTTACTTTATTTACAAATCTTCAACACCAAGCAGTTATTCTCAGCAGCTTCACAACAGAGGAATATTTATTTCGCATTTATTCCAAACAGAGCGCACTTACTTGTACTTGTTTGTGATAGCAGTGCAACCTCATTTCCCTTTCCAGATTTTACATCTTCCTCTTTTGTCTCGGGGCCTCCGTGGCCGAGAGGGTAAAGTCGCTGACTTTAACACTCACTCAGACCCTTACACGCGTGGGTTCGAAACCCGGCAGGGTCATTCGGATTTTCATGTGAGGAGCCTTCCAGCTGGCTTGCAGTAGGTCGGTGGTTCTACCCCGGATGCCTCCGTGCATTCGGGGTCTTCCTCCACCTGTAATTAGCTGACGTCGCTATATGACTGAAATACTGTCGAAGCAACGTAAACTCAAATAGTCAAGTCTTTTGTCTCAACGTAGTCATCTGTATTTGCGATTTCGGGATCTTTAACACTGATTGTGTCATTTTTGTAACATGGCCACTCATCATTTGGAAGAACTAATCATGATGGTCCATGCCACCACATTTTACTTTGTCTGAGCACTGACAAATCTGCCCCTCGACTGGCAATATCTGCTGGTTTTGTGAACCTTCCACATGAACAAATTTGATGTCCTCTTATTTCACTTACCCTGTTTTCCACAAACACAGGCAGTTTCTTGTTTGAATGTATCCAATTCAATACACACTGGGAGTCAGTCATGACGATAACACCATCAATATGAACACGAATTTGATCTTGTATGAATTTTAAACACCTCACGCCAATAAGCACTGCCATAAGTTCCAATCTCAGAATTGTAAATCCTTTCACTGGAGCAAGGCGACTTTTTAAAAATATCAGATCTGATTTAATCTCCTTTTGTATCCTGAATGATGTAAACTGATGCAGCATATGCTTTCATAGATGCATCACAAAAGCACACCAATGTAGTTTTCAGTTCATTTCAGATTTTCCAACACCAATGTATCTGTTAATTTCAAAACTAGCAATCTCAGTTAAATCTCTTCTTATTTCTTCCATTCATTGGAATCTTCCAGCATTAGAGGATCATCCCACTCTAGACGTTTTTTCCACAAGTTTTGGATAAGCTACTTTCCTCTCAAAGTTACCAGTACAAATAGTCCTAGTGGCTCATAGACCTAAGCTACCTGCTTTAGCACGTTTCTTTTGGTAATGGGTAATGACCTTTTGAGGATTTCGGACTCCTGAAGGATAGTTTGTCTGACTTGGTATTCCAAGTATGTCCAGAACCTTAATAATATCGTCCTTTGCTAGATCCTCACGAGGTTAAGCTTTGTTTACGTTATCATTATTTGTCTTCCACTCTCTCAGATTCATTTTTGCATCACCAAACATACGTTTTGCTTCTCTATATAGATTAATAGATTCTTCTTCTGTATCTTTGCCTGTGACCAAATTGTCCCATGTACATATCTTCCTTCAATTGTTCAGCCAACTTGGTTTGATATATATCCAAATGATGTTCGATAGTTGCCCCTAAAAGAAAAGGGCTTGAAATTACTCCAAATGGTACTCGACAGAATCTAAACTCTTGAATATGGTCTTCATTGATTTCAGGATGTTCAAAGTCTTTAAACCATAGGAAGCGCGTCCATCTCTTTCACAGGAAAGAAGTTCTATCTGTAGAAATGCTTTTTCTATGTCAGACACTATTCCAATTTTAGGAAGACGAAATCTCATTATCATTCCACATAGGTTCTTGAGAAGTACAGGTCCTCTGTACAAACAATCATTTAGGCATTTTTCTTCTTTTTTCGTCTTTGCAGATGCATCGTATACCACTCTTAGTTTTGTTGTTGTCTTTTGCAGCGTAATTACAACGTGGTGAGGGATGTAGTGCTTCATTCCATCACATTTGTCAAGATCAACCTTTTCGATTATTCCTTTCCTTAACTGATCCTGAATTACTTCGTCATACCTTCTCATCAGATCTGGTTGCCTTTGAATTTATTTTTCAGTGATCTAAGTCTGCCTATAGCAAGGCCACGATTCTCTGGGAGTTCAGGAAATTCCTCCTTCCATGGCCATGCTACCTGATATCTTCCATTTTCCTTTCTGACTGTATCCTTGAATTTTTGCATTGCTAACTCATCATCATTTGTTTTCGTTCTTTCAGCTATGCCAATGGCCTCAATATTCCAGAAATCTTCAGGACTTGGCTTCAGATTCAGAATATCTTCAGCCTCACATAACATGTTGTTTCCGGGAACTTTAGTGTCAAATGAGAGAATTAGCATATTGCATTCCTCTGAAACACCTTTTTGTCTGCTGCATTCTACCCAGCAAAATCCATCCTAGTTTTGAAGAAAGCAGATATAGTCCTGGATTCACTTGAATTTTCTCTGATTCTATTATGTCTAGATAGTAATCATTACCTTGTCCTACTAATAGTTCAAGGGGAAATTGTCTCTCTTTGTTCAGGTATCGTGTCAGCTAGTTGTAAGTTTCTGGTAAGCTCACAAAAGTTCTTGAGATTCTTTAACTTCACTGGATTCCTATGGATAATGCTGCTGATACTCGGAACAATATTAACTGTCATTGACAAATATTGACCATTCTTCAACTTAATTTCAACAGTGGCGGTTTTCGTTTTAATAACTTTGGACTTTTCGCTTCCAAAAGTAACTAAACGGATCTCTTGCTCCGACTCTGTCTTCAGCTTAAGTTTTTCTGCTAAAGCTTGTGACACATATGTTCGATGAGATCCTGAATCTTAATAGCAAATGAACCTCTTTACCTTTTATTCTTCCTTTACCTTTCACTTCTGTTAATGCTGTTTGAAGAAGCACGGTTTCCTCACTTGAAAGAAGTCCAGCTTCGTCCTTTATGTCACCCATGCTCTCAAGATCTCCAGAGAGATGAACACTTTCATTGATCACGACCTTGAGAAGTTTTTGTCACATAAACTCCTGTGATGTACATTAGTTTTTCCGCAATGAACACACTGTTTTAAACTTTTGCGATCTTTTGCTATTTGGTTTTCTTTCAGACACTTAAAACAGCTGCCCATTATCTGCCCCTTTCTTTCATCCATTGTTTTGAACTTGTTACATTCATCGCTCCAATGAGCCTTCTGGCAAAATCTACACCTTTTAGAGGGTTTATGTAACTTCTTTCATTTGTCACTAAAGCACAATCATACTTCTTTGGTGTCATTTCATTAACAAAGCCTTTATGGTGTGTTGTTTCCTGGGATGTGTAATTCCCTGGTCCTTTTGTAAACACCTTTTGATTCTGGTTAACATTTCCTTTCGATTTCTCAGATTTTTGCCTTGATACTACTTACTGTCTCAGCAGGTCGCGCAACTGAGAAAGAGTCCAGGAGTTTTTATTTCCTTTTATCAGTTCCAACTGTAGTAACACATCACTAGGTAACTTGCTACGTATCATGCATACAAACACTTGTGGATCTAGTTTCACTTTAAGGACATCTAGACTACGTAAATGCCATTCCACTTTATCTAGAAAAAAACTTAAAGAGTCTGTTTGTTTCTAGCCGGTATCATAGCCATCAGTTGCTTGTAATGTTGGTCAATAATCTCTTGCTTATCACCAAATCTTTCATGAAGGATATCCAATGCAACTACATAGTTACCATTTGAGAGTGACAGACCTGCTAATTTAGCACTCCTTGCTTCACCGCCCAGTTTACTCTTTAGATAGTTGAATTTCTCCACTGGTGATAACTTACCATTCTTGTGAATGGCACACTCAAATGAATCCCAAAACTCCATCCATTGCAGACGATTTCCGTTGAAGAAACACACATCAAGCTTGGGTAATCTTACTGACGTTGTTGTTTTGTCTTTGACAGCTTGTTTAATTTTGAATTCAGCCTGTTGTATTTCAAGACTTTATTGCTGTTTCTCCAAAAACTCTTGTTGGAATTTAGTTTGCAAATCACAAAGTTGTAAAACACTTTCAGCTAAATCAGGCTTTGTATCTTCTTCAGTATTTGAAATACTATTTTCTTTATCTTTTAAATCAGCTTTGAAGTTTAAGTTAAATGAAGTTTGTGACACATTGACCATGCATGTTCAAACAAAAGAGAATCGTCATCAATGATGGTTGTAGTTAACTCACTATCAGAATTTCCAATGGCAGATGCAAGTTTTTCAATTTTTTCCCAAGTTTATCAATATATAAGTTTGTAATTTCAAATGGCATTCACTTACTTGTTTGTGCAACAACTTTAAATCCTCAGCTAATTTATCCTCAATCCAGGTTTCAAGATATTCTTGTCCAATCTGTATTTCTTTGTCTAGGGTATTGAAGTACCTTGTGCGAACTCCTTTCAGTATTGTAAATTGGTTTCAGTCATCTTTATGGTCCACCAGAAAGCCACACAATTTTGTTTTTCAAAAACTTTTCAAAGTCCTTTATGAATCAGATCCGGGTTCCGGCACCAATTTTTGTGGTGAACACTTTTAATTTTTTTTATTTCCACCCATAAAGCACTTTTGGGAGAGCACTTTCACACAAACGTTGATTCCATAATGAATTTAATTTGCCATATTACATCCATAATTTTCACATAACATATCATTTCCACATGGAATATAGCACACCTTTTAAGACTGAACCCACTTTCTAGAAATGTTGATGCCTTTTATACTAAACCTAATTACGTGCTGCATGAGAATAATTATAACTAGAATCACTATCGCGATATCATCAGTTTTCACAAAAGCAATTCCATTCAGTTCACGAGTCGCATAATTCGAAAAACATATTTCTTCGTTCACTGGCTTGTCGAATAGTGTTACCAGTGATCTTTCAAACATTTTTGTCGCATTGTTTGAACAGACTTTTTACCCATAGAAATATTTTGAGTATTAACTGTAAGTAATGTAGTTGCGAACTTGAAAACTTTTTTAAGCGAATTCGGTTAGTGCCATGTTAAATGTGTGAGTTGCTTATGATGGCGACAAACGACATTTGTAATCGATAAACAACAATTGCAACGACTCACAAAAGTATAGAATGACACACAACAATGCAACATGACACGCGACATTATTACGAACTAATGAAATATCCCATGAATTTTTGAGAGTCGTTTCAAATTAATGTCACCAAGGAACAGAATGCAAAAAAATTGGCACAAAATCAGATTTCAATTTTTTTAGTTAGAAAGAGTGATTTCAAGCAAAGCGCCCCCTAGCTGCAAAATGAGAAACAAAATTGATTAAAATTTTACAATAAGGTACCTAGCAATGCAGCAAATAGTTCAATTAAGTATACAAGTCACACTAGTCGAACATTCTATTTCTTATATATCACAATTTGAAGCATAAAAACTGATTTATAGTTACTCAAAAAAAAAGGATAAAACTTTTGACTGCCGTAAAATGACCAAATCAAGTCCGATCTTCAAAAACCAAACATCACTGGAAAGAGCTCTTCAAGAACTAAAACTTTTGTACATATACTTTTAATGAAATTTTTTTAGTTTTGGAGCTATTTGGGGCCGAATAAAAGCACAATAATCGTAACATGACCTTGACCTTTTCATTTATTTTTAATCTTTTTAATTGTGAGGCCCTTTCAGACATAACAATACATAAGTTGTGAAAATTTCATGAAGAATGAACCAAAAATAAAGTCAGGAGCAACAAAAAACATGTTTTTGAAACTTTAACTTTTCCTAAAATTTAGTGAAGTTTGACCATTTCTAGAGGACAAACCATGCATTTCTTAAATTCGCCACTCCAAATATTTGTGCGTATATGTCTTGCAAATCGTATGCAACAAACAGAATTCTTCTATCTGATCTCTAACAAAATGGATAGGTTTTTGTAGACCTCCCCTCATTTGCACAGTTTTTTTGCGAGGTTCGAACATTCAACCTTCTGTAGCTCAAAAACTTTCAGCGGCACGTACCCTCGAAACCTATCATCTTTTATTAGGCTATCAACAAGGAAAAGAATGCAAAAAAACGCATTTGAATCGGACCTCAAATAACTGAGTTATTAGCCAGTTATACATTTCATGCAAAACGCCCCCTAGCGGGAAATGTAAGACATAAATGAAAATTTTCTCAATGATAGGATCATCTTCAAATAGGTGGTAAAAACTGATTAAAATTTCGTTACTGTGGCTTTTCTGATCACGGAGATTTGCCGTTAACAAAAAGGGTTAGAAAAATAATAATAAAAAAAAAAAAAAAACAGAAGAAGAACAATAGGTTTCGCCCTGCAGAGGCGAAAACCTAATAACAGAAACCTCGGGCATAATAGATTCATGTGCACTATAATAATCACATGTCATTCAGGAGCATTATTGATAATAATAATAACTGCTTAACAGGAGCTTATAATAATGTCCACGTGCTTAACATGAGAATTCACATTATAATAACATTCACATGCTCACAGGAGCATACACACTATAACATTCACGTGCTAACAGGAGCATTCACATTAATATATTATTTACTTGAGGTGCATACATAATAATATGACCTTATAAAACATGATTATTATAACAAAGATAATGAGTGAAACAAATATTTCGCGTACTTCGCGACACTATACAATCGATGCAATACAAACGATATACGCTATTTTTGTCAACTGATACGATAGCGCCACTGTACAAAATATATGGGTTGGCGAATTTAAGAAATGCATGGTCTCTCTTCTACAAATGGTCAAATTTCACTAAAATTTAGGAAAAATTAAAATTTCAAAAGCATGTTTTTGTCGCTCCTGATTTTATTTTTGGTTCATTCTTTATGAATATTCACACGTTATGTATTGTTATGTTTCAAGGGCCTCACAATTAAAAAGTTAAAAAAAAGGCAAAATTCAAGGTCATATTACAATTATTGTTTTTTTATTTGGCCCGAAAATACTCTTAACTAAAAATATTTCATTGAGAGTATATGAACAAAAGTTTTAGTTCTTAAATAGATCATTTCCAGTGATTATCGGACTTGGATTTGGACATTTTATGGCTGTCCAAAATTTTAATCCTTTTTGAACAATTGTAAATCAGTATTTATGCTTTAAATTGTGATATATAAGAAATAGAATGTTCGACTTAGTGTGACTTGTATACTTAATTGAACTATTTGCTGCATTGCTAGGTACCTTATGGTAAAATTTTACTCAATTTTGTTTCTCATTTTGCCGCTTGGGGGTGGGGGCGCTTTGCTTGAAATAACTTTTTTGCTTTTAACTGAAGAAGTTGAAGTCTGATTTAAGTGCGGTTTGTTGCAATATGTTCCTTGTTGATAGCCTAATAAAATATGATGGGTTTCGCGCGTACGAGTATACGAGAGTATATCTTTATGATATTTTCACTAGTAATTTAGTCTTATGATTCAAAGAGCCCGATCATTTATAATGTTAAAAATGCAAGGTCAAGGTCATATTTTTTTCATTGTTTTATTTCTTCGGCCCCAAAAAGATCCAAAACTAAGAGTATTTTCTTTTAGAGTATTTGGACAAAAGTGTAGGTTCTTGAAGAGCTCTTTCCAGTGATATTTATTTTTTGAAGATTGGGCTTCATTTGGTCATTTTACAGCGGTCCAAAATTTGATAATTTTTTTAACAGTTGTAAAGCAGCTTTTAAGCTAAAAAATGTGACATTTAAGAAACAAAATGTTCCACCTATGCATATTATTACTGAACTGAACTATTTGCTGCATTTCAGGTACCTAATTGTAAAAGTTTAATCAATTGTGTTTCTCATTTTGCCGCTAGAGGGCATTTTGCTTAAATCACTCTTTGCTTATAACTCAGAAAGTTGAAGTCTGATACAAATGCGGTTTTTAGCATTTCGTTCCTTGTTGACGCACCACAGAATGTGATGGATTTCAAAGTATCGGGTATGGAAAATATTTGCACTAGAAGAGGTTGAATGTTCTAACATTGCAAAATTTTTTTTAAAAAAAATGTGCAAATGAGAGTAGGTCTTCGAAAAACCTTTACATTTTGTTTCATATTGAAAATTGTGATGAGTAAAAATAAAGTGTTCAAGCTGATTAGGTTAAAAGCGAAAACCGAGATACGCTTGCGGTGCTAGTTTTTTTTTTGTTCTTTATACTAAAAGACTAATAGACTTTTTAAAAAATATAATAATCACATACAAGTAAGTCTTAGAGTATTCTTATGATTGATAAAACAAATAAAAATTTTGATTTTAAAAACAGTGAGTAAAATATAGCAACAGTTATTTTATAGGAAAAATATAATTTGTACTTAAGGTTAAAAGCATGAGATCACTTTAAAAGTTGTTTGCAGATTAATTAGATTTTTGCTTCTTTTTTTTTTAAGAAAAATGGCATTGGAGGTCAAACGTCTCACAAGTCATAGAAACAAATTTATTTTGTAAATACATTAACAGTTGCTTTAAGCTACTGTTTATTTCTTTCATGATTTTCTCCTATAAATTTGTCAATCTAGCAATTTAATTTTATATCAAACTTTATGCAAAACTTTACTCTTGACTACAAACAGACAGCATATGGCATTGAGCATATACCTGCTAAAAGTCGGGAACTATGTATGAGCTGCGACAGAATCGGCGGCCTCTTCACTAATTACTTCTCTTCGAACAAGATGGCCTTCCAGCCTACATTTTAGCTCACCTGAGCACAACATGCTCATGGTATGCCATTAGGATCACCTTTCATCCCTCGTCAACAATTTCCTTAAACAACATGTCCTGGTATACAGCTGAATGGATTTTGACCAAACTTCACAGAAATCATCCTTATGATGCCTCTATCAATATTATTCAAATTATTTGGATTGGTTTAAAAAGTAGGTCACAGGAGCTAAAAATAGATTATAAAAATGTAAAATTTGATAAATCTTCCTCTGCAAAACTGCAAGGCCTAGAGTTAAGATATTTGGTGTGAAGCATTGTCTAGTGCACCTCTACCAACTTTGTTCAAATCATGACCCTGGGGTCAAAATTGGCCCTGTCGCAGGGGTCACTTGATTTTACATAGGAAAAAAACTTGAAAAATCTTCTTCTCAGAAACCACAAGGCCTGGAGTTAAGATATTTGGTGTGAAGCATTGTCTAGTGCACCTCTACCAAGTTTGTTCAAATCATGGCCCTTAGATCAAAATTAGCCCTGTCGCAGGGGTCACTTGATTTAACATAGGCCTAAATAGGAAAAAACTTGAAAAAAATCTTCTTGTCAGAAACCACAAAGCTTGGAGTTTATATAATTTTTTATTATTTAGTGTGTAGCATTGTCTTGTGGATCTCTACAAAGTTTGTTCAAATCATGGCCCTTGGGTCAAAATTGGCCCCACCCCAGGGGTTACTTGAATGTACATAGGCTTTTATAGGAAAAAAAAACTAGAAATATCTTCTTCTCAGAAACATCAAGGCTGGAGTTAAGATAATTGGTGTGTAACATTGCCTTATGGACAACCTACCAAGTTTGTTCAATTCATGGCCGTGGGGTCAAAATTGGCCCCACCCCAGGAGTCACTTGATTTTACAAAGGCATATTACCCGTCTATAGATATTCCATGGTATTCCACGGTGTGCCATGGAAATCCATGGAAAAATATGCCACGGAGTATTCGGACTATCAACTTTTCCAATTACAATTAAAAAAATTTGAAGAAAAAAAGGAATACCATGGAGAACTTACGTTTGCCACCGAATCTGCAGTTTTCCGTGGAAAGCCACGGCTTTCCATGGAAATCTGCAGTTTTCCAGGGAAATTTCAATTTTGCCGTGGATTCCGCGGCTTTCCGTGAAATGCCATGGAGTATTCGGACGGATATCCTCGACATGTCCGTGGAATTCCGCGGCAAAATGCAATGTAGATGGAAATCCGCGGCAAAATTTAGATTTCCATGGAAAAAAAAGGGCTGAAAAATAAAAAAAATCTGGCTTGAAAAATCAAAGATTATGTAATAAATGGCAACTTCTATAACAAGTTTGTCTATAAATCATATTAAACAGTAATTTGAATATCTAGACAAGAACATATATACTAATCATTGCATACCACAGAATGGGTCTTCTTTTTGCATAAAGGGTTTCTCGGCAACATAAGCATTAGTTTTTCATCACTTGATGAAAACTAAAAATTCTGTTTTTAATCCTTTATTTACATTATTTTTTCCCATCTTTTTTAGATAAAATTATACGCAATTTTTTCAGCATATTTTTCATTTTGATTTTTAAAAAATAAAACCATAACATACGAATAAGCCCCTACTTTTGTTAGAACTTACTGAAAACCCTCCATGGCCCAAATGACAATGCACGTTCATTAGCGAAAAAAAAATTATGAAAACCAATAAAAATGCAATGTCCTTTTTGCTCTGTTAAGTGCTAAATTTTTATTATAGGATTCTTTTTTTTCTGGTCTTTTTGCATGTTAAAGAATGTAAAAATCGTGCAAAAAACGACAAAAGTCAAATAAGCGGGAACCTTTGTGAATTCATTCAAGTTTCGCATATTTTTAAAACCGCCCTTTAAAATGTGTGCTTCTTTTTTTCCCCAAAACATAAAAGTGCCCCCGCCCGGGGTTTTTTTCGAAAAAAAAATTGATTTTTGTCCAAAATGAAAATGTTTTAAAATACAAAATTATATATAATGAGATTGGAATTTTTGGGGAAATGAAAGCATTTAAACCCTATATAGTTATTTAAAGACGTTTCAGATTTTTTTCCCTCCATAGATTTTTTTTCTTTTTTTTTATTTTTTTAAAAATAAGTTTGAGAAATTAAAAAATGCAAAGAAAAAAGGGGCCCCAAAAACTCGTTTTGAGATATCTCAATTTAATAGTGGGTGTAGAGTCATTTCTGGAATGATTCAGCATAAAATACAGAAATACTGATAGTACATACTAAAAGAAAATGTTGGTTAAAAAGAAAAAACATAACTGAGTGCATTATCTTTCACCTATAAAATTTAAATTTGATATTTATTCATTGTAAAAAGCTTATACAGTGTCTGGTGGTATCTAATACAAAACTACATTTCATAGTGGTGGGCTAGGGGAAAAAAAATAGCCCCCACAAGTAAAAAACTTTTACACTAAATCTTCAATTACAAAAAAAACTGTTCCATAAAAAATTTTTTAAAATTTATATTACATTAAATAAATCTACTGAGACAACATATGTAAAAAAAAGGGTCATTAGTAAACCACGAGTTTTGATAAAATTTTAAAAAAAAAGTTGCTTTAACAGAAACCATCAAATTAACTGGTATTGTTTTTTTATTACAGTTTTTAAAATAATAGTGAAAATAATTTTTAAAAAAGATGACTAGATCTATAATCCAAAAGGGATCACAAATGAGTGCCTCTGTGTCCTTACCTTGTTTTTAAAGCTAAATGAAAATTTAAAAAAATTCAATTTTTGAACATTATATTTATATCTGTGAAATGCCAATGAAAACAAAAAAACCATAATTTTTATTTATTAATTATTTCTATGAAGTTTTTTTAATATTTAGAACACTTTCTAAAATTTCAAAATACGAAAAATTTGGTTGTGTTTTAAAAATACACTTTTCTTTGGTTTCAAACAAAAATTTTACTTCGGTTCATTCAGATAAATAATGATAATTAAAATGTATATCATTTTGCATACAGGGATTTTAAAAATGTGTTTTACACAGAAATATTAAAAAAATACATGGGGCTGCCCCAAAAATAGCAACTTTTTCAGATTTCTTTTGCTATCCAAAAAGCTAAAAATTTTTGTTTACATGTTTAACCTTCATTGCAATAGGTGATATACTAATCGAAAAGGGGTAAATCTAATCCTTTCAATCAAATGTATTTTCTGAACTCGCGTCAAGTTCTAAGTGTTCCCAATTTAAACAAAAATTTTTTTTGGCATTTAGCATTCGAAACAAGAAGTTTTTGGTAAACACAAGCCCCCGGCTCAAAATCTTTCGAAACAATATTTAAAAAAAATGTTTACGCATTCACTCAGTTAGGGACAGAAAAATTGCCAAAGAAATTGTAAACCAGTTATTAATTGACAGGTATGGATTTGTAGTTGTGAAAATATAAGTTGGCAAGTCATTGCTATGACTTGTAATGAAGTTGAAAAATTTTCAATTTATAAAAAATATAAAATGAAGACTTTACCAGAACCCGAGACCCAAAACCCATCCAAATTTAAAGGATCCCCTAGGGTATTTTCCTTGTAAATATGAGACATCGGTAAAAAATACAAGGCAAAAAAAAAGTGTAAAAAAATCTATTGTCATAAAATTCTCCTTCCTTTCGAATAAAAAGGGTTAAACCCCTTTTAAATTTACCTTTTCTTTAGCAAACCCAAAATGTACCCAAAACCCTTGAAGGCCTTTGAAAGTCTTTATATACTAAAAAGGCAACCAAAAAACCACAAAACACCATTGAAATTAAATTTGAAACCCCATTGAAACTCCTTGAAACTCCATTGAAATGAGCCGAAATATGCAAATGACTCTCCCTAAAAAAAAAATTATTTTAATGGACCAATGGGGGATTTTAATTTTAAAGGGAATAAAATTTTTTTTTCAATGGTATTTTGGTGGTGTCTTTTTACTAAAATAATGGTAAATAAATGTTTTTAAAATAAAATATCAAAAGGCTGTGTACAGACACGAAATCCCCCGCCGAAATATTTAGTTAAGAATGGGGCGTTTTTACAGAACATAAATCAGGGGCCGTAACCCCATTGTAAAAAATCAAACGGGGTCTGCGTAATATGATTAAATTCCCTTATTCCTTTTGATATACAGAACAGAAAAAGAAGGGACTTTATTACTTCCAAGTATACAACATGGAGAAAAGTTTATATATACACACAACTAAATATATAAATATATAAACAAACTATCCCATAAGCTTTTTCGGTGTATTAATTTAAAAAAGGGCCAGAATGTCGGGGACAGTGAAAAATTAACTATTCAAAGCAGTTGGATTACAAACTTTTGGATAAGAAGGGGAGGGTTCACATAAAATTTTAATTTATTTCTTTTTAGTCTGCAATTATAAAATAATGAGAAATTTTACAGTAGTTATGTCATTTATAAAAAATCTAGCATATAAATAGCAAAAAAAATCCAAGTAAAAAAGTTTTTGGATACCAGTCTGTACTTAAACAGAGAGAGGGGAAAAGGACTCTCGAGAGGGGCAAGGGGAGGGGGGGAGGAGGGGGGGGAGAGGCAGGATGGAGAGATGAAGAGGATAGCTTGTACTTTTGGGGGTTATGCCCCGGACAAAATCAGTATGAAAAAAAAAAAGGGGCAAAAACCCCAAAAATTGGAAAGAAGTTTTATGGTTCTTGTGCACTGCATTTCCTTCAATGGTCTGCCACCTGTAAGTTTCAAAGCAAAGTTTAAATATTTTTGGGAGTTATGCCCGGACAAAAATCAAGTATGAAAAAACAAAGGGCAATAACTCCAAATTCGGCAAAGGAAGTTTGGTTCTTGTGCACTGCACTTTTAAATGAGACTGCCACCTGGAATTTTAAAAGAGTAGTTTGAATACTTTTGGAGATATGCCCCGGGACAAAAATCAAGTATGAAAATAAAAAAGGGCAAAAACCCCAAAAAATTGGAAAAGGGAAGTTAGGTTTCTTGTGCAGCACTTCTCCTAAATGAATCTGCCACCTGTGAAGTTTCAAAGCAATAGTTAAATATTTTGGGAGATATGATCCGGAAAAAAATCAAGTATAAAAAAATAAAAAAGGGCAATAACCCAAATTAGGTAAGAAGAGTTAGGGTTTTCTTGTGCACTGCACTTCTCTTCAATGAATCTGCCCACGGAAGTTTCAAAGCAATAGCTTGAATACTTTTGGGTTATGCCCGGACAAAAATCAGTATGAAAATAACAAAGGGAAATAACCCAAAATTCGGATAAGGGGGTTTAGGGTTTCTTGTGCACTGCCCTTTCCTAATGAGATCGTCCCCCCTGTGAAGTTTAAAAGCAATAGCTTGAATACTTTTGGATAATGCCCCGGGACAAAATAAAGTTAAAAATAACAAAGGGAAACTCCAAAATTTAGCAAATTTAGAGTTATGTTTTGTGCACTGCCTTCTCCTAAATGAGTTGTCCCTGAAAAATTTCAAAGCAATAGCTTAATACTTTTGGAGTTATGCTCCGGACAAAATTGGAGGACGGAGGACGGACAACCCCAAAAACAATATCCCCCCCCCGATTTCATCGGGGGGGGAAAATAATTTTCAAGGGTAATTTAAAATGAAAATTAAAATGGTCCCAAATAATACCATGCAGTGGTATGGTGGCCAGGGTTTTAAATTGGCAACATGGCGGATACAAAAAAAAAATTTTTTATTAGTCATCACATTTGTATCACAGTCTAAACAATCTTTTTTTTTTCAAACAAATTACATGACCAACTGGGTATTGTTCCCCCGCTTAAGAGCTACCGGTTTTTATCCTTTATTAATGTTTTTTTTTTTTTCATAATGCACTAAGCCTATTTTTTCCCAAGTCCTGAACAACCCCCCTCTTTCTCCACCTATTGTATTAAAAACACTTTTAACATTTTTAAAAAATTTTATGCCACTGTTGGATCCCTTTAATTCACTGAATCCAAGTTCAAAGCATTTTCCCTTTAAATTTTACTTTAAACAGTGGTCCCGATGATCCAATGCGCCAGGGGCAAGATCAGTTTCCCCTTTTAAAGAGGGAAAGTCCAAGTCCTTTTTGACATTCCCGAACATATGGATGTTACAATAAATTTACATTTAAAATTTTGTCATATTCTGCAAAGGGCTTTGCTTTCTTCCTCCCACATGTCTGAAACTTAAAAAAAAAAAAAAGAAAATAAAAAATTTTAAAGTAAAATAATAAGAAGCGCAAAACCATCCTGCCTTTGTATTTTAAAAATTTAGTGTTTTTCTCAGATTTGATCTTGACCTTTTCCCCTTTACCACTATTAATAAATAAAGAATTTTCTGACTGTGCATGCAAATGGGTAAAAACCCAAATTTTTTCATCTTTAAATTCAAAATATTTTTCCATCTTCAAGTCGTTAAAGGAGAAATTTGGGTTTGCCCCAAAAAAACTCGTTTCAATAAAGTATGACAGCATTTTTTGAAAAATAAATTTTAGAGTAAGTGCTGTTTCATGCGCTCACGCCCGATGTTTGGGATGACACCAATCCCAAGTTGCTTATCCCCCCCCCCCACACTGGGACCTTTTAATATGGAGCACCCAAAAAAGGGAGATCAGATTTTCCTTTTACAACTTTTATACTTGCTGCTGGCAGAGGCAAAATTTTACCACGGGGGCATGTTATGTAAAGGGAAACTGCCCGTCTAATAAAAAATACTGAAAAAGGTAAAGGCATTGCATTGTGGTTCTCAAGTTGTTTTGATATGTGACACTTCAGTTTTTTAAGGACATAGAAAAAATTTTCTTTTCTCAAAAAAAAGTATTCATTTCTAGAATAAGAGTCTATTTACTTTTGTTAAACACTATGATCCCAAAAACGGTTTTTACAAAGTGGACAAGAGGAGGGATATCCCTTTTTAAAAAATGGCGGACTTTTTGCTAAAATAAAAACAAAAAAGTTGTGTTAAATCAATCAGTTTTCTTTTATTAAAAGCAATGACAAGGAATAATATAGTGAATTTTATTCGCATTAAAAGTTAAAAAATTACAAGTCATGCCCATTTTGGTTTTAACAAAATTTAACAGAAATTCTTTTAAAAAGGGGTAAAACAATAATTTTTTTTCCTTAAATTTTTTTAGATCACATTAAGATAAACCCAAACGGATTAAAAATAAACCAAAAAATTTTTTTTGCGGTCGGTTTTTTAACAGATTTATTGTATATACAATGTTTTTCCCAAGGCCCTTTCCCTTTTTTTAAAAATTAAGTACATGTAACCCTGGGGCGATTGACCCGCGATCGATTTTTTTTTTTAAATTTCCTGAAAGGTTATTGCTCATGTTAACACAAATTATATATATTAAATTTTGGAAAGCAAAAAAAAGAAAAGCGATTCAATAAAATGTATGGGTTGTGTTATACATCGCGGGCAGAAAAAACTCATGCCATTTGCCGAAACAAAGCCTTTTTTTTTTTACGATAAAAGGAAAGTAAAATTTTATTTCAAAAATAATTATAAAATCAAAATAATTAAAATTTTACCTCCGTAAAAATGGATGTCATTGCAAAATAATGCGAATCAAAACGTTTCACCTTTGTTTACACTGTTTGTTGTTTGTGTTCTTTTCAAAGGCGGATTGAGCACCCTTTTTCGTTTTTTTCGGTTTTCAAATTTAAAAGAGGGAAAATTAAGATTGTTACGAAACAAAAAAAATGGGTTTTGAAATAAGGGTTTTAAGAGTGGGTTTCCAAAAAAAAATTTAATTTTTGAAAAACATTGATTAGTAGAATTTGCGTCAATTTTCGGCACTACTTTCCTCGTAGGTTTTTCCACAAAACCCTTTCAACAATTCCCAACTTTTTTTCGGGGGCGGGGTTTAAATTTGAACGAAAAAATTCTTTTCCTTTTTTTCAATGCGTAACAGTTTTTAAAAAAAAAGAAAAAAAAAGTGAAAAACCTAAATTTTGTTAAACATCAGTTAAAAAGGGCATAGTAAAAAGTGCAGTTTTTTTTGTAGTTAAAATTTAATGTTTTTGTTTCAAACTAATATTTTAATAACTTTTTAATTTTGATTTAAAACCCATTTTACCTCTACAAAAATTTTTTCAAAATTTTTCTGGTTTGATAAAAAAAAAGGGACAAAATCAAAAGGGTTGTTTTAAAGTAAATTTTGAATTTTTGTCACTTGAAAACCCGTCTTTATCACAGGTTGGTATGTTTTTAATGACCTAATGCTGATCAGCCATGGGGTTTACCATGTGTTTTTTTAAACAATTTTTAATTTTTTCCCGTACCATGTTTTTTATATCCATGATCGACCATGGCAAACTGGGACCATGTTCAACTATCAAAGTTATTTCTACCATGGCTGACCCTGGGGTTTTACTGGCCGACCCCTGTTTGATTTCATTATTTATGGGGGCATGATTTAAAATGGATTCATCAAATGAAGAATCAAAGGTGACCATGGATAATTTTGCTTGGGATTTGAAATTTTCCGTCGCTGCGAAGTATTTCAGTCATATAGTGATTTTGATTTTATTGTTTTTTTTTATGTCCCAAAAAATAGAAAAAAAATCAAGTTCAATTTTCCATTGATTAAAAAAAAGTAAGTTATTTTCCATCCAAAAATTAAATTTTAAGTTTTTTTCCCTGTATTTTCCGTCCCAAAATTTGTAAGTCCAACTTTCCGTGCATATTTTTAAGATTTGTGGAAAATTTTTTAGGTTTTTCTGTTCCGCGGAACATGGCAAAAAATTTACGGGAAAAAATGTTATCAACAAATTTCCGTGGAAGATTTTATATTCCCTGGATTTCCACAATTTCCAAACCCAAGTTTCCTGGATTTCCATGGAAAACCATGGAAAATGCTAATGACCCTGGCAATGTAAGACGGGGGAAAAAGGAAAAACTGAAAACCCAAAAAGGGGGTGTTTAGATAATTTGGGGATAACATTGTTATGGACATCACCCTTTTTTTCAAATCAGGCCTGGAGTCAAAATTGCCCCACCCCCGGGATCATTGATTTTAAAAAGGGAATTTAAAAGGGAAAAATTTGAAACCAAAAAACCCGGGTTAAGATATTTTGGGGTAACTTGCCAAAAGGACATTTCCAAATTTGTTCAAACTGGTCCGGGGGTCAAAATTGGCCCCCCCCCCCCCGGGGGCACTTTATTTAACAAGACATTAAAAGATTTTCAAAGAATCCTTGAAAAAAACCTAAATTAAGGGGGTTAGATATTTTGGGAAATTTTAAAATGGGCCCTTTATTGGACCTGAACAGTTTCAAATCAGGCCTGGGGTCAAAAATTGGGACCACGCTAGGGTTAACTTGGCTTTTTTGACCACATGTAAACTTTTTGTGTGGAATTAAGTTTTATATTGCTGTTCTTTTTCATGGATTTTGTATTCAGCATGACTATTATGTAATAAAGGCAATGAAAGCAATTTTTTCCTCAGGTTGAGCAATTTAGGGCCATCTGGCTCTCTTGTTTGAAATTAATAATTGGGTTTAAAGAAGCGGCAATACAGGTCTCTCTATCTCTCAAATATAAAGATGCATGTTGCATGCAGTTGGGGCATGATCGTTACATTCTTTTCGGCTCATTGACAGTAAACAAGAAGTTCTCTAGCACATGCTTTACTTCTATGTGTTGGTTCACAAGTGCTCATTGAGCGGGTCGCAATCTTAAGGCAAATCAGCACATATGCGCGAGCACTTCATGACGTCCGTAAGTTTGCATTATTTATTTAACAATTTCCTGCATGGAACAGAAGTTCATAATATTTAGATCACCAAGCACAACATGCTTTGGAATGCTATTAGGATCACCCTCATCTGTCATCCATTGTGCGTTCGTCAACAATTTGCTTTAATTAACATCTCCTCTGAAACTCCAGAATTTGATTAAACTTGGCAGGGATGATCCTTTGGTGAACCTTCACTAAAGTTGCTAAAATAAACTTAAATCTAAAGAACTCTGATTGACATGGCAACCGAAAGAAATAAATTATGGAAACTTTAAAATTTTTAAAAATAATCTCCTTAAAAAACACTGGCCTGAGATTTAAAAAACTTTTCAGTACAGATGTTCCTTGGGTAACTCTCTAATAAGATTGGAAAAAAATTCCGATCCATAAAAAAAAAATGGCCACCAGGGACGAGGCTAATTTGCTTATATGTATATAGAGCCCATCTCTCGAAACCGCTGGACAGAATTTGATTAAACTTGGCAGGAGATCCTTGGGTGACCTTCACAAAAGTTGCTAAAAATAAACTTTATCCAGGGTAGAACTCTGGTTGCCATGGCAACAGAAAGAAATAAAGTAGGAAACATTAGAAATCATCTCCTTCTAACATTGGCCAGATTTCAAAATTTTTTTAGTACAGATGTTCCTTGTAACCCTTTAACTCAGGTGAGTGATTCAGGTCACTATGGCCCTCTTGTTTCAAAGACCTATTCAATAAAGGGGACAGGACAAAATCATACCCACAAAACTAAAACCATAAATATTTTGAATATTGTCCAATATAGATAAGATTAATAATAACTAACTTTTGTTCTGAACAAAAGAAAGGGCTTCTGCACTGCAAACCATGTCAAACCTGATCATACTCATTTACATTCTGACATACAAACCCTCTTCAAAAAACTGAAGAAAATCCGTCCCGAATTGACAGTTGTAAGTGCAAACTATATAAAATAACAAATAATCTGTGACACATATGACATAATTAAAACATAAAGTCCACTGCTTCAAAGGGAATATGTGGCTTTGTTTTCCCGTTATAATTTCATAATCTAGTTTTTCGAGAACCATCTTTTAAATGATCACAATTATACTCAAACTTGGTGTTCTGCAAGGGAATAAGTATCAATTGTTTTCTTTACTTGCTAAAAAGGTAACAAAAATTCCTTTCTTACCAAAACATTTTTCTCTTATATTTTAATTGAATATTGGTGCTGAATTGAAGGGGGCACGAGCATTAAAATAAATTATTGTATCAAATTATAACTTTGTATAACCCAAAAAGAAATTTGGAATAATATGGGGATCAACTGCAGAAGCACATGGAAAAACGGTTTTTTTTCGGAAATTCTTATTTTCATGTAATTTCCTTATGTAATGTCCGAATTTAAAAACCTAGGGACCGTAGAAAGGTCTTCGAAACCCCAAAATTCACTTTCTTCATGTTTTAAACCCATCGTTACGGTTTTTGAATATATAAAGTAAATTCCTTAAAAAAGGCAAATATCGGCAAAAAGATTTTCATGTCAATTACTACCCTTTGACAAAATAAAACCCAATAATTAATAATCCGATCATTAAGATTTGCATACCATAAAGATCGCATTGCATCATGCTAAAAAATGTTCTTATGTTTTTTTAAAAAATTAATAGTTTCTTCGAAAAAACAATCAATGTTTGGGACTAACGCAGAAGTCATGAAAGAACGTTAATGAATTCTTATTTTTCATTTAAATTGCTTATTTTTCCAATTTTAAAAAAAAGTTACCATTAAAAAGGTCTTCAAATTTTTCCCAAAACTTCACATCTTTCATGTTTCAACCTTCGTTTCGGGTTTGAGATATATAAAGTTTTTTCCTCCAAAAAATACAAACTCGGCAAAAAATTTCATGAAATTTACTACCCTTTGACAAATAACTTGATAATGAATGGTCCAATCTTTAATTCTGCATACCATTAGAACCATATTCCATATTAAACCTTAATGATGCCCAAATTTTAAAAAAACTAATCTTTTAAAAAGGTTTCAATTCCCCCAATTCACTCTTTAAAAGGGAAAGTATCTTTAACCATTTTTTATAAGGGGACGGTTAACCCAAAAAACTGCAAAAACTGCAAAAATATTTCTTTCCCTTTCCCCCCTATAATTTATAAATCTTGGTCAATTTTTTAAAATTTTTAACACCAAAAGAATGGCCAGATCTTTCAAAAATTTAGTTCATACCCAAATTTACAAAAAATAATAATTTTCAAGATGTAAGCATTTAATCACTTGGGAACAAAATTTTTTCATTTTTCTGTCATAACTAACTGATTCAGCCCCCGATCTTAAAAAACAAAATATCATCTGAAAGATCTTTAAAAGCACTACTATATTACCCATAGTGTCTCAATGAATTTTTATTGTTTTAGGATATTTATGGCCAAAGAAAAAAAAATGATATTTGCCCTTTTGCGTTTTTCCAGAAACGGAAGTGACAAAGGGCAGGGGATGCTTGTTGCATTTCATTTAAATTTAGCATTTTCATTAAAAATTATTCTTCAATTGCAAAAAAACTACAGTTTGGATGAAAGTTTGTTAACGCTCATGATGAATTTTACCAATGACTCAAACTTCTCATCTGAAAGAAATTTAAGGACTATATTCTGACAAATTTTTAGTTCCCCAAATTATTTGTAAGCTTTTAAAGCATGTATTTCGGGTCCCAAAATTCGAAACATTTTCACCATAAACCTATCTTTTCCATCTGTAAAAAAAAGTGTATGGAGGCGCACAACTAGAACATAAAAAAGCATTCTGTTAAATTATCAGGCTATCCTTCCGAAATGAAGGCGTAAAGCGTTTAAGTTTTGTAGCTTTTTTCAACCCTGACGTCATGTGATGTCACATGAAGAAAAAAATTGCTGCAATCCAAAAGCGCTTAAGTCACTGTGCTTACTGTTGAAATTCATGCCACTGGCTCATCACAACCTTTTTTAATTTAAAGCCAAAAGGAAGAAAAAAGTAGAATAAAAATATTCACGCATTCTCAATAATCAGGTGCATATGCGTCACTGCCAATTGGTGTTTAAATATCCAATTATAAAAAAGAAAGTATTCTATTATAACAATGACATGCTGTATCTTGTCAATTTCTTGTTCAAAAAATCATTTGTTTGGACTTGTTTTTTGTTAATTTATTCTTAATTGCCATATTGACATTTTCGTTACTGTCCGCCACTAGGAATTATTAAATTCATAACTGCAATATCAGTTATCAATTGCCCAATGCAAAAACGGAATGATTTACTTTTTAAGAGTAAACATGTAGCAACTTGTTGGATATAGGAAACACTCATTTCATAAAAATCACAAAGGAAATTAACATTTATCATTCAAGTTTAACATGCCCATTGTGATTGACAAGTTCTTACCTTGATTCACTTGTATGAAAAACAGAGTAAGTACTTCATTATGCCCTAAATTGAGTTAGCATTAAATCATGCCATCTGGTACAAAAAATAAAAATCGCTTCGTTATATATCATTTTTCCCTATCGAAACAGATCTTTTTAATATTTAAATACCCTTACTATTTAACTTAACTTAGAAGGTTCTTAAAATACATATACATAAAAATATAAAAATTGCATTTGTTTTTTTTTTTATTTTTTTATTTTTTTCAGGTCCCATAATCAGGGTCACCCCATTTTTTTTTCCTTTTCAATAGGTGTGTGTGGGTCGAGGCCATCCCACCCCCACACCGTACATTATTAGACATAAGATATATACAATTTTTTGCAATATATTATCATTAAATAATTTATGGGGCTGAAAAAAAGAACAAAAACAATTTAAATACAAACAGAAAAAAGAGGGGGGGGGGAAACAATTCACCAAATATATAATTTCTAATGGATGAGTTGTTGTGATTAAGATTTCATTTTCTTTGTTTTTTTTTTGGATAAATTTTCCTTTAAGATATTTGAGTAAAAGTCTTACAACTGACCATCTTTCTCTTTCTGCATTGCTAATTTTAGTAGATTTATAAATTTCCCAAACAAATTTTAAGCTTTCTTCATTGATTGACAGTTAGGTAAAATTTTTCATTTTTAAACATCGGAAAATATATCTTTTAAACTTCTAAAATAATAATTGTATACCCATCCCTTTTTCTTTGATTTTTTAATAGCATAAATACTTACCTGTTATTACTTCAGGTATGGTCTATTTGTGCACAGCTTCCAAAACAGAGTCCGCAAAATAAACCATTCCCTAAACCCCCTAGTTACCGGAAGTGTAACCCCCTTCTCCAATTGTGTTTTGGAAGCCATCGATTTCAGTAGGTAACCTAGCGTGTCCCTTTCTTGATAGCTTCTGTGCGCTACAGCTCTCCTTTTCTTATCTTTTCATAGCCTCGGGTGTGTTGTTATATTGTTCTTTATTGGTTTTATCTATATCGTGTAGAATTTCCAATCCCCGTCCCGTATCGGACTTTTGCCTTGTGTCACGGGTTTCCGTCTTTGGCTCCCGGGCACTGGTATTATTATTTTGATTTTGTATATAATATACTGTTGTCTCGTTTTTGAGAACTTTTGTACGGGTTTTTCTTTGTCTTCCTTTTTATTTTGCATACATTTTCTTTTTTTTTTTTTTTCTTCATTTTTTTTCC
>CM037789.1:7537165-7587165 GCA_021229015.1 Solen grandis
GACTGAGAAGAGCTTTAAATCTTAAGACAAGGTTCCTCTACCTGTATAATTCCAAATAGTGACATTTTCACTTTTTTTAACCATATATTTTCATTGTTTCTGTCATCAATTTCATTGTTTCTCCTATTTCAAAAGTTCCTTAAGTAAATAAGTAAGCTATTTATTCAGTTCTTTGTGGGATAAATGTATGATTTCATTTGTACATAAAATATATTGTATCCCATTGTTTTGTTTCAGTTTAGTCATTCTTATTCATTTCCTTGGACTATGTTCACCCATTGTTTTCTAGCATTGTCTTTATATACAATTCCTCCTTTACAATATTACCATACACAGTATACACTTACGCATTAGGTGCAGCAACGTATAAGGCCTTTATTTTCAGGGTAACTATTTTGAAAAAAAAAATCACTTACTGCATCCAAGAAAATAACCTTAGTATTAAGTATAAAACAAGATAAAACTGTGAGTAACTTTCAGGCTGATAAGGGTTAATATTGCTCACTACTTCTCAGTATCTTGGAGGTGAGATGGGCAAACAGGAAGATTAGATCGAACTAAGTATCTCCGCTCAGTGTAAATGTTTTTTTTTTTTGGTGCAACTGATTTGTACATGTTTATGGTCAAAATAAGACAATTTAATTTCTCATACTGTCCCCTATGGCTGAAGTGGTAAGAGAGGCAGTCTCAGGCGTGAACGGTCAAAGGCTTTTCCCCAGGACCTGATATTCCAAAGTCATGAAATTTAGAGTAGTAAATCTCCTTTCCTTGGCACTCAGCATTCAAGGGTATTTCCAGGACTGTTGGATCAGTGTCAGGAGAACCCGAAAGGTTGTGGGTTGATCCCCAGTCTTGACGTACCAAAGTCGTAAAAAAAAATGGTACTGGTATAGCTCCCTGGCTTGACACTCAAGATATAAGAGGAGTTCCAGGACTGGTTGGTGCAGTGTCAGGATAATTTGACTGGTTGTGGTATCATGCCACAGGTCTGCAGTGTGACCACAATATAATGATGGGAAGTAAACATGGAGACCACTTCCTTAACCTCCTATTAGTCATCAATGCCAAGACAATGGAGTGTAACTACCGGCCCATCAGCAAGCGTGTGTTCAATGCAGTGACCGAGTACAACAACTTGATACAGACCCATATGGCCAATAACCCCAGCATGTGATCTTTAGGGGCAGGCAACTCTTCATTTTGTACTTATATCATTCCAAGTTTGAGTTATATTCCTTTTATATTTGTACAAAAAATGTCTTACTGTCTCAAAAGGGCATGTGTTGAAATGCATATAAATTACATATACTATACTTGGACAATATTAAATGTTTCATTTGAGGATAGAAAGGTAATATGTTTATTTTCATGTCTTCTTATATGTTTTATAATGAGACCATTAATGACAGATATATAAGAAAAAATAAACCAGGCATTGTTCATATTAAAAAAAAAAGATTATCTCATTCATAGATTTTGTATTAATAATAAAAACAGCTGTTGACCACCAATTTGTAAAACAATGAAAGAGAGATTCTCTTTTTTTTGTCTCGTTTCATTTTACTTTTTAAGATCCATACATTTTTTTCTCGACGAGACTGTCTGAGGGCTAAATATACTGTTGATTGAACAGGATGTGACGTCACTTATGCTCAGTGTGCATGTTGACAAATGTCATGTATGTTGCCATGACTGCAATTGAATACCTTGTGGTCAGAATCTGCAAAGTTTGTTTGGATGAAGAGACATTATATTTTGTTATGATGGTTCATCAAATATATTTACATAATTATTTGTGTATGTACGATACAAGTCTCTTATTATGTTAATTTCACGCCGTCCATTATTTATTTGACCTGTGATAGTTGCGAAAATCTCAGATAATAAAACTTGAAATACAAACCTTAGATTTTATCATCCTTGTTTTGCCAGCTTATAATCACTGAAGTGGGGGTATATAGGAAGCGCACTCTTCATGCCTATCCTACACTCACTTTATTTGAAAACAAGGTATGATGCTGTCCTCGGTAGCTGAGTGGCTAGAACGTCCGCCATGGGAGCGGGAGATTATGGGTTCGACCCCCGGCCGCGACATACCATATTTGTAAAAAAAAAAAAAAAAAAAGTACTAGTATAGATTCTTTGCTCGAGGCTCAGCTTGTAAGGATAGTTCCAGGACTGGTTGGCCCAGTGTCCGGATAATGTGACTCGGTAACATCTACGGCGTGATACTGACAGCACTATTTCTCGTGCAGATAAGTGAAATACATCGATGGGACGTTAAACCGAATCTAGTGTACCTTATTGTAATGATATAGCCCCCTGTATTTCGCAAAAGTGTTTTTTTTTTTTTAACATTTTTTAACTCTAAATAGCAAGCTTCTAAAACTGAACTCCATCGAAGTTAAACTTGTTACAACTTGGTTTGGCGAAGGTCGGCGTGCAGGCACCGTATGTCCAGGCCATTACGTTGTCATGCATTTAGGTAGTTTAAAAAAAATTATACAGTTGAAGAGCATAATGAGATAATTGTGCAGGTGCGTGACCCAAACCCGTAGCTGTAGGTCAAGGCCACACTTCAAGGTTAAAGGTATAAATTGCTTCAATGGACCTGTTCCCCATTCAGTTAAAAGAGTATTTTTCAAATTGGGGATACACTGAGAATGCCTATGACGAGGTACGTAACTCAAAGGTCAAACTCACACTTTCAGGGTTGAAGGTCAAAACAGGTACAGTGGACCTTTTCTAGGCTGTAAATTCCTCGTGCATTTAACGATTAAAAAAAGACTAATTGCTCAATATGATGATACAGTGTGTAAATTCACTAACAAGTCTATGGCTCAAAGATAAAGGTTACACTTCGAGGTTCAAGGTCAGATATGGGCAGAGTGGGCTTTGTCCAGGCTGTAACTTCCTCATACAAATAACGATTTAAATCACAATTGCCCAGCTTGATGATTTGTGTACAGGCCTGTGACAAAGGGTCGTGGGTACGTTATAGTGACACTTCAATAACAAAGTTCAAAAATGGGTACAATCGAACTTGCTTTAGCTGTTACTTCAGCATATATTGAAAGATTAAGGAAAAAAAATGATACAATTGTTCAATATGATGTTGTTCATCATATAAGGGTGTCTCCGAAACTGTATATAATGGTGTCAGGATAATACAATGTACCACTGGGTGTGGTATCATTCCAATTGTCTTCAGTGTGATGCCACATTGAGGCAGCTCAATATCATGTGGACAAAATATCTGCAAATAAAATAATGTCAATAGAACAAAAAAAAAAGCAATACTAATTATTGTTAATATTTGATGAGACAAACTCTGTGTTCTGATAATGATTGTTATATTTGATGAGACAAACTCTGTGTTCTGATAATTATTGTACGTTATCGCCGCTCTTTCATTTACCTTTATTAAATTAAATTTCCTTTTAACCAAAAGATGTAATCAAAGCATGCAAACAGAATCTAGGCGCTCCAGATAGACGGTAGCTTTATATATGTTATCTATTATCTTTGTTTATAATGGGACCATTAAAATTGGTAGGAACTGATATTCTGATACGGTTTGTAAACAATAAAAAATATGACTTTTTAATCAATGGAAATATTTTCTGTGATTAGAAATACTTTTGTATGTAAACCAGACCACTTCTGTGGGAAAAAAAACCTGGTTTTTTTTTGTTTGTTTGTTTTTTCTCAAAAATTCTTGTTTATTTTTTGTCTAATGAGAAATAAGTTAAAGGTCTAATAGTCCCTAGGTTGGACCAGTACTTTGCGTATGGGACGATCATGAAAAATCGTTGCTCCAACTGGAAACGAGCCAACAAATTTCAGATTCACAATCATGTGCGTTTCCATTCGAGCACGGTGCTTCTTCGAGATGCAACATCACATACTTAATAATAACAATGCAATACAATGCTTTGGCTAAGTCTCCAAATTCGACTACGGGGATTAAAGTTGTGACATTAAGACATTTTGAGTTAAGAATAATTTTGTGGAAAGTAGCAGACCCTGGTGTTGTAATCAACATTCATGGTTTTCGAAATTTACGTGAATTGTCATCGATATTTACAGAAATTGTTGCAGGCTAATGTAATCAACATTTACGGAAAAAGTTGACATTTGTAATCAGTATTTACGGAAATAGTTGACAGTTGTTTACTTCTGTTACTCGTTTTCTGAAACAATAAATAAATGATAAATTATACATGACTATTGCATCGGGACATAAAGGGTTGAAATAATGGGACATACAATATTCCAAATATAAATTATGACAGTGGTTGGTTAAATTGTGAGGTAACAATCAATCACATAGGATACTGAAAATGGGATTTCAAAAAATGAAGCAATTGTTTTAGTTCTTTTTCCCCGGTAATTAAATTCTGGTTTCTTGCTCGTCCAGTCGCTATAAAGCCGAATTTCTTCCCACAGTTCGTAGAGGAATATGAGCGATTAATGTACATGTTAATTCCGGAATTCTGTATATTACCTTTTTATGATATACCTCTTGCAAGCAAATGTCGCCAGGATGCGTGGCGTACTTTTAATTGAGCGAGTCAGTATCACTTTGTGTTCTGGTTCGGTGAGTACTTTTGAATTGTGAGTAGATAAGCATGGCGACAAAAGTTCATATTTGATATATATTGCAGTGATTTCTTGGATTTAAGTTAATTCAACGATGAAAGATGAAAATGATTTTTTTCCAGTTAAGATCGGTCTCGATAACCGAGTTGCTCAAGCGTTTATCTTGTGAGGAGGTCACGTCATACAAAATACAATTAAAATGGAACTGATTCAGACCTTGACGTTAAGCATAAAATATATATACTTGGTGGCCTAATTTCTACGTAGTTAGATTGTCGATCCCGTAACCGGGAAGTCGTGAGTTCGATCTTTAGCCGCGAAGTACCTGGTGCTGGTATATGCTACTTATGCTTGTAGTTGCGACTTAACTAGTACGATAAAAAAGTTGTACAAGAACTTTTTTTCAAGGGGTCAGAAAGTTTTTTTTCCCTTATAACTCCATATCTGTACGTCCAACTCGCGACCTGGAATTCTTGGGTTGTAACTGGTGAATGTGCAGTGGAAGGGATCACGTGACTAAATGCACTGATTAATTTCTGATGGTATAATTGATAGGTGCTTTCAATTAAATGTTAAGAACAGCCCCATAACTGATGTGATGAAATGAGACCTGCATGTATGTAGATCTAGGGATATTTTAGATAGTTTCCAGTGCCAGATTCAGGTTGGGGGGGGGGGGGGGGGGGGGGGCGCACCCGGCTCGCGCGCCATCTAAAATTCCCCGACCATACATAAATGTAGACATACAACGCCTCAAAAACTCACAAGAATGCACTAATCTAAACTTTCGCACGGGAATCCTCCAGGATCCATAGTCCAATCGGAACTACAACCTTATCACGGCCCTGGCAAAGCTGCAAGTCGCTTGCATTGTCAAAGCCTTCATTTTTAAATATTGCTCCCCCCTCCCCGCTCCCCTCCTATCCTGAACTCCTGGATCCGGCTCTGGTTTTTGGTCTGTTTTAATTAGCCAAAATGACTCTTATCAGTTTCCAAATTTCATTCTGATCCTGGATAATGGTAGCACAGCATGCCACACCAGCAGGCTCTCTGTATCTCTAAATAACAACATAATCATCGCTGGATCAATGGTTACAATATCTGTTTCGAGAGCGGGTGGTCCTTGGTTCGATTCTTCAGTCGTGAAACATAGGTTCGGGTAGTTGTATATTCCAGGACTGATTAGCCTAGTGTCCGGATAATAAAACTGACGGTGGTAACACCCCTCATGTCTACGGTGTTATACAGAAGTGTGGTAGAATATTAATGTTCTCCAAATAACTTGGAATATTTTAGACGGAACGTAAAAAATCCTTGAAACATATCGTTTAGACCTCTTCAGTTGAGTCCTCCAAGTGCATTCAACGTTGAAATGCTAATCTTGCTCTTCGAAATAAAGCACAAGGCTGAACATGATATTTTACTTTGCCAAGAAATGTGAAAACTATGCATTAACCATCATCAGTTTAAAGGGTTTGCGTGGAACACGTCAACCGATTATATGCGTATTTCATTAAGTACGTCAACCGTTGAAGAGAAATTGAACTCCCGCACCATAGCGCATCGTTATCTAATGTAAAAATAGGAAAACTAACCCTATCTGATATTCATCATTGTCTGCTGAACCATTCGCGGATGCATTAAACATTTCCATTAGGAGTCTCGGAGGCTTACCGGGAAAGACAAATCTCATCCGTTAAATACAAACCGTTGACTATATTGATTTACAACGGTCATGGTTTGACTCTTCAATGCCTCTATAGCCCTGCACTGTACGGGAAAAACAATGTCCTATCGATACAGTGATTTTTAAGCAGATAATTGTGGTAGCATGATAAATACCATGTCGTTTTTTTTTTCCATTTAGGGAGTCAATCTCGAGCCATCAACTTGTTGATTACATTCCTGTGTTTCCTGTTTGCAGTTAATACTGGTACAACAGAGCTGGGTCTCTCTGTATACAGTGGAGGCCTTGCACAGAGACAAAGTCACATATTGATGGATTGATTATATATGACCAGTATAGAAATCAAATCAAATTGCAAATCAATTATTTGCTGCTGCTGATGATGATAATAATAATAATGAATACAATTTAATAAAGAATGCTTAATCATACATGAGCATCACAAAAATCAAATCAAACTGTCAATCAATTATTTGATAATAATAATAATAATATTTGTTATATATTATGGGGAGGGGGTGCACAATGATAGTAAGTCGGTGGATATTATCACTTGGCAACGAAGGCCCCGGACAAAACTACAGGGGCTCTAGTTTGCAGGGGGCAAATCATATCGTATTTTAGAGGCAAGTACAAGACTAATTTTGATGCAAAGCATCAAAGGCACCGCAAATGTTTTTGAAGTACGACTGAAATAAAACCCTTTCAGAATATTTTAATAACATGTGCATGTATCATTTACAAACAGTGGGTCTTAATATTTCCACTAAGCAATGATACGTGCCATTTTGACACGTGACCTTAGCTGTAGACCGTAATTGGTTCAGAGATTTCTGAAGTGTGTTCTAAAAAGTCCATGTGAATCACAAGTCTTCGTCCTAATTTCCATAAATGTATTTTCCCAAACATTTTTATCTGAAAAAAAAATCCTTAAATTAATTAAAATATGGCCGATGAAAAACTTATAAACATCATAATAAAATCATCAGCAGCAGCAACAACAAGGACGATGATAACGAAACAAATCAGCAGAAATTAAGTTTTTCATTTGGTACGGGATTTAGGTACAGTTCCCGGAATTTACAACGTTTGAAAAAGTAGCGTGGCTTAGGAGCGCGGCATTCTTTTTGTATCGATGATATGTATAAAATTAGATATATATTTACAAGTCGTTACAAAATATGCTACAATGTTCGGTTAAATTTACCCGTTTCAAGCACTCATAATTAGCTTACATACTGGGACGGCAGATTAGGCCTGGGGACGTCAATTAGACATGTCAGATACGGCTATATGTATTGTGTTTGTGTTTTTTTAACACTTTCTACATTATGCAGTAATACGTATTATTAAACTGCGGTTTCATTGATTTTTCAAGTTGGCGGTATGTATCTAGAAATCTTAATATTTTAAGGCCAAAAAAATCTTCCAGAACCTTTTTTCTGAGCTTTAATGAATCCTGTTGCTTGCAAGGTCCATTAACCAAGTTTTAAAACCGTTTTGGGAGAAGTTATCAGATACCCAGTAAATGTATCGAATTTATTTTTAATAACAATATAAGACTTGCATATTTTAAATCTTGTCAATTTTTTACATCCGTTAATACAAGTTATTGATTCACAAGGTGTTGTTTTTTTTTCAAACATATTACATGTTTTTATTTTACAATAATAACATGCGTTGTTCCCCCCTTTTTTTTATTATGCGGCTCCATGGCCAAATTTAAAATAAATATTCCATACTGACTCTGCGTTTCCACGCGGCGTCAATAATTATACGATATAGTTCGTCCCAAGCAACTTCGAGCCACTGTGCACAAAACATAATGACAACTTCATAGCAAATGACACATACTAAATGATACGCTAGTGTAAATGAAAATAGTATTTTTAATCAAACAAGTACTCGAAGCTATTTCATAAGTCTTTAAGGATATTCACAGACATTAGAAGAATGATTCAATTTACACTTTTCTCAGCTATCTTCTCTCAATCTCTCAGACAAGAGTCGCCATTCTTTTTAATAAAATTTCCATATACATTGTATTTATTCTGCAAAATTTAATTATAATCTGATTCAATAAGACCTTGAAACTAGATAGTAACATTTCATCGTGATTCAGTTTCATTCCATGATTTTTATAAACTACCGGTACACTTAAAATTCAGGAAAATAAACCCAACTTGACACAAAGTCTTTTCTTAGGTTTTCTCATTTTTAGACGGCGATTAGCCGTCTTATGCTGAAGAACGAAATCAGGCATTGCTAATTTGCATATTTTCCACAACAATTTTAACTGTACCTCTCCGCGCTTAGTGCGGATCCATGCAATGCGATTCTGCACTAACGAATGCGAGTGGAATATGTTACTCAGACGTTTAAATCATAACCGTAACCGCTTTTAGTGTGTTATTGTTTGTTAACATGTTTTCTTTTGCCATTATTTTGCATTGGAAGCATCAATTTTAAACGTGAAAAAAAATATCCGTGACATTTCTTAACCAGAACAGCAACCCATCTTACGTATATGAAGATCTATTCCTGTAAAAAGAAAAAATAGTGCTCCGTATGTATGTGATTGACCTAAAGTAGTCCACACAATATTTTGCATGATGGCGAGTTAGGTTCCTCCCAGGGCATTTCTTAACTTGGAAATAGATAGACAAACATTCTAGTATCTTAAATAATCAAATACCTGGTCAATTTCTACATATACAAAACAACAGATAGAATTCGCTAGCACTAGAGAAAGAGAATGACCTACTTAGGTATGCAGCTCTTTATGAATGAAAGGTTCATGACCTTTACTCCGGATTATTATGTTACAAACAGAAATTCTGTAGCAACAGCGGGTGGAGTTTTTGTCGTCATGTGACTGCTTCAATAACTTCAGAAACTCTGGGTTTATAATGTTAATTATCCCGTCGCCGTCTCTCAGCGCATTGTGCGCTTTGATTTATGCACGAACTTAAGAGTCTATTAAAAGACGGAGTCAAGTTTCCATCAATTTCCATTTATTATTCTCACAGAGGCTTATGTAAGCTTTCTTGTAAATAGTTTATAATTCACAACAGAAGCAAAAGATTTTTATCCCGCATATAATTACATTCATAAAGTATCACATAAACCATAGATTCGTGGGGGACCAATTTTCGTTGATTTCGTGGATGACTTTTTTCCACGAATATAAATCCCCACGAAAACTGATTTATCTAATATACCTTGTGTGTTCTAGAACATGAATCCACGAATGTAGGTACCAAAGAAATTTACGTATTTACAAATTTAATGTCAGCGAAAATTAAAGATTTCACGGTAGTCAAGAACATTATTGTCCGAGTCGGTATACTAGCTGGGAAACTGAAAAGGAATGAGTTTTCAGTAGAACACATCGTATATAGATATTATCTCTATGATAGTGTCTATGTTTGTGTTTGCAATACACTATATATTCATGTAATATCCTCTTCGTATGGTAATTTTTTTTTCGGCGGAAGCTGTATAAAATGGATTTTGACATATTTCTTGAACCAAAAAAATCTTGGTTAACAACCGAAGAGATCGGAAAAGCACTCGTTTCATTGGTTTGCATAAATTATTTTAGGATAATTCATCGTTAAATGGGAGTTTCAGGGTGCATATCTTTCTGCATGATTGTCAACTGGCAAATAAAAGTTAAATCTATTTGAACATAAAAACCATTAAGTTGAAAAATTCAAATATAATCAAAGCGCTGAAGGCACTGAAGTTGTGTGTGTCTCAAATGAATGAGTGTATGACAAGCTGCAGGTAAGGAGTACACCTGTGTAAGACAAGAATGTTCTCTGAAACACGTGTGTCACCTGCTGAAGCGCCACGGAAGAGGTGTGACGGACAGTCAGGCGATCCGACAGCCAAACAGACAGACGATGGAAAAGTGATCCCTATGTGTCACCTCTGCTTACAACAGGTGACACAAAAACTAGCTAAAATTCTGCTGCTTGCAATGGCAACCAGACTTCTGCATGGATCTAAGTTCATCTAAGCACCTTTTGCGGACAGCCACCCAAGGATCATTCATGCCAAGTTCAATCAATTTCTACCAAGTGGTATCAGAGAAGTTATTAGAGTTATAGTTCTCAGACACTGCATTGCCACTTACTCCTCTCTATCGATAGATATCGACAGACAGACAAGTTGCTGAATATATTCTCCCCTATTTATTTTTAGGGGGAGGGGAAGCACAAAGATTGAACTGGACCAACTTATGAGCAAAGTTATTAGCAATGAAATGTTGCAAAGACTTGTATATCGCCAACATTTTTTATCCAAACACACTGTGAGGTCCTTTTTTTAATATGGCATTCTATTATTTTTGCATTAACATCATACTTATTCCTTTGACTACAAATCTATCAGCCCCTCACCGCTGTGGGTTAGAATCCCGGTAGGAACTTCGGATTTATCATGTTAGGAAGCCTTCCAGCTGGCTTGCGGTAGGTCTGTGGTTCTACCCGGGCTCCTCGGGGTCTTCCTCCACCTGTAATTAGCTGGACGTCGCTATATGATTGAAATACTATCGCAGCGACGGTAAACCCCCAATACAACAACAACAACAACTTATTCCTTTACATAAAATTAGGTCACCAAAACAATAAATAGCTGGTTAGCGAAACCAAAAAAGCAATATTTTGCAATAGTAATGTTTAATCGCAAACCAGCTAAGTCACCATGGTGTCAAAACTATTCTATTTTTTGAATGCTTGTATCATGCACAAATTTATTTTTACACAAGTCAAGTATGAACAATATGGTTTCCACGTGGTTGCTCAGCTCCTCTCTAAAACAAGGTCAAAACCATGATCTCAGAATTTGTTCAAGACATCACTTGATTAGGTTAACTACAAGGTACAAATCCTGTCAAACATTAAAACTACTATTCCCTCAAAATCAACTAACACACAGGAAGGTAGCTACACAAAACCAAATTTTTGTATATTAAAGTTTAAGAAACGATTTAAAAAAGATATTACCTACAATTGTTTATGTATGGAGTAAAGTTAAAGTGGCCTCCACTCACTCTGCAGAAATTCGGGAATTATCTGGGCAACAATTCAGTTGTTTGATAGTCAACACTATAGTCTGCAGTAATAGTTTATGGTGGAAATGCATCGCTTAGAGACACTTTCTTTTATGATCAAGAAGGTAAAATAATTTCAAACAGTCACTGAAATGTTACTCATCATATTACTTAATAAGACGTATCTTTCTAGGGACCGTTATAACACAAAATGTCTTTTTTTTTAACAGAAGATATCAAGAGGTCTCTGCAATAAATCATTGAAACCAGGATGGAGTTTACTGCTTTTCACTGGTCGGATACCATGTTTAAGTTAGGCATACATTCTTCCTTCACCTGTGGTAATGTCTGGTAGAATCCCCACTGAAATACAAAACAAGAACAATTAAGTTTGCAGAAAATGCATCAAGTAGATTTGACGATATCTGTAAAGGCCTGTATGTATCTGTAATCGGTGAGAGATTTGTGTAAGTGATCGGGTGGCTCAGGCGGTAGAGCACTTGCCCTGTCAGCAAGGCGGGGTCATGAGTTCTAGTCTTGGTCTGGCTGTTTTCCTCATCTGATTACACATAATGGAATGATATGAAATAATGGGGACATGAGAAATTCTCATCTGGTTACATTTGGTGCCCTACGTGGGACCAGGACAGTATAGTTCTTCAAGTATGTACTGTCTTTGTGTTAGTCGGGAACACAGCAAATTGTTTTCTGTATATTCAACGATGATTTCCAAATTGGCAGGGGAGTATGTAAAGCCTGTAAGTTAACCCTTATCAGTGATAGATTCTGTGTAATCGGTTTGGTTTCTCAGTCGGTCGAGCACTTGTCCTGTAGGCGAGAGGTCCAAGTTTGAGTCATAATTTTCAACTGCACACTTTTCTCATCTGGTTACATATTATATGTGCAATACCATGAAATAATGGAGACAAAAGAGAATTGTCACGTATCAATCGCATGACAGAATTTCTTGTCTATATATCATTTGAAACGAAATGTTGACAAATGAGAGTTATTGTGACAATTTGGTAATCACAAAAGCTCACACTGAACCCAAAATTTACAAAAGGTTATTGTTTAATTAAAACGTCTTGATAACTGAAATTTCAGGAATTGTTTGCATGCTTATCGAATCAATGTGTGCTCTATTGTGACCGATCTACATTGGAAATGAATGTGGTCAGACCTGATTGGAAGATAAAACACTTTTTACATACTTTATGCAAAGACCTATAAAAATATAATAAACAATACTGCCACACCATATAATATTACCTGTGGTTCTTTTCTTCCTTATCAACAACCTGGTGTACACCCCCAGAATATTGACTTTGTCATTTGTCGCAAGTTTTCCCTGCTCAGTCAGCACAGGAAGAACATGTCAAACTGCGGAGATACATTAAAAATCTACAATGATCGACATATTTTGTAGAAGATAACGTCATTTTCACTTTCTTTTTTTGTTTTCACTTTTAAAAAGGCCGATAGAGTGAACAGCTGATTACTGGACATTCTTGACATAAATTTAAATACGCTTCCATGTTTACTAGGCTTACATTTGTTCAATTAGAAAATTCACCTGGATCTGCAGGTTTCATAAAACTCACTTTTATCAATGCATATATATACATATTTGAAAATTGAAGAGACATGTATACCTTATTTTGTAATCCAAAATGTGTATCAGTGCTGAATGCCACGTTTGTTGGTTCCGTAAGTTTCTGTAAATCGGTCTGCAATGACATCTTTTTGTTTTACCAAGGGCGTAAAAATGGTACTGGTATAGCTGTCTTGCTTGGCGCTCAACATATAAAGGCTGAGCAAGGCTCAAGTTCCCTAATCAATACTTAAGTGTTTAGTAATACTTTGTTGTTGTTTTTTTAAACCTATTAGAATACCACCCCGCCTTTCTAATGTCAAGATATATCCATGTACATAACTAAGGTATCATAAATTATTACCTTAATAACTAACATAATTTGCTATGAAATAAAATATTTATAGGTAGAATAAGGTAGTTAGCCCCTAAGTGATCAAGTATTTCTTAAGCCAAGTATTGTTGGTGGAATTTAAGCCAGGACTGATTGGCCCGGTGTCAGGATAATGTGACTGGGTGTGGTATCATGCCATATGTCTACGGCGTGATACTGCAATGTGTCAGCACTATATCTGTCTCAAGTAGATATCGTCTCCAATTAACAGAAATACTGCGTGATACTACTGATTGACCTCAAATTGTTTCTGTGAGTTCATGATATACACGAGTTGGGTATCTCAGTTTAGATACTTAGAATAAGTTTATGTCCTTAGTGGGACCTCCGTGGCCGAGAGGGTAAAGTCGCTGACTTTTGAACTCACTCAGCCCCTCACCGCGTGGGTTCGAAACCCGGCAGTGTCATTCGGATTTTCATGTGAGGAAGTCTCCCAGCTGGCTTGCGGTAGGTCGATGGTTCTACCCGGATGCCTCCGTGCATTCGGGGTCTTCCTCCACCTGTAATTAGCTGGACGTCGCTATATGACTGAAATACTGTCGAAGCGACGGTAAACTCAAATAGTCAAGTCAAGTCATGTCCTTAGTATGTGCTATGCACGGGAAAAACGGAGTTCCCGGATAAAACACACGTGTCTCGAATTGCAGCCACTTTATTCCACGGAGTCACTTTTTTGTTCGAGAATCAAATGCATTGCTGAAAGATGGTTCAATACGGACATTTATATATTATTGCTCGAAGTAAAACAGCTGTGGAAGTTTAAACAAGGATGGAAAAGTGACTCAATACGGATTGAGTAATGAGGACATTTACTAAAATGTAAACAAATTTTAAAACAATTAAATGTATTTAAGAGCCCTCTATTTACGGCTTCCATGCTGGGCGGCCAATAAAAACCGCCGAGTAACATTTCATTTAGATACCTCAAACAAATTTTAAAATGACAAAATGTTTTTGATAGCTGAATTTAGGAGATTTAATTTACTGGGCAGTTAAAAAACGAAAGGAGGGGCAAAAATGTAATTTAAGCGAAAAAAAAAAGTTTCGCCTGTAGGATTCGATTTCGGGGCCCTTATAATCGCAGGCGAACACTTAAAGTTGATCTCAACAGTTTCATCATTTTGTCAAAACATTCAGAATTTCCTAATTCTTTGTATATTACTTGTATACTATCTGACCTACTCAGATATGAAATAAAAACAGGGGGTCACCAGCCTTAGAATTTTATAAGGATACCCTCTATAGTAGCAATTTAGATGACATTTCACCTATGAAAACAAAGTTTTTTTTGTTTTTTTCTTCAAATGAATTAAAGTATTTGTAAATGGTATGTCATTATGTTTTCCCCCATATTTATATGGGGGAGACATATTGTTTTTGTCGGAGTTGTCTATCTGTCTGTCACACTTTTTGTCCGGAGTATAATTCAAGTATTAAAGCTATTAGCTTGAAACTTAATAGATGGATAGGTCTCATAGAGGAGAAGTGCAGTGCAAAGAATCATCACTCTGCACATCACAATTTTCGAGTTATTGACCTTTGTTAAATTCCATACTTAATTTTTGTCCGGAGCATAACTCAAAAAGTATCAAAGCTATTAACTTGAAACTTCACAGGTAGATAGATCTCATGATGGACAAGTGTCATGCACAAGAACCATAAATCTGCGCATCATATATTTGGAGTTAACTCCCTTTGTTAAATTTCATACTTATTTTTTGTCAAGGGCATTTTCCGTGCAGTATAAGACATATAACCTTGAAACTTCATAGATGGATAGATCACATGAAGGAGAAGTGCAGTGCACAAGAACCGTAACTCTGCACATAATATTTTTGGAGTTACTGTATTTTGTTTAATTTCATACTTGTTTTTTTTTTTTTTTTTTTGTTGTTTTTTTAAGCATTTCTCATGCACTATGAGACATATAACCTTGAAACTTCATAGGTGAATAGACCTTATGGACAAGAATTGCAGTACACTAGAGCATAATTCCTATGTTTATTGTTGGAGTTTTTTTGCCTAAATAATTATGTCCTTGATAACCTTTGTTAAAATTAAATTTTTTGGAAAAAATTAAAAAAAGGTTCCCCCTTTTCACATTTTTTTGACCGCAAGATAACTTATGTTCCAGTTATGGAAAGAATTTGATGAGAAGAAGTGTCACACACAAGATTCAAATACGGAGCTTTAACAATATAGTCAGCCCTTTAACTTAAACTATTTGCATATGTCACTGTGTGCCTTAGTGTATATATGTGTGTGAGGAGAAGGGGATGGGAGGAGACATCAGTTTTTTTATGAAAACAAATCTCTAGTTATATTAGTGAAACTTCAAATTTAATTAAACAAAATGAATTTAGGGTTTAGTAAGTATCCATCTTTTATCTAATACCCTTAAATATAGCTAAAACAAACCTTTATTTTGAAAAAAAATAGTACAAACTAAACAAACTAACAGTATTTGTTTTAACTTTATTTTGTTCTAATGTTCAAACATTAAGATTTTTCATATTTTTCAATAAATACTATTTAAGGACTTCTATATATGATAAAAGCTTAAAAACAATAGGTAAGGGGGGAATTTAAATTTGGAATTGATAAATATTTATTTATGTAAATATCGATAGGCCTGTAGACCTACTACCGAAATCCCGTGGAATAAAGTGAAACCATTCAGGAATAACGCGCACGCGCTGCATATTTTGTTCCTCTTAATCGTTTTAAACATCATTCTTTGAAGTGCGTACCGACAGTCGTGATAAATATGTACAGTACAGTAGACAATGAAACAAATAACATGAAACACAATTTGTTATTAAAATTATATTGTCCCTTTAAATAGATACGGTGGAACCTCTCTAAACCGCACGGTGCCCGGATCAGTTAAAGTCAGAGGTTTTTGCTCTTTCAGTGCTTATTTTGCTTTATGTATGGGATTCAATGTATATTCTTCAAATGTTATGTGTATGGTATCAATTGTATGTGAGGTGTAATTGTACATACATATTCATAAAAAAAACATATTAATGTTACTACATATTTTCATGGTGCACAAGTATTCAGTGAAACATTGTTTTTGTAAGCTTTTCTGCACAGGTAAGTCATGAAACTACAATATGATGTGTCTTGCATTAAGTGGGTTTCTCTTGAAAAGCATGCATGGTGTATATGGCTCTGGCTATAGAAGCTGGGCCACATACCCAGCTCTTGGTTGACTCAAGGATATATACCTATTTTATCAAACTCCGCCGCAGTAGTTACCTCCCCTTACAGTTGTCGATAACCACTGCCACCAGAAGTAGATTTCGGCTGATATAGGCCGGATTTACTTTTACCACTTACGACTAGTTTTTGAATATATAATATTAGTTTGTTATAGTTCACGAAAATAACATTCATGATTTCGAGAAAAGTAAAAAATCAAATCATTTAAGATTAATTAATGTTGGTCACATGGCTTCAACTAGCATCACGTGACTTGTGTGATGGCAGTGGTTAAAGTAGCGTAGCGTGACGTAACCGGTGCGCGGAGTTTGTTATTTTATCAGAGTCCGACATCTTTCCCTTGTCTTTTCGCGTATTCGACTGGGAGTTTTGTCGACTAACTTTTTTTCGTAACTTAAAATTTTTCAATCGACTGGTGGAGTGTTGAGATTATGACGTCAAAGCGTTAAGCACTTACTCAACAAAGCAAATTCTCCGTTTATAATCTCTAAATTATTTTCAAGATTTAAAACTAGTACACATAAGCGATATTTGAAAAGAATATATACTTATTTAAACAACTCCTCGTATATTTTGCTTAAAAGAACTCATTAATTTCTAACTTTAACAATTTAGCAACCTCTAATAATTTATGCAAACCAATGAAACGGGTATTTTTCCGGACTCTTCGTTTGTTAATTAAGATTAGGTTGGTCAAGAAATTGGTCAAAATCCATTTATGCAGCTAACGCCAAAAACAAGAAATGGTTTGGGCGGAGGAGTAAAAATAACAACAAATAGAAGCAGCCTATATCATACATGGGTCTCGATCAATAACCAAATGTTTACTGGTAATAATTTATTGTGATTGCCTTAAACCGGTCATGTGTTCGTACGGACATGAACTTACCATCCTTGGCTATCAAGACTATCAGTAACCAAGTGTTTACGAAATGCAACTGATGTTACCGGTAGTCAATTATTTTATTACTGCCCATCAAAGCTATTCATCATTTTTTTAACATTTCTTATTTTAAGAAATTCTAAACCTTGATACTTGTAAATGACGCAATACGGCCCTGTCCTTTCGTCTTCGATTACTTGAAAACCTGGTAGTCAGTATCAGTTACCACGGATACGGTGTTTACAAAATGCAGCAGATGTTACCGGTATGTTGATTTAACAAGATATATTGCATAGAGAGAAACGCTAGGCTTGAAGATGGGGATGAATTGCTGTTCAAATACGGTTTTATGATTTGATCTTAATTATATAGATACAGTTCGAAGACATCTCCGGTGCCCGAGTAGTTATATAATCAGATGACCCGCATCATGGTCTGATCCTTAACGGCAAAATCGTTGAAGTTGAACAGGAAAACTTTAAAGATTAACATTTTGCAAGATCACTCCTCCCCCAAAGAACAGGATATTCTTCACACAATATGTAGTCACGTATTTCACACTTCCTGTGAAGTTAATGATCGATGCCGGTATTTGATATGGCATGAAATCAATGTGCTGAATTAGTAGTTTTACATCGCACTTGTTATGAAATTCGAAATGCAATAAAGTCATCTTAGGTTAGTTTACTTTTAAAACAAGAATTTACTGACATTAAATTTGTTTTTAAACAATCTCGCTGAAGCGGCTCGGGCTCATTCTCTGATCACTATGGTACGGAACATGGCTGTAACTGTGTAACGAAAGGGTGAAATTTAATATAATTCGGCACTGATATACAGATATGAAGGTGCTGTACATTGAATATGCTTCGACGGCATTGGTTCAATATCAAGATAACAACTTGATGTCCGATACATGTATACTTCGTCGCTAATAGGATCTTCATGAAACTTGTATGTATACATTTCAATCATGACATCTTGGTCTGGACATGTGTAAGAATGGTAACTTTATTTCATTTATTTTATTAAGGGTAATCTACGAAAGCCCATTAAGCTCATTTTCGTTGGGGTTTTTTTTTCGTGTTATAACGCTAAACTTTCGCAAATAAACGCATTAGTTTCGCATTAAAGCGCAATACTTTCGCGAATTAACGCGTAATTTTCGCGAATTAACTCGAAATTTTCACAAGTTTCACACCCAGTTCTGTGATTCTGACATTACTATAAATAAACAAATAAACAAATACACAAACAAGAAAACACCATAGTATATTTTATGATTTATGATATCTACATCAAAATTTATTACACAAACACACACACACACACATATAAATTTGCAAATATGAATATGTTTAAACACATTATCCAAAATACTGTGTCACAGATCTTTTTTTTTTTTTCTTTTTTTTCTCGCATGAAATAAATACATTGCTTATCTTTTACAGACATTTTCATTTCTGTATAGCATAAGACTACAAAAATTTTAACGAATATTCTTATATAATGGACAAATGTATATACATTGTAAAATGATATTCATCTTCCTGATAC
The DNA here is from genome assembly GCA_021229015.1 of Solen grandis. Classification (NCBI taxonomy): domain Eukaryota; kingdom Metazoa; phylum Mollusca; class Bivalvia; order Adapedonta; family Solenidae; genus Solen; species Solen grandis. Next base: position 7,556,170 of record CM037789.1, read on the forward strand.
TACCCATAGTATGGACAATCTCTATATTCTCTAGGTATATTATAACAACGCCCTATCTCTATCATAAGACAATGTGCAGAACTGCTAAAATTTGCTTAACATTTACTTAACTTGTCAATATTTAATGGATTTACATGACACTCAACATTGTAGTCACTTTTGAATTTCGCATAGCATGATCATTTTACATTACTTCAACATCGTGCATTTAAATTTTGCAAAAACTGACCCTTTTATCTAGTAATATATTTGGAAAGGAATATATTTTGATATGGTATGTATTGCCTGTCCTGCACATAGTCATAGTCATTTGAATATAAGTAAGCCATTTCTTACCCAATTATTATATTCTAAATTATCAAAATGCACATATCCTCACTTATCTACAATGTATATTCATGCATATTCAGTATTCTTAACAAATATCTAATATATAATCTAATAAATAGTATCGCTTTATTGACATACAGGAAATCTATTTATCTTGAAAAAATAATATAATAGTACATAATCATAAAATTTGCTATGGTGTTTTTCTGTTTGTCTATTTATAGTTATGTCAGAATCACAAAAAGTAACGCGTTAACTCGTGAAATTTTCGCGTTATAACGCAATAAATACATGTTAATCCGCGAAAATATCGCGTTAAAACGGGAAACTTTTTAATGCGAATTTTTTTTTTTTTTTTTTTTTTTTTTTTTACTAACGAAAATGAGTTCAATGGGCTTTCGTAGTTATCTGTTCGAGCGTATTTACATTAAAATACTATAATGTCACAATGAAACGAAAGGAAAGGCAAACGTTGGATAATTTGCTCCTCAAATGTTCCATTCCATCCCAAGAGATTACCCTTCAGTGATGTCTAGCAAACATCTTCCATACAAAGAAGGAAGCCGCAACCGTTGACCAAATATCCGGTTCTGTGGCACAAGCCAGCCTCCATAATTATTTGGATAGTCAAACTTTAATTCCATTTTTATCTATCGATGTGTTTCCTTATTGTTGAAAGGTTTCCTATTGGTACAACTAAGATTTACATCCATGAATTTAACAATACTGTGACATGAAGGACATCAGTTAAGATAATCCATTCATCATTTAATCATTGTTCTTCAAATGCTTAAATAGAATTAATTATATATAAATATGGTTATAGTCTCCGTCCCTCTGTCTGTCTGTCTGTCCGTCCGTCCCTCTGTCTGTCCGCTCTCACTCAAGTAACGCTCCGGGGTGAGGAAATTGGGTTAGGGTTAGTTTTATGGGGTTTCGGGAGTACAATTGGCACTTGTGGGCTGATTTGTTGCTTGTGGGGTGCAAATTACGGGGTGCAAAAGGGCCTAAGATCAAAGGAAAAATCCCACAACGTCACTTCAGTGAGAACGTCCGTCTGTCCGTCCTTCCGTCCCATATTTTTGTCCGGAACATAACTCGAAAAGAATTTGAGGTATCAACTTGATACTTAATAGACGGATAGATCTCATTGAGGGGGAGTTCAGTGCACAAGAATGATAACTCTACTTTTCATAATTTTTGAGTTTTTGCCCTTTTTCAGGCTTATTTTCGGCCGGAGCATAAGCTAAAAAGTATCTGAGATATCAACTTGAAACTTCATAGGTGGATAGATCTTCTTAAAGAGAAGTGCATAGAATGATAACTCTTATCTTCATATTTTTTTAGTTATTGTCCTTTGTTATTTTTTGTCACATTGACCTTAATATTTTACCAGTAGACCTCAAAATAAGGGAATTAGTAAGTCTTCACATGGGATTCATCTTCTAACCAGCAAGCATTCGGCGGGGGATGCCCATGGGAACATGGCTCTTGTTGAAATTTTCTTGTAAATGCAAGTCTTTATAGAAATTGAGCAAAATAGCCTATAACTCCAAGTCAAAAGATGATTGCATCGACACCGAAGTCATTTTAAGCACTTGAAGGACCATGATTATAATTTAATGATGTTGTATTACCTTAAACATATTTTATTCAGTTCTATGTACATATGTACAAATAATAATATGCATTTATGAGTTTTAGTGAAACTTAAAGCATGTTTAATACATGTTTGCATTACAATTACCAGTAGTTGGTGTGACTAGTTACAAAGTTTAAATACCTTACTTAGATATATTAAGGTAATCCATCCATCATTGTGATCATGGTCCATCAAGTGGTTGTGGAAATTTTATAGTAGATACAAGCTTTATAGACTTTGAGCGAAAAAACAAGCCTATAGCTCCAAATCAAAAGATACTTGCATCTGCACTGAAGTCTTTTTACGTACTTGAAAGAATTTGCTCGAATTCCATCCAACAATACTTAGTGCTAAGAAATACTTACAGACCTAGAGGTAAATTTCAGCATTCTCTTATAAAAAATACCTAAATCTTTCATTTCTTAGCAAATATGGTTAATAATTGAGGAAATAATAAAATGTCTTATTACTTAGATAGTTCGTATCAAATATTTGCGTACTTTCATTTCAAAGCCCCAAGTATCTAAGTGCTTAGCGCTAAGTATTGTTGGTGGAATTTGAGCCAGAATTATAAATTAATTATGGATAAATTACCTTTATTTTTATATTAAAGAATATACATGGCCATTTTTTGTAACTGTGGAAATGATTGAAGATAGGTCATGAAACAACAATTCTATTTTGACAATGGTGTTGACAATGATACGACTGAAGTACAAGACCCACTTCGATGGTATGATAAACACGGGCTTCATTACACAGAAAAGCGTGCACTGACATAATTTCTTCCGAGAAACGGGGGAAATTGGGCTGGTACCAAAACGTAGATTCATTCTAATATTGAATCTTGTTTCAATGCAAAGACAAACAATCAGCCACGGCAGACCACTCGTGTCTCGATCACGTACAAATATGTGTGTGTCAAAATAAATACATTTTTATTTGTTCAGTTTCTTTCCATTTACTTGCCGTAACTATACCCACCTATCATTAAATCATAATCATGACCCTTCAAATGCTTTAGAGGACTTCGGTACAAATGTAAGCATTCATTGACTTGGATTAATTGCTCTTTTGCTCAAAGTCTTTAAAGGCTTGTATTTAAAGATATAAATTCCTAAGATGGACCACGATCGCAATTCAATGAAGGATGGATTACCTTAATGTCATGTTGACTTTATATTCTATTTTAGTATGAATATATATGTTAGATACCGTTTTATGTATTGAGTAATCCACATTATTTTGAATATAAAACAACAGCTGCATTGCTAAATTCAAATCCTACATTTGTTATTCCAGGAAAAATTGAAACATTTCCTAATTTTTGTTTTCCCGTATAATGCATTTGAACATCAGAGGGAGGGGGGTCTCATTGCCTTACTGTCCTACACGGGAATACATAAGAAATGATTTTCAAATTCCAAATTTAACGCGGGTGGAAAGAGAGAGAGAGAGAGAGAGAGAGAAGAGGGGGGACTTGAATTAGGGCAACTTGAAATCGTTTTTCTAGAACTTTTTCAGTTAAACCTCACAATAGATAACCAATTCTCGAACTATTGCAACTTTGTGTTATATCAAATATATAATGGAATTCCTTTGAAGTTTTGACATGCTGTAACTATTCAAGCATGGTCTAGTAAGATCAAATTCACTAAGTTTGAACTATATTAGTTATATAGTTTCTTGACAGGGTATTCATGACTATTTATTCCCGGCCGAGGAAAGTCATGTCACCCAAGCTGCTAGGCCAATCAGAAGAGTGAATTAGTTGCTGCAGTGTAATAATTTGTCAGGTATATTTGCTCCGTCACAGGCTCCTTTTTATCGACTGTATGATTCCAAGTGGAGGCCTCCGTAGCCAAGTGGTACAGGAGATGTTGACTTACTATCACTAAGTCTCTCACCTCTTTGGGGTCGAATCCCGGTCTGGTCAATCAGATTTTTAATGAACGGAAGCATTAATAAGCTGGTCATTACTCATTGTCGAAAACCCACGGTATATATTCCGTTATCACTACTGTATACATCGAGGGATTTTCAGCTGGCAAAAATATTGATCTGCTACTTACTGACCCATAAAATCAAACGCAGAATCTACATTCTGAGGGTCCAATTCTCTACATTTAAAACCGAATAACCTCTTAATTTTGTATAAATGATCGAAAGATTGAAAAGAATTCTACAACGCAAGTATGCTGAAATTCGGCCAAAGTGTTGAAAACTCTTTTAAAAAAATATACATAGTTACGGGAAACTATACAATAATTGTATTTGGATGGTAGATTTGCAGGTTTTGGTTATTTAGTGGTGTTACAATAGTCCATATAGAATAACAGAAAGCTTGAATTCCGATACAAATCCACATTACTTACTAATAAGCACATCAAGCTATCTCAGATACGTATGTTCAAAAACTATTTGAGATGTGATTATGTTAAAATCCCTACCTTTTATTATTTTGGACAAAGAAAATCACAAAACCTACATGCTAGAATGCGCATGGAAAGCTGTGAATTTAATTTTTACCAGTTTTCTCGAGATCTTATCGATTCACCCCTTTGTCTGTGTGGATATCCTGAAACCAACGCTCATTTCCTTCTTGAATGTGAGATCTTCAGTAATCAACGAAGTACTTTACTAGACAAAATTTACTAGCTTAATGTCAACATGAATATTGAAGTACTATTATTTGGTGATCCCATGTTACCGGATAACTAATTAATGCATTTTTAAAGCAGTGCATCAATTTATTACCAATACAGGAAGATTTAGATAGTTTGAATACTGATACATATCATTTAAAGTTTAAATTCATCTTTACTTGCAGTTAGGGTTACCCCAACCAGGTCCACAATTTGGCCTTTACTTATTTCAACCGAGGCAGGAACAGGCCTAGTGACAGCCTATTTTGAAAACTGTTTCATTCATCAGATAAGCTTATTGGCATTATACATGTATTTTTTTTCTTCTCTCTATCAACTTCATCCTCTTCCTTATTTTGGAAAATATTCAATTCATCATTTAAGATTATATTATGATTTTATTTTATTTTCTCCCTCAATTTCAACCTCTTACCTTATATCTCCTAAGAATATCTGGCCAATTCACTTGCTTCTTTTCTCCCATATGTTGTTTCTTTGTTATATACTATCCATTTTAAATTGTGTTTATGTTAACGTGTGTTGTATATTTGGATCAGCCATTGATGTATTTCATGTGTGTGAGAAATTGACTATATAAGTATTCTATACTTTCGTCAAGATCCTATTGCTTTGTTGTAATGCAAATCTGAAATAAAATATGTTTAAACTATAAATAGAAACTGTGCCGTCGCTCGGTAGAACAAATCAAAACGCGGATAGTGCTAAGAGAGCAGTATTGTCGCATTTCTTTTGTTTATCAACGTAACTTTATAAACGGGGGTCAAATTTTCGCGCAATGCCAATAACCCCGCTTTAACGTTGCGTTAACATGGTAATTACAAGAAATTAAAAAAGAAAGCACCATTTGTTTCATCAGACTGTTAACAATTGGCACATGTCACTCTCGCTATTCTATAGCCTACAATGAACAGTCGTTTATTATTTTAATATAAGATTGATATTTGGCAAAAACTAAGTTACACTGCATGTCTGCAGCGCGTCAAACTCTCTTCCACTTGAGACACATGCAACTTCAGTCCTTCAGCGCTTTGATTAATACTCTTCGTTGGCTCATTGTTCCCGTAAGATAAACCGCTACGCTGACGTCACCCCTAAATGAAAGTTTCAAAATTCCGCGACGTTTCATTGGTTAAATTAGCTGTCTCAGCCACGGATCCAATGAAATGCCAAATTTCATGAGTACGAAGGTATTGCTTACCAAATATCTCACGGTCGATTAAGAAGCAAAGCTACTGAGCGAACGTGGGTTTTCCAACGATGGTCATCGCCTTAAGAGCTACATACTGTCGCATCAACGTAATGCGTTAAGTCCAAAATAACATTGCTGGACATTGATATTTCATCTGCAGTCTGTAATGCTGTCCACTGGCAAATATCGACTTGTACACAGGTGTTGGTCTGTTATCATTAATATGAACGCTCCATTAATCTTGCCATCCGATCTAGGTTTGGAATTAATGAGATAACTTCACCCGTGTGCTGTCCGCCAGTCCCGCGGCACCTCAACCGCATTATCTCGGACCATCTACGTTAGATACTGAAATCGGAACACTTAATAATAATGATAATTATAATATTTATTTGTGCAAATATGCCATGCACTATACATACATTACCTCAAATATCACAAAGTCACAGATATAAAATTGGCAGTTTTTAATAATCAAAATTAAATAATCAAATATTACAGCATTAAACTACTCAGTAAGGAAAAAGTAGTATCAAAGATATTCATTTTTTTTTTTTTTTTAAAGGATAAGATTTCCAAAATTATAAATATAGTTTGAAATACACATGACCAGAGTTATCAACATAGGTATATTATAGTGATCTCAAAACATACATTACACAATATTACCTATGAAGGTCTGACGATTTCCTTCCATTTAGAGGACATAACAACAGGAACGCCTCTGTGAAAAAGGCTAAGCTATATATAGGTCTTTAGATCACTTCCGGAGATTACAATCTGCTTCCGATCACGTTTTGTAAACTTTCACAAGAGGGTTCGAAATCTGACGTCCAATCGCCCCATTCCGTTTACTTTCCATACCTCAAACGCGGGTAATTTGATTTTCGTGATGTGTGTTGAACGCACACGACGTGTGGTTCAAATTCCTCGTGAAATCATAAAGCGACCAATGACAAGCAGAAATCCATATAATGGAAGGCAGCAATAAATAACAATAATTATGATGATAATAATGTTTATAAAAAAAATATTTTTTTTTTATAAAACAATTGATTCATGACAGTCGATTGCAGTCAGAAGGAATCCGTCTAGCGTGGGTATCCGATGATTGGGTTTTTTTTTTTTTTTTTTGGTTTTTTTTTTTTGTTGTTGTTGTTGCTGTGCTGCTGCTGCTGCTGCTGCTGCTGCTGGTCTCTTGAACAGATGGTCTTTGTTTTACTTTCCATTGTTACCGCCGACCATAGTTGTTACACTTTGGTTGACCTCTGTACTGTTTTCTCGTTTAGTTTCGGTAATGTGCGTGCCAATAGCACCGGTTTTATGCTCCCTGGAGTAAGGTGATATTTTCCTGACTCTCTAAGGCGAAAACATGCGCACTCCACGATTGCAATCAGCGAGAGGATTGGCTTGTTATTATTTGTTTTCCATCAGACGAAACACATAAATTCTTCATATATTTCCAGGGCTCACAACGAATCCGATCCACATTCTTTCTCTATATATAAGAACGTTTCTACAGACAATAGAAGGCCAAAGCGAGAGTAGCGAGCTTATAGGCTTTTATTGTCTGTAGAAATGTCTTAAAAGCTCTATCCGACTTAGAAATTATCCCACTTTTGTGGCAAACGCTTGATTTTGTCATTATGCACTTGCTAAAATAGGTAATGAAAAGGTCTTCTTATTAAAATAAAACGCTGATATAGCTTCAGATCTGGAATCAATCTAGGGTGATTTCTTCATGTAAAAATAAAAGTTTCGTGTAAGGTTCATTTATTTTTCATCGATTATGAAATAAGATCTTACAACTTAAATAAATCATTCTCGATGGTTCGTATGACGGCGTATTACTGTGGGAGGAAATCGGAGCACCCGGAGAAAATCCACGTGTCTGGACGAGCGACCACCGTACACATTTTATGAAAATGAAGTCTAAAAAAATCGAACCATAACATATTGATAATTTTTTACCGATTGTTAAGCTCAAATAAAAATAGAAAAAAAAATATTTGTTCGCGAACGCTTATTAATTTGTATATATTTTTAAATGCTTTTTTTTTTCATAAAGAATATGGAGTTGATAAAAGTGCTTTTTATGGAAATAAAAAAGCATGGATATATATTTTTTTTTTTAAAACGACAGAAATCTAAAATATTTAATAATTGTTTTTATCATGAATATATTTATTATTATATATATTTAGATTTAATCATTAGAAACTAAATGAAAATCAGTGAAACCTAGTGAAGACGAGGTGCGTTCTGTGAAGAAAAAAAAAAACGGGAAAAAAACCCACACCGTTCTTCTTCGCGTCATGCTTCAATAAATACACCTCTTTTGAGGGCGAGAGCATCAAATGAGTACAACGGCCAAAGCATAGGTTAAAGCCACCATGTTTCCAGACCATGTATCTCATTTTATCATCATTTTGAAAAGAGATAAGATGATATTAAACCCAGCATGTGTTTAACTTTATTTTTCATTTAGATCATTCAGCTAAAGCATGCGCAGATCTTCAGTGATATACTCGTTAAGATCGGATTCTGGATTGTTGTTTCATTACCGATCATTATACGAGTACATAGTAATTACCATAAAGCTGTATCCATTCGTGAGGATCGCTACCTCTGTAAGTAATGGGGGTATTGGTGTGAGCTTAACCGCAATTACAAACAGCTTATCGCGGTCTCGAGCGGATCTTGACAATCGGTCCTTCATTTCGTTTCAGCCCATGTAAGCATCTTGTCAACAAGTTGGAAACACGAGGAATCATGAATTTAAGTACTGTTGACATTATGGCAGGCAGACAAGAGGGTCATGCCAATAAACGTTAATGACATTGTTTCTCGTGACGTTGTTCATAGCTTAATGACGTCACAAAATGCAAGAGCTTACATACTAATGATTACTGCAGCAAAACAAATATACAGTCCAACCTGTCTTAAACGGTCAGTCAGTGGAACAAGAGAAAGTGACCGTTTAACAGAGATGGTCACTAAATGCAGGTTAAACTTATAACAAAATGTTATGTTTGATATTATCAAAACTGACCGCTTAATACAGGTTGACCGGTTAATACTCAATACTAGATTGAGTTTAAACTTATTTAAGTTTATGTCGCTTTGGAAGTAAATTCTTACAACTTGCACTTATCCCTATACATCTACTGTCTAGGTTTGACTAGTTTTTTGCAAATTGGAAGGCATTGGAAATCCCTTGCGAACATGTACGTTATCAAAGGGCTGATGGTATTGTTCTTATGCAAATAACTGTTCGTTTGTCAACTTGATTTAACGTCAAACCGACAGTATTCTAATCATTTTGTCTACATTAGATAAAGTGCTGCCTCATTACAATATCACGTGGTAGGCATGATTCCACGCCCATTCATGTTATACTGACACCGGACAGTCGGTCCTGGTACTATATCCTTATGTGCAGAGCGCCAAGCATAAGGAATAAGGGCTATAAACAAGTATCGTTTTAACGATATTTGTTTGTTGCGGCTGGGAATAGAATTCGTGGCCTCCAGTGACAAAACGGACGCTCCATCTAGTCAGACTCCAATTAAGACCGGTCGTTTGCATTTGTCCTTGGATAGAGAACACATGCACTAATGAAAGTTGTTTGTCTCAGCAATATGAGTATTTGGTCTTATGTGTGAGTAAGTTGTATGCAATTGTTTTTGAACATGAGACAACCAAAATAACTCTAAAATGACTGTCTCAAAAGCAGATTGGCAAAAACGGATCCAGTGCGATCGATCATTATCCCTTACCTAATGAATATTCATAAACAAATGTAATACTTAGTGCATATCGGGGCCTCCGTGGCCGAGAGGCTAAAGTCGCTAACTTTAACACTCACTCAGCCCCTCACCGCGTGGGTTCGAATCCCGGCAGGGTCATTCGGATTTTTATGTGAAGAAGCCTTCCAGCTCGCTTTGCGGTAGGCCGGTGGTTCTACCCGGATGCCTCCGTCGCTATATGACTGAAATACTGTCGAAGCGACGGTAAACTCAAATAGTTAAGTCAAGTCTAGTGCATATCAATTTACTAAAACATTAAAGGATATATTAACACGTATTTTCTTTGATGTGCAGACTGTATAGAATCTGAGTTACAAATAGTGTATAAACAAACAATGAAAACCCTGATCAGGCAGCCCCTGAATGGAGCTATCTATTCTGGGTCCGCTCTGTTTGCGACTGGGATGAATAGTAATGAACCCCCCCCCCCCCCCCCCACCCACACACACACCGTCCCCGGTGGCCGAGTGGTTAGAGCGTCCGCTTTCGGAGCGGGAGGTCGTGAGTTCAATCCCCGGCCGCGACATACCAAAGTCTTAAAAAATAGTACTGTTATAGCTCACTTACTTGGCGCTCAGCATATAAGGGTAGTTGCAGGACTGGTTGGCCCGGTGTCAGGATATTGTGACTGGGTGTGGTATCATGATACACGGCGTGATACTGCAGTGTGGCAGCACTATATCTGTCTCAAGTAGACATCGTCTCCAAATAACTGAAATACTGTCGGTGGGACGTTACACCTAACAAACAAGCAAACAAAACAACACACACACACACACACACACACACACACACTTATATGCAAATTATATGCAACACACATAAAGCTGTTTCGATTACGATGGTAGAAACATGCTTCTATATAAATAAACCACTAGTTTTATTAAAATTAAAGGCCAATTATTCTTCCAAAAGCATGTACATGTATGTATATTCTTCGGACAGAAAAGCAAAGTGTGTGCTACAGATTTGTTAAGAGATGTAATCTGTACACAGTCGTTGACGAAAACGTTACAACAATGCATAAATAAGAAAGAACAATTTAGTTAAAGCCCCAGTGCGTTTTAGCTTAGAATTTGTAAGGGAAAATATGTTTTTCAATATTTCGAAATAGCAAAACCTCAAACAATGCTTGGTTAATTTCTTAATGTTTAATGAAGCCCACATAATGAAATATTAAATGAAAGAATACGCGAAATCCCCCGAAATCCTAAGTTGTTCAGACAGGGCAATATAGTGAGAAAAAAATGGACGGAGCGTGTTGTGAAACACACTGTTCAGTTAAATCACGGATGTCTCGGTGTACACGGGGTGTTTCAGAAGTTCATGGACTTTTGCAATAGCTTGAATAAAGCGTGAAACACCGTAGTAGAGGAGATATGATGAAAATCCACGAACTTCTAAAAAAAACTAGTATATTTTTATGCTGACGTTGTTTTGAGCTAAATTTAGAACAAGACAGCAACAGCTTGTATTTTTTCTAATATATATACGTTATAGGTACATTCGGATTTAGCTCTAACAGCTATAAGATACTGGGACTTTAAGATCATTCAATTATTTACAAAAATAATTTGCTTATTCCATATATGACGTATTCCATTGACCCGTTAACGAACCACGCGTGAATTACTTGACGCAGTAGCAGATAAACAAATTGTGATTCGGTGACTGTTTTTCAAATTCAAATTATGTAAAGGTTAGTTCATAGTTGCCTTTAACTACACGACATAGTCACGAGGGCAGAGCCCTCTACTATGAACTAAGCTATTTAGCACATGGTATTTACCTCCACTAGCGACAAAACGTCACAAAAGTGTGAGTTATGTGGTTGCATAGTCCACACTTATTGATTTTTTTTTACAAAAGTGTAGACTACGCGTTATAGTCCACGGGGACTATAAACAAATACTAGCATCTGATTGGACGAGAGGAAAATGCCATGTGCTAATTCCGATTACAGACCGTCTTCGGGAACACTCCCCATTGCAAAGTGTAAAGTTCAACCAAAATACTAAATTGCGTAATTTGATCAACATTTTCAATGCATTTAACCGTTATTTTACTACATGTATTTGCACATTATATACCATTTGTGTTTGTCTACAGTATGTCAATGCAATTTTATATATTTCTTTTTCATGAAATTGAGTCTGTGCCTCTAAGACTTGTGATCAATACTACTTGTCGACAGACGTATCATATAAATAACTCCCACCATAACTTTAACAAGCCTGTCAAGCGACCATGCGAATTTTACTCGTACATCAGCTTTGTTATGACTTGATCTATTCGTATATTCATTGTTTTTCAAGTTTTAATATATGAATAAAACATTAAGGAATATGTCAGATATTTATGAGCGAACATATTGCTTGCTAACATTTTGTTCTACCATGTATGTTAAACCTGTCGATCGAAGTTCCATTATATTATTGCATAGAGCAGGAATTCTATATAGGGTCTCTGCGTATCGCCTCTAAAAAGGTATGAAATTTCATAAATACTAAATATTAGATGAGCGGGGAAGTGAATGGATCATTTTATAGTGCCCCTGAAGCAACTGTGTGACTATAACATTACAGAGATAACGACCGTTTATTATTTGATTTGACGTAAATGGTTGAGCTAGCTTATTATATCACTGACTCACGTTCCAGTTCAATCAACCCCTCCCACCGCTTCGGTTTAATCGCGTTCTCTGCAATAAACGAAAACCACCAAGATATACCGTTTGGACATTTTTTCAACATTCGGAGCACCTCGGCTTCACCATATACTAGCATCCTGCACTAAGCGGTCACTATTTTCAATCACTTGACTGGTCACTTAAGACAGGCCTGGTCGTTTCCGAACTATTGGTCTTAACAAATACGTATATAAAGTAATGACGTTGATTAAACTGTCATAGGGTTGAATTCCACCAAAAAAAAATCTTAGCGCTAAGTAATATATTTGTACTTAAATTCTTAAGGGCGAATTTCACTATTAGCGTAATAATACTTCTACCTATATCGCTAATAATACTTCTACCTATATCGCTAATAATACTTCTACCTATATCGCTAATAATACTTCTACCTATATCGCTAATAATACTTCTACCTATATCGCTAATAATACTTCTACCTACATCGCTAATTGGTTTAGTAGTTGTTGTTGTAATGGTAGTAATGGTAATAGTGTAGTTGTAGTTAGTGTAGAATGCACTAGTGTGTTATACAAACATCTGTTTTCAGGAATGACATCAATATTTTAGACAAGTTCCGATCTAGGTCGAACATTCTGAACAGATGACGATACGGAATTTTCGCCATATGTCTGTTCCAAGTATACTCGTATGTCTTTTGACTTGACTTGACTATTTGAGTTTACCGTCGTTTCGACAGTATTTCAGTCATATAACGACGCCCAGCTATTTACAGGTGGAGGAAGACCACGAATGCACGGAGGCATCCGGGTAGAACCACCAACCTACCGCAAGCCAGCTGGAAGGCTTCCTCACATGAAAATCCGAATGACCCTTCCGGGATTCGAACCCACGCGGTGAGGCGCTGGGTGAGTGTTAAAGTTACCCTCTCAGCCACGGAGGGCCTCCCTGTCTTCTGACCTTACAATCAAAATCAATTAAGATATAAACTATCATGTATTTTTGAATGGTAGACGAATGTGTTTGTTATTCATCAATCATTATCAAGAGTTATCGCCCTTATTACTTTGCATAACAAAATTGTAAAGTTACTATAGATTTGGATGGATATTATAAATAATCTCACTTGTGTGGATCTTAGTGAAAACAGGATGATAACCAAGGTAAAGATTTATCCAGCATTAAAAGAGTAAAAAATAATATATTTTCCAAATGACTAAAATACCGTCAGGCGTAAAACCTTATACACAAACGAGCAGAAAATCTGCAACTGTAACAAACCACAATAGTTGTCAGGGGAAAAACAAATGTGAAAAACTACAAATGACATGACAAGTAACACCAGTATAAGTAAATTCAACTATATTTTCGAAATTTTCCAGATTACATTTTTATATAGCAAGGTTTACTTAAGAGAGAATAATTTTCTTTTATGTCAGACAATAAGGGGAAAACACACACACACACACACACACACACACACACATCTGTCATACATGTTTATTTAAGATTTAGAATAACTGGAATATTTTTGGTCGTGTCTCCTTCAAAACGTATCTTTCAAAAAAAATAAAAAAGGCGGTCGTTTTTTTCTAAAATCTACCTTAATTGTATGTTGTTTATTGAAGTTGTTAGATCTGCCAGCAGGCGTCTAGCCCAGGCTCTAATCCTTTTTTTAATGATGTATAATGTAAGCTTATATTTTACTGACATTCAATTTCGTTAACATAAAATTTCGTTGGCATTAGATAACGCTGGAATTGAATTTGGTACTGGTATTTCGATTACATTTATTTTCACTGTCCCCGGTGGCCGAGTGGTTAGAACGTCCGCCTCGGAAGCGGGAAGTCGTACCAAAGTCGTAAAAAATGGTACTGGTATAGCTCCCTTGCTTTGCGCCCTGACATCATATCAGGGTAGTTCCGGGAATGATTGGCCCGGTGTCAGGATAATATGACTTGGTGTGGTTTCATGCCACATATCTACGGCGTAATACTGAAAGTGTAGTAGCACTATTTCTGTCTCAAGTAGACATAGTCTCCAAATGAATGAAATACTGTCGGTGGGACGTAAAAACCCAACAACATTTAATGCCATTAACATTAACTTTCGATGAGTCTGTCATGGAGGCATTTTGATATGTACCTATATTCGTGGGTACCTATAGTTATGTCTAATTCTATATTAAGAGACACCAATATTCATGTGGTACCCACGGATATATTCATAAGCCCCTATAATCATAGACTACCTTAATTCGTGTGTACCTTTATTCATGGGTGTATTTATGAGCACATATATTCATTGGTTACCTATAATATAGGAATATTCCTGGGCACAGATATTCATGTGGATCTAAATTCGTGGGACACCCATTTCCATGGGTATATATTAATGGACACCGAGATTCAAATGGACATATCCTTGGTATATTCACGAGACACCTGTTTTTTGGTACATTCATCAGCACAAATATTGAAAGATATTTATCCAAGAAAACACATTGTTCACTTTTAATTCGCGAATGTCGTTGGATATAAATATTCGTGGATCATACCATTAAACAAAACCGGGAAAAATAAACCCTCAACAAATTATAATGATTTTGCAGTATTCTCATTAATGGGCAAATAAGGAAGATAAAACTTCATCAGTACAGTGGAGAGGAAGATAGAAAATGCAATCAGGAAATTACTTGTCATTAAGACCGACAAAAAAAAAAGGAAAAAGAAAAGGAAAATAATAATTAAACAATTAAACAAGAACAAGGAATGTAAAGCGCCCCCTCCCCAAATGATTTAGTAGAGCGTAGACAGATCCGCCCGGGGTCTTGCGTTCTATCGTCTGCTATGATAAGACTAGTCCCTTCGATACGGGATGTTGAGCATTCACTGTTATGAGTGGTTCGGCTTGAAAACAGACAAAACCTTATTTATGAATTGGGATTTAATTTCTTGAATCATCATGTACACGGTCAAATAGTAAGTACTACATTTATTTAGATGAGTATTGTACAACAGATAGTATCATACTTGACCAGTATTCACAGTACTTGCTGGTTGCATGAAAACTATGTATATTACATGTTGCAAAGATAGTGCGCATTTTTTCTGTTTGCAGGATCATTCTTAGTCTATATATTATTATGATATATGTACATGCATTTATTTATGTATGTGTATATGGATGCAATAATATGTATGCATGACTGTATGTATTTTGTACGTACGTACGTATGTATGGATGGATGGATGGATAGTTGAATTTTGTATGTATCTTTTTGTGTATATGCATGTATGTGTCTGTCTGTCTATCTGTCTGTCGATCTGCATCTGTATGTGTATGGGGAGATGAATGTACGTTGATGTGAGGAATCACTTTCACACTTGATGAAATTTCCATTTAGAAACTTTATACATGATAATATTGAGTGAGTTCCGGTACTCCAGAGTATTGCATGTCTAATGATAAACAAGATTAACTCTGAAGAATAATTGTTACCATAGTTTATACAAAAAAATGCCTTCTATTGCAGGTTTTTTGTTGTTGTTTTTTTTTCCCTCGGCCTAGCTGTCTAACCCTCGTTTACCTACTTAAACATAATGACGTAGGCAGTGCAAAATGAATACTTTAACGTTCCTCATTGGTAGATATAAAAATACGTACTGAAAAAAGGGGTTTCGCATAATTGCTTGTTGAGATTACCAGTAGCTAAAATAAAGAATGATGAAATATTCTGACAGAATTACAGTTTCTTTGATGAAAATATATTAATAGTTGTTTTCTCATAGATGCACAATAGATGCACAGTGAAACCTGTTTCGGGCTGAACGTTTTAAATATCTGCAGTATATTATACATGTAGTCTGTTATGCATTACAATAGCTGGACTGAGGTTGTATCTATGCTTATTTTGACTTCCCAGAAATGAATGCTTCATTAATTGGACAGCTAGCTTTCGTGGCGACGTGGTAGAGTGTCCGATTGCATACCGAAGGTCCCGAGTTTGATTCCATCTCGGGGCAGTAGGATTTTACTTGGTTATATTTGGCGACAAATGTAAATAACCTACTGTTTGTGTGTGTTGCTTCGGCACCTTAAGAATATTCTTACGATGTTCTTTGTCTCTAAGAATTCGGGACGAATTCTAAATTTGGAGGGTATTTTAGCGATAAAGAGATGTGGCTTGGTAGCTCAGTTGGTAGATTGCAGGAACGGTATTCCTGAGGCCATGGGTTCGAGTACCGGTCGAACCATTGAATTTTTCACTGACTGGTACAGGAATTACATACGATCTTACGGGTACAGTTAATGGCTTTAATACATCTACGATGGGTTTACGTTACATAAAAAAAAAAACTTTATTCATTTAACAATGTAGCCTTCATAATAAAACTTCAATAACTTATCAATCATTACATGTTTACTTATATTGGGGTTCCAAGATTATATGACCCGGCTTTTAAACTATTGTCCATTTACATCTATACGCTGGTAGATTAATGCGAGTATCTGTATCAGATTAATATTGATCTCAAAATAATTTCGGTCCCTCAAAAATCAATGCCAGATTTTCAGTAAAATTCTCTTTCCACTGTGTTTGATTATTTCTTTCATTTCAACCCAAGATAATACAATCTTCTGAAAATCTCATTTTGAAAACCGTCTACAATATTACTTCAACTTGTATGGATTACCTGCCCCTGACACTACGTTACGTACTGTTGAAGTGCGGCAGGGAACCAGACTAAGCTCAACTCAGCTTGCCACTGAATGTCTCTTTTTAAATATATTTCGAGTTATAAGATATTTTCTTATATATTTTGACCCGACAAAACACGTGTTAAAACACTGTTGTAGAGTGAAAATTTAATTGAGTAAAACCAAAACCACTTTAGATGCAATCAGCTGTTACCAGTATATACCGTGCATGGAACGAGGCATTAATTGAGCATGTGATTGATTTCTCTTATTACAAAAATAGGGGATGTCAGAGCTTGTTAATAGCCATTAAATAAAGAGAATTATATTTAATCTGATTCCATTTTTATCTGAATTATGACGCATACAATGAATTTATAACTCGTTCTGAAAGTGTGGTTATATAAATGTAATTTGACATAGATTGCAGTAAGCCGAATATCGGTTTACAAGCCTGTCGGGTTATTCACTGAGTGATGTTTTATTAATAAAATAGGAACCTCGCTAAATGTTGATTAATCTCAAACGTCATTGATTGTCAAAACTCATTAGTGAATTATGACTTGTCCGCGATCATCGGCTTTAGTGATACGATTAACGAGTTTGTAAGGAGGAAAATAATGACCTACTGATACTGGAGTTTGTTGTGTAGAGTTTGGAAATTTATAAAGAAGAATCGTGTATTTTTGTCAGCTTCCGTTTTATTCGGAATTACCTCCTCGGTAATTTCCGGTCCAATCCGGTAGACAGGTCTGTTTTTGAATCGATCCAACAACGATGTATATACATGCATCTGTTAATGGAAATAAGCTATGTTAATAGTTATGATTTTAAATTATTTCATTGCACCATTGTGGGTGAAGCAATTAATTCAGTAATTAGGCATGCCCTTTATAATATATTATCTCCTTTTTTGTGAATAATAGCATGCGTATATAAAATGTAATTTTGTGCAAAACACCAGGATCATGAATTATTGAAATAAATCAACCGTGTATTTTTGTCAGCAGAATCGATGCATATCTTAATGATTTCTGTCTAGAGGGACAAGTTCAGCCGTGATTAGATTGATTTAGAATTGGTCAATAAACTAAACCTGACAGAACAATGCAAATCGTGCTCAAGTGTTATCAGATGTGCCAGTTGTTAAGCCCATATTTCACAATCTCATTTGTCACCACTCATAATGAGAGAACCGCAATAATCGTGATTTAAGGCACGTCATCCATTTAGCGAACGGAGTTTGCCGAAATTGCCCGTTAGGCTGTAGGAATTAACCGAAGTCGCCCGATAGTTGTCAAATAGGTTGTCGGAGTTAACCGAAGTTGTCCGATAGGACAGCGGCATTTGCCAAAGTTTCCCGATATTTTTTAATGGAAGATAGACTGTATACTATTGTGACAAAAATCCCATCATTAATGGGCATGACGGAAGTCAATTAGTGAATTCTGCCCATAAGTTTCACTGCTACATTGCAAGTCACAAGCTATTAATACATACATTAGCAGCAGCTGCAGCAACAGAAAACACAACACATAAATATCACAAAGCTAAATATTTCAAGTACATGAATGTAAAGATGTTGATGATTTTGAGATTCATATCACTCTGTTTAAAAATACTAGAAGATGAGTTTAAGAGTTTTCTTTCTATCCCAGTGTGTTTGTTTCTCTCTCTCTCTCTCTCCTTGTCGGTCTCCTTTATTCCCCTGTTTGTCTTCTGACGCTA
Source organism: Solen grandis (assembly GCA_021229015.1). Classification (NCBI taxonomy): domain Eukaryota; kingdom Metazoa; phylum Mollusca; class Bivalvia; order Adapedonta; family Solenidae; genus Solen; species Solen grandis. Next base: position 7,574,885 of record CM037789.1, read on the forward strand.
AATTAACCTGAACATCAGCTATCAGTCGGTGTCAGGATAATGTGACAGGGTGTGGTATCATGCAATGTGGTATCATGACACATGTCTATGGCGTGATACTGAAGTGTGGCAGCACTATATTGGTCTCCAAATGACTGAACTACTGTCGGTTGGACTTTAAACCCAACAAAGATATATATATGATTAAATGGGTATCTTAAAGACACTATGATACCGACGCTTGTGCAATAGCTATCCGAATAATTGGAACTCCCATCGACACTTTGTTGGGAGTTATCTTTAACCAGGATGATGCCATTGGATGTCCAAGGAGATTGGACCCTAAAGTTCTTCCCAAGACATTTTGCGTGGAAGCACGCGTAATTATCATAAAGTTTTGTCATATTTTTATTTATTTATTTATTTATTTAGAAAAACGTTGCTCCCCGTGTTTAAATCTACACAAAGAAGATTTTTAGACGGCGATAGCCGTCTTATGCTGAAAATCGAAATCAGGCCTTGCTAATTTGCATATTTTCCACAACATTTTTAACTGTACCTCTCCGCGCTTAGTGCGGATCCATGCAATGCGATTCTGCACTAACGAATACGAGTGGAATATGTTACACAGGCGTTTAAATCTTAACCGTAACCGCTTTTAGTGTGTTACTGTTTGTTAACATGTTTTCTTTTGCCATTATTTTGCACTGGAAGCATCAATTTTAAGCGTGAAAAAATATACGTGACATTTCTTAACCAGAACAGCAACCCATCTTACGTACATGAAGATCTACTCCTGTAAAAAGAAAAAATAGTGCTCCGTATGTATGTAATTGACCAAAAGTAGTCCACACAATATTTTGCATGATGGCGAGTTAGGTTCCTCCCAGGGCATTTCTTAACTTTGAAATAGATAGGCAAACATTCTAATATCTTAAATAATGAAATACCTGGTCAATTTCTACACATACAAAACAACAGATAGAATTCGCTAGTACTAGAGAAAGAGAAAGACCTACTAAGGTATGCATCTATTATGAATGAAAGGTTCATGACCTTTACTCCGGATTATTATGTTACAAACAGAACCTCTATAGCAACAGCGGGTGGAGTCTTTGTCATGTGACTGCTTCAATAACTTCAGAAACGCTGGGTTTAGAATGTTAATCCCGTCGCCGTCTCTCAGCGCATTGTGTGCTTTGATTTAACATCACTTAGGAGCAACACGTACTGCGTGTGATTTGCGGCCAAAGGTTTTTGATGATGATTGTATAATCCAAGTATATGACATAACTGACATGTCTCAAATATTAAAAAAAGTGGTTTGGACTCCGATATATACGTTTTCACTAATTTCTTTCAGAAAGGACACGTACACTCTTTTAAAAGGTCATCATATCTCTCCACAGTGTTAAGGTTGCAGCCGAAAAAGGCGATTGTTTTGACAATACTAATACATATAGTAAATCAGTCTACAGATGTATGTCTGCGCATGCGCCTTGTAAAATTCAGAATGTGATTTTGAACCATAAATTCAAATATTAATCTCCATTGGGATTCGATAGTCTTTATAAATGAATTAACTTGTAATTACTCATATGTAAGGTATTGGCCATAGTATTTTTAGCTCACCTGAGCACTTGTACTCGGGTGAGCTTTTGTGATCGCCTTTTGTCCGTTGTGCGACGTGCGTCGTCCGTCGTCAACAACTGCTTGTGAACACTCTAGAGGCCACAGTTTTGGCCCAAACTTCATGAAACTTGGTCAGGATGTTTGTCTACATGATATATCGGATGAGTTCGAAATTGGGTCATGTGGAGTCAAAAACTAGGTCACTAGGTCAAATCTTTGAAAAACCTTGTGAACACTCTAGAGGCAACAGTTTTAGCCAATCTTCATAAAATATGGTCAGGATATTTGTCTACACGATATCTGATGAGTTGAAATTGGGTCATGTGGGTTAAAAACTAGGTCACCAGGTAAATTAAAAAAACCTTGTGAACCCCAAGGCCACAGTTTTAGCCCAATCTTCAATACATTTTGGTCGGGATGTTTGTCTACATGATATCTTGCATGAGCTTGAAATTGGGTCATGTGGGATTAAAAACTAGGTCACCAGGTCAAATATAAGAAAAACCTTGTGAACTCCCTAGAGGCCACAGTTTTAGCCCAATCTTCAATACATTTGGTCAGGATGTTTGTCTAATTGATATATTGGATGAGTTCGAAAATGAGTCACATGAGGTCAAAAACATGGTCACCAGGTCAAATCTAAGAACACTCTAGAGGCCTACATTTTTGTCCCAGTCTTCATTAAACTTAATATGAATGATGACTGCATGAATTCCCAGTTGAGTGCAAATTCGGGTAGGATCAATATGTAGGTCACTTAGTCAAATGTTAGAAAAAACACTTTTAGATGCCAGATTTTTTGTCATTATGCCTAACACAGCCATCTTACTCAGGTGAGCGACACAGGGCCATCTTGGCCCTCTTGTTTTTTTAATTTGTATCGAATAATTGTTCGGGAAAGTACGCTAAATTATCAACTTCGCTGACAGTTATCGTGTCAACTTCGATTCTACTTACTTGTCGTAACTTGATACAATATCCATGAAACAAAAGTACATTATCCTACTCCTTGTAAACATCCTTTAGTTATATCTTTACACGACGGCTGACCTCTCATTGTCTACTTTTCTTTTTAAATATGCCAACTTGTTTTTATTTATTTTATTTTGAATGATTTTACTTTTAACAAAGATAGGTACTGCCGAATCGTTACAGGATTTTCACGGTACGGTGCTCAATATGGAGAGTCCTGTTCAGTATTAGCACCGACTATTTTATAAGTTAGAGCGTTTGAAAACGTCCTTGCAACTTGCGATATATTTTGATGACCCCTGTCATTAAAGATATCCGGTACGTTGCTTTGACCGAAAACTGCGGGAAAAAACAACAACAACAACAATATATATATACCTTTGCCTGGCATTAAATTCGAAAAAAAAATGTAAAAAAAAATAATAATAAAAAAACAGACTTACAGAATAAAAGAAACTGAACAGTACAGAACATTAACTTGTACTTCATGTACATCACATGAATAAAAGATGTGTGTACGCACACAAATTACGCTCTCAAATGTAGCAATAATGATAATATAAATCTAAACAACACTGTTACTGAAGGGATGAGCTGGGTACTAAATACAACGTTATTTATCAAAACTTGTCTAAGGTTAAACGCTTATTTAATAAATTTGCACAGTTTGAATAAAGTTTTTTTTACACTACACCTGAACAATTTCAAAAGTTTATACATGTACAATAGGACAACGCCATCTCTACATCGGGATGGGGGTGAGGGTAATTAGATACGTTCTTTAAAAAAAGGCCCTTACCGATGTGTACACAAAACGAACTGAAACTATGCGATGATGTATGTATCGCACAGTTTCGGTCATTGCAGAGATAAATTATATCACACGGATGTACCAATGGAAAAATACGAGTTTCTTATCAAATCCAACACTGGGGTTATGTGATGTTTAAATTTTATTTTAGTGTAAAGTCAGAACCTGTAGAAATAGTTCTCCCGGGATGATGGGGGTGCAGCACCCCTGCATGTTCGGTGTAGTAGTACTCCTAGTTTAACAGGCTTTTAAAACTTGGCACCGTTCTTGGTACCATATCTGATAAACATTTATTTTGATTTAGAAAACTGGTGAGCATTCTCGGGTGATAGGAATTGGTTAAAAAATTAATGAATCTTTCCGCTGGTGAGATAAGGTCACCGTTGCGAAGTAAATATTCAGATTATGTAGAGAAACACAAGTAAGTTTATGTCTGAAGGAGTTAACAGAGATCGCCTGCCATCTAGTTCGTGTTGCTATGGCAGGTGTGCTGACTGGGGGGCAAGGAGGGTTCTGATATTTAATTCCAAAAGGTTACTGTTTGGGTAGACAGATCGAGAAATCTGAGTCAATTTCTGGAGGAGAGAGTGATTTTATAGGCTCACACGATAATGAAAATTAATAAGTTATTCCTTTCGTTTTCGTGTCAAATGATAAATATTTTCCTCTAAAAATAAATTTATTTGATATATTTAATGCTATCTGCTGTTAATATATATTAATAACATGAGTTACTACATTAAAATTAAAAAAAAGTACAGTCAAGTAAAATATTTAACAGGATGTGACTCTTTCTCATAAAATTGTTTCATATCTAGTTTATGTCAATATCTTTGCCATTAATCAGGTTTGATAATAAAAACCTTGGTTCTTAAATTGTTTATCATCATATACTGACGTCATTCCAAAAAGAACAACACCTAAATATGCAAGAATGGTAAAAAGTTAAGATAGGAATATAAAGGATCGAACAATTTAAGAATTTCGAATTCTAAAGTGCAAAATACTTTGGCCAAGTCTCAAAATTGCACCTGATGTTTTCTGAAGCTTTCATAAAACGTCAAAAACAAACAAACAACAAAACACATACGCACACACACAGGCGCAAGTCACATAATCAAATATTTTACATAATCGGCCTATACATGTATATTAATATCTTATTATAGTATATAGCCCATATAGAAAAAAAGTTTGTTTCAAGCACTTGTGCACTTGTCACAGTAGGATCTGTGACTCTTACTTCCCTACAAACTCCACACAGTGATCTCCCTTGCAAGCAAAAATAATCACTGCCGTTACAAATGTCACGTGATGATGGTAAACTTACAAAATGGCGTCTCCGCCTGCTGTCACAACGACAAAAATATTTTTAAAAATGATTAATTTTTTTTACCACGAGGCGATATTTGATTTTTATTTTAACCCTTTCCCTCATATATACTCATTTTGACGCCCTCAATAGGTATCACATAAAGCCTGATCTGCAGAAAACCACAGTTAAACCTACAAATTTATTTACAAATCCTCATTCCAGACCACTGAGAGCAGCGAACAGCATAAAACCTGATCAGCCTGCGAGTTACTCGCAGGCTGATCTGGTTTTATGCTGTTCGCATAAGTCTTTTCATGGTGTCCTCTATGAGGGAAAGGGTTAAAGAAAACATACTTAGAGAAATGACACTCGCAGTAAAATAATTATTTTGGAAAAAAATAAAAAAAATAGCTAAATTCAGTTAATTTTTGCTTGTGGTGGCAGTGGTTGTCTACAACTGTAAGGGGAGAAACTACTGCGTGAAGTTTGGCTTCCCTAGTGTTCTTTGTACCCCGATTTGTATGCAGGCAGAATGTCGTCATAACGAGGTATATGTTCAATATATACCTCGGTAATTCAACATTGTAGCTAACCATTTTTTTTCTGCCTGCTAAACCAAATGTCACAGTACCTATTACACACAACAGGAGAGAAAGATGTGTATTGCAATTTATTGTTTTGTAACATGAACTGTATGTATATGTGTTTATGTGTGTTTTAACCTAAATAGATATGAATGAATGAATGAATGAATGAATGAATGAATGAATGAATGAATGAATGAATGAATGAATGAATGAATGGATGAATGAATGAATGAATGAATGAATGAATGAATGAATGAATGAATGAATGAATGAATGAATGAATGAATGAATCAATCAATCAATCAATCAATCAATCAATCATCTGGAATAAGCTAACGCACACACACAATTCGGTCTACCTATTGTACCGAAGTTTCGCGTGTGTGACGGTTTGTATATGCAAAGTGTTGTTATACCGAGGTAAATTTTCCGAGGCATACGGTTTTGTACCTCGGTATGAAATTCAACTTTAAAGATAACCATTATTTAAACCATAAAATCAAACCTCGTAACTATTCTTAACCCCTTACTCTTACCCATAGTCTACCCCAAATACTGAAAAAGACAAACCGAGGTACGAATTTTCTACCTCTCAACATATTGTTTACACACACACCCGCACCCCACCCCAACACAAATACATTATTATATTACTATTTTAACATGGTATTTCGTGTGTATCTCATACCTCACTTTTACGGTTTGTACCCCGATCTGTATGTAGAATGTTGTCATAGCGAGGTATAATTTTACGAAGCATGCCTCGGTATGTAATTCAACATTGAAACTACTCAATCCCAAAACCAAACCGAACACTATTCACAACCAGTAGTCCTAAAACCCTCTTGACCTGAACACTGTCCTAAAACCCTCTTGACCTGAACGCCGAGATAAACGATTTCTACCTCACAACGTGACGTATACATAGAATACAACACATAGACATAGGCATACATATACACAATTAGCATTCAATATACATATTGCTAAAACACACTTATAATTATAATTAAAATATTTAACTGCATAACTTTACCCCTCTTCAAATCGTTAACACTTAAGTAATAAGAACTCTTTTCAAGAGATGAAACTTTTAAAGGGGAAGAAAAAAACCACCCAAGTTTATTTCACGCTTTTATTTCATAGTTTCTTTAGTATGTGTGAGTGTACATGTACGTTTCGATAGTTAATATTTTGATAGTTATATCGCTTACCTTGCTATCTTCGAACATTAATTGGATTGTGTATCTTCAGATTTTGTTAATATGTAAAATAAAACAATGTCTACAACCACTCTTTAAAGAATTTAAGACTATAATGAAAACGTTTGACCTAAGGGCGTATGTGACAGTTTTCTACATTTTCTGTAAAGACAAATAAGGAAAATTTAAACTGTTCAATATATTTTTTTTTTAAACATTGCATGATTATGAAAAAAAAAATGTGGGGTCACCGTCCTACTTGTTGAGTTATCTGCCCCTGAATGTGATTAAAATAAATCTTACTGATACCTTTTATTATTCTTTTATTAATGTTTGTGATTTCATTTCAAGTCATTATGCAAAATTTGAAACCAATTGATCTTATAGAAGTTTTGTTATGTTTAAAGCTGTAAATATATTGCATTTTTTAAAGGGGAAGGGGGGGGGGAGAGAATCTGTCACTTAGAATTTCTACAAATTTTGTACAGAGACAAGGAATTAAGTACTGAACATTTTATTTTGAAACGTTATGTGGTGTTGTTTGCTATTATTTGATTTATCTGCCCTTATCCGCCCCCATATTTCTTTTCAGAAACATGTTTCTTTTATGTTTCTCTATAATCATGCAAAGTTTAATAAAATTCTATTGAGCAATTTAAATACAAATGTAATCCTTCTTTGTCTGTATAGGAAATGTAGCAAACTGTCACATACGCCCTTAACGACACGTATGTATTATCTAAGCGGTAACGACAGCCCCCGTTTGCCCGAAATCTAGTGCGCCGTGATATTTTGGCCCTTGTCTCTGTATTCAAGTTTTGTTGGGTCTTACCAAGTTTCCCCACTGTCTATCGTAGGTCGTCGGGAAACTTCAAGGTGTACTACGGTTCATACCGCGGTCTATCATGTATGGGGGTCAGTATGTTTTCTCCCGATCGGGTCCCTCGTGTTTTTCACTTACTGATCAAATTAGGAGACAAAAAGATCTTGTGAAAAATCCAACATATATTAATGAGACCTGATGGTATTATGGATGGGGCTTTTCGTGCCTTTTTCATCAGAAGTAGGTAAAAGGTCAAAATCAAGGTTAATGATAAAGGTATAATGAAGAGGTCCGTCTACTTAAGCAACTGTCCATATATTGAAGTAATCCAATAAAGCACATAGAAGTTATAGTGGATTGGCCAAAAGGTAATCCTGTACAGATGCCGCTAGATAAAAGGTCAATGTCACAAGGTCAACTGCATAATGTAATGGTCCATCCACTTAAGCGACTGTCCAAATATTGAAGCAATCCAATGAAGTACATAGAAGTGATAGGAGATTAAAAAAGGTCAACCTGAGCGGAATTCCGCCGCCCGCCTGGACATAGTTACTGCCTTGAAGCGATCAGTTTGCATAAGGAACAACCGGGACTGACGTATCTCAAATTGTTAATGTTTTCTGCGAATGAAACTTGGACGCCGGGAAGCTTTGAAGTATGTTTCTGGCGAAAACCTCCCCAGCATTAGCAATAATTCGTCTTGAGATTTCGACGAGACAAAAAAGTTTCCGTTTTATTGAGTTCACCCAATTTAGCTACGGCCTCCGCGCCGTGACTGCCGTGACTTTTTTTTTTTTTTTTTTTTTTGACAGACGGCATCATCCACGGCAATCACAGCCTGTTACGCTTGCCTATTCCGTCCCCAGTCAACGCTGGTCTGAAGTCTGAAACGTGATTGCCGTTGACGCCGGGAACAGAATGAAGCATTACATTTAGGTAATATCGGTAAACCTTTAGAAGCTTTTCGAAAGCAATTTTATCCCTTGAAACTTATGTGTTTTTCTTAGATATAGCATACAATTTGTTTGAATACAAAATGCATTATTCTAGCACTAAATGATACAATTAGTCTTGGAAAGTATTATTTATCTAAGTTATTGCTTAAAAGGGTAATTAACTTTACAGACTCATCGCCTGTAACAGATATATCAACTTTATTACAGAGTCTGGGAAATGTACAAATATGGGAAAAAATTATCTAATGTGTGCTTCCCGTCGATGACGCTTTTAGCGCACTGTTTGACCATTGTTCAATCACGATTTAACTCCCTTGGGTAATTGTAACAATAATGAAAAAGGGAATGAGGTCGAGCGATAAGTGCATTAAAAGCATACTGGTAACATCTAAGTATTCACATAAAAAAATAATGGCCTGTACATAAAATGCTACAATTACTGTTATGGGACAAAATCTAGATGATATCTTTTCGATATGATTTGCCTGAAATAATGAAACGAAATGCAGGTCAGATATCATGCATCACTCTGGAGAACTAACGACACATGCGGTGAATGTTTGTAAATCCTTAGAGTAGAATTGAGCGTATTTTCATCCAAGCCTTTATTTTAGATCTCTCTTGTGTGCATACGGATACACACGTAACTATTAGTGCATTATATGGGTCTTAATGATTATTTCTGTGTGTCTGATAAAAAGCAGCTGAATCAAAGATGACCATTGAACAAGAAACTAATTTTTTAACCGTCTTTGTCTATTGCGTCTCTCAATACCCATCTACAGACGCATGGTCAAACAAAGCAACATTCCGGGATTGCATCTCCATCACAATCAATAGCGTTACAACGGTATTGAACCTCAATTTAGAATTATAAAACCTATCATTAGAATTTTCTATTGCCTTGTGCCATCAAATGACTCATTACATTCACTCTTCACGTATACACTCCCTTCACAGACTTGCGATACGATACACAGCTGGTGAAAACCCCATGTTGCTGACCGTGTCACATTGTTCCGCAAACACCTGGTTCGGGGATACCGTATTCTATATTTGGTCGATTTTCATGAAATGGGGGATCACAAAAATAGCCGTGTTAATGTGACCCACATTTGCTAAGTTTATTTGTCAGGAAACCAAAAACTTCACCGACATTAGTAAAAGTTAGTAGAAAAAAAAACTTTATCTATTTTTTTATTTCTACCGATCATGTGTTAGCAAACTGTTTATTTGCTTATTCGCAAAACAGACAATGAAGAAAAAAATGATGTAAAATATAATATTTTGAAGTAAAGACGTAAATATCAAATACAGTTGAACCTGTACTAGCGACCACCTGTTTTAAGATGACATTCTGCATTTAGCGGCCAGTTGTAATATTACCAAATTAGCATTATTTTTTGTTATTCAAATATGTTTAACCTTCATTTAGCGATCACCTCTGTTAATCGGTCACTTTCTCTTGTTCCATTAACTGACCGCTTAAAACAGGTTTGACTATATACATGTATATATGACTGAATAAAACCACATTTGTATTTTGCTTTAGAAATGTTACTTATGGACACTTATTTCTTTCCATACTGGACAACTCGAATAATTCACTAGCCTAAATTTTATAAAGCAAAATATACAATTTACTTCTATAATTGAACTTATTTCCGTGAGAGAACAATTTCCGTTATTTTATGAGTTGAAGTTATACCGAATGAGTAGTCATATCCTCCTTTTGAAGGACCATCAACCAGTGTTGTCTTTCATTATGGACTTCCCAGTTCAATATTGGCTTGAATTGATAGGACCAATAAAAGGAAATGGACACGTTACAGTGTTTTGATTTCATTAAATAAGAAATGGGATGCTTGAAATTTCCAGTGATATTTAAGTCAATGCAATCGTGAGTATGAATAGTTATCTCTATAAGGTTGATATTGCTGTGTGTACTGAGAATAGCTAAAATCACGTCATCCGTAGGCAAGTCCAGTACTTTTGAACACTTTCCTTTTATAATACGTTGAGTGTTTATTTTTATTTCGTTATCTTCGATTCTTTGTGCGAAAAAACTATGAGTGAATTCATTCAACAGCGATGAAGAAATTTTACATGACTGTTGAAATATTTTAAGTTGCGCGAATCTGAAAACATATGAAATATTGATTCAGGAATCTTTTTCTCATACAGGTTTTATTATTATTATCATTATTATTTTGTAACAATGTATCCTTAAAATACGTAAAATAACGCCGCTTATTATAAACCTGGCGGTTGTTTATGGTTATTGAACACTGGTTCTATCATAAACACACGCCATGGAACAATAACATCTAATGGTTTCCACAATCTGAATCTTGATCTAATATGCATTCAAACTCCACCCTGAATAAAGTTATCTAGAAAGCAGCTTTTAACATCATTATAAATCAGGTTTTTATCACGGTAGACACTTTGGTATAATTACAACCAGAAGGAGATATAAATTTATTGGGTAAAACCATGGTTATTTATTCTTCAAAAGCATAAGACATTGCTGCTCTCGGGTTACTCAGGACAGCAATTTTCTTTTTCGAAATATTGCCGAAGTAAATCGAAAATTAACAATATTAATCAACCGTACGATTCCTGGCACTAGTGATTGGTTGATTGACAGCATATGGTGTATCGCTGAAGTGTATCTAAAAGCTTCTATCTATCTATCTATCTATCTGTCTGTCTGTCTGTCTGTCTGTCTGTCTGCCCGTCCGTCCGTCCGTCCGTCTGTCTGTCATTCATCTCTTTAATTTTATTGTTTCGTTTTCTGTCTTATAGTCTTCTGCTAAAATATGTATGGTGATCATCCAGACTGATTTACATGCAGTTCCTATCATGTTAATTCGTTTTTTGTTTGTTTTGTTTTTTTTTGTTGAAAATCTGTCCATATGACTCTTCTTTTAAATGATTATAAAGGGCGCCGTGGTTCAGTGGAAACACACCCGACTGCGGATCTGAGGTTGTGAGTTCGAACCCCGTTTGGGGCAAGGATTTTTCATGATCTTCCAAGGCATAAAGTACTGATCCAACAAATGAGCAGTGGAGAGAGATTAGTATATGTTGTAAGAACTTGTTCCAAATAGTTGAAAAGTAGATAGTTGAAGCTAACTAGTTATATTTCTTGTTACGTAGTTATATGCTCAATGAGTTATGTCAAATTGATTTTTCATTTGCTATTCTGCTTTATGAATCCTAAAGCATTTTATGACCATTTGAAAAATCAAACTCAAATTAAATTCAATTAATTTAGATATATTCTGATGTCAGCCCTACTTTTCATCCAAATACCCAATCCATATCAATTTGGCAACACAAAAACTGTATTTTATTATTTGTTTGATGGGTTTTATGTCCCATCGGCTGTATTTCAGTCTTTTTGAGACGATGTCTACTTGAGACTGGTATAGTGCTGCCACACTGCAGTATCACGCCGTAGACATTAGGCAGAATACCATACCCCAGTTACATTATTCTGAAAGATTTTGGTAAGACGCGGTCGGGAATCGAACCCATAACCTCCCACTTGTACATTTAATGATATATATATATATATATATATATAGTTGACAGAATTATATGACAGTATTTGTATTGTTTTTATTTCCATATATTCTTTTAATTCTTATTATTTTTAAATATTATGCACCAATTGAGTATGTCTTTGACAGTTCAAGTATAACAAATGCATATATCATACCAGTATATAAAGACAATAAAGTTTTCCGAAAACATATTGGAGCCACTTGCTTAAGTTTGGCTCCAACAACTTAAATTTGGCTCTAATTTTTCTCATTTGGCGAATGTGTTGGCGCAAACATTTTTACAGCCAGGGTGAGCCATGACAAAAATAATATTTATGTTGAACAGAAGCTTATGCATTTGTTTTATTATTAAAATCACGGCAACAGGCCACAAACGCAAATGCTTCACCTAACTATGAATTACTTTCGGAATGGCATACACGTTATATAAAC
>CM037789.1:7587265-7637265 GCA_021229015.1 Solen grandis
TTCTTCTTGACAGATAGATAACAACAATATATGGACTTGGTACATTTTTGCATTGATTATAAGGTGCAAATTTGCACTGACCTTAATTCAGGCTTTAAAATATTGCAATATTTCTTGTATGCTCTCCAGCAATGTGATTCAGACATGGTTTGTGTGAAATTGCCATCTAGTTTAAACTTAGAAATTTTGGTCAAAGTTTTGCATGCAAGGTACTTTCATGCTTATATCTCCGTATCCAGGCATAGGATTGATTTGAAACATCTTTAATATGTTTAGGGGTATCATAATGTGTTAGTCTGATAGTTTGTAATGAAAGCATGCATTATCTTTCTGTAGATTTTTTATGTAACTGAGGAAGATATTTCTGTATCTGCCCTTTATAGTCTACTCTGGTTTCATCAGTGTATGCTGTAAGGGAAGTTAATAAATTCAGTTGGTTGTGTCGTCATCTTTAAACAAAAGGCAGTAAAAATAAAAGAGTAATGCTCTAGCAACTTAACAGTTTGAAATTATCTACATTCAATATATTGAGCTGTATCTGGTAGATGCTCATTTGATCAAGCAACATTTGTATCCCATCTTTATACAAAAATGTATCATTATAAAAAAATTCTTTTTTTTTCATATTTATCTTTGATATATCTTAAATAGATTTATCCCTGGCCCACGCAACACAAAACTTCTCATCTTGTATTTTTTCTTGAGTTAAAAAGATGACCAGTCATTTAAAGGCTCATTTTCAACCAGTTCCAATCTTCCCTGAAACATATATTTCTGTCCATTTCTTTATAAGCGACATCAGCACAAATATGCTCTTGTCTAGAAATCTTGGCATTCAACATAATTTTTTGGCAGTTATGACAGACTGACAGTTTTTAACCCATACCATGCTAAATTCGTAATTGGTCTTGCCTTTCTTCATTTGGACTGTACCATTAGTTGTTAATGGGGGTGCTAGGTGAACATTTATGGTCTGAATAGCAAACTGTGAAGACCATGATCAAACTTCACAGATGTGCAGGCTGATCTTGGTCTGCACTGGTGGCAAAGGTGCCCACAAGGGTTAAGACTGAAGAAATCCTGTTCGTGTTAAGATAAAAAATTAAAACAAAACAAACAAACAAACAAACAAACCAAAAAAACATACATACATTGAGATGTTTGGTGAAGTAAAGGTCTGGATAGTCTAACTGTATATTTGTTCCTGTCTGTATTCCTGTCTGTACACCTCTCCATGCGCATTTCTTGTGTCTATTTCAGCTTCTGGAGGATGACCGAGACAAGCGGAAATCAAAGGTGAAGTCTTCTGGAGGGGTTCAGCTGAACTCTGTAAGTGACCCTTGCTTTGATAAAATTTTAACTTTTATAACATCTCTACCAAATTTGATTGGGAGCATTTTTAGCTCAACTATTCGAAGAATATGAGAGCTATTGTAGTCACCCTTGCATTGGCGTTGGGTTGCAGCTTTTGGTGAAAGTTTTGCGTGCAAGTTACTATCAACCTTATATCTCAATAACTGTTTATGGTATTGACTTGAAAGTTTATAAATATGTTCAGGGGCATCAGACAACCAAGGTAGATAACTCTTGACTGAATTTAATATGAATTATGGTCCCTTTTTAACTTAGAAATTTTAGTTAAAGTTTTGCATGCAGTAGAAAATTTGGTTAAAGTTTTGTGTGCAAGCTACTATTTAGTTTGTATCTCAATAACCATTCATGGTATTGACTTGAAAGTTTATGAATATGTTTAGGGGCATCAGACAACCAAAGTAGATAACTCTTGATGGAATATATTACAAATTATGGCCCCTTTTTAACTTAGAAATTTTGGTTAAAGTTTTGCATGCAAGATACTCTCATGCTTATATCTCAGTATCCAGGCATGCAATGATTTGAAACATCTTTAATATGTTTAGGGGTATCATACTTTCATGGTAGATAACTCTTGATGGAATATGTTATAAATAATTGAAACTTTTTAACTTAAAAAATTTGGTTAAAGTCTTGCATGCAAGGTACTTACATGCTTATATCTCAGTATCCAGGCATGTGATTGATTTTAAACATCTTTAATATGTTTAGGAATATCATACTATCTAGATAGATAACTTTTGATGGAATATGTTACAAGTTATGGCCCCTTTTTATAGAAATTTTGGTTAAAGTTTTGCATGCAAGGTACTTTCATGCTAATATCTTAGAGTCCAGGCATGGGATTGATTTGAAACATCTTTAATATGTTTAGGGGTATCATACTATAAAGGAAGATAACACTTGATGGAATATATTAAAAATTATGACCCCCTTTTAACTTAGAATTTGGTTAAATTTTTGCATTCAAGCTACTATCCAGCTTATATCTCAGAAATTGCTTGTGGAATTGACTAGAAAGTTAAGGAGTGTCTTCAGGGGCATCAGAAAACTAAGGAGGATAACTTTTGGACTGAATTTTATACAAATTATGGCCCTTTTCTAACTTGGATTTTTGGTTAAAGTTAAGCATGCACAGTGTTATTGTGCTTATGTCTCAGTAACTAGGCATGGGATTGATTTTAGACATCATTAAAATATTAAGGGGTATCAGACTATAAAGGTATATCATTTTTGACTATTATTATGTACAAGGTATGTGAAGGGCAAGAATTGAAATAGATTTCATTTGATTTACCAACAAGCATTTTAAATAGTCGAGCGTGCTGTCCTCTGACAGCTCTTGTTGTGATTATTTTACCATTCCTTGCCATTCTGATCTGTATAGTGTCAATGTTTTTATACCTCTCACTTGAAGTGGAGATATTTAAGAATCAGTTACTCTATTATGTGGCATTGCCTCCCAAAATATCTTTTTATACTGTGGAGTCAAGGTGGTGTAGTGGGAGATTTCATCACCTTCAGTGATAGCTCTTGTTTTAGATTGGAATGATTTGGGTTTATAATTAACTACGCAATTTTTCCCTCTTTAACTTGCTTGACTGTGACCATTTTCCTTATTTAACTTTTGGAGAAAGGTCAGTGCATCAGCTCCTACATTTTTATTTTTTTTTATGACCTCAAGGTTTGACTACTGGTAATCCATAGTGACTTTGTTGCTATGCGATTGTAGCAGCAAATCTTAAGGTCAGAAGGTCAAGGCCAGGTCAGACAGTGACCTTTGTAGTGTTTGTCTGCAGGTGCCACGTTCCCAGTCCAGTGCTGACTCCCATGTCTCAGCTAATGTAAAGACTGCTGAGCCAAAACCTGCACAGAAAGTCCAAGCCAAGGTGCAGTCGCCCCAGCAACCAAAGGCTCCACCCCCAGCATCATCCAATACAGCTGATCTAATTGGTCTAGGTAGGTCCAAAGGTTCAAATAAAGACCTTATATATATACTGGATAATGATTATCATGTAGTTTGCTTTTCAGTTGCCATTTTAATAATTATTGATTGCTAATGTACTGGAAAGTCTTAGTAAGTTTATATTTTAGGACTTAATCAAAATCAATATGTCAACTGAATGGCATGAAATGAGTGTTTGGCTATTATGAAAGTGATTAAAATTGGTAAAATACTTACCATTGGAAATGGTGCCTGGTCATGTAATGAATTATCTTGTATGTGTATTGCAAATAATGATCTGTAATTAACCCTTTCACTGCCAGGTCAACTATCATATTTAAACAAGCTGTTTGCCAAGGAATATCTTAGAAAGTACAGGTTATTACTGTACTAGCATAATGTGGCTGCTTTCCTTTCCCTGCCAACAGGATGGGTTAACCTGTCCTACACATGGGACTGTGTATTAGCCAACAGGACAGGTTTACTCTTATGGAGGTTTCCACATTGGAACCCCCCTCCTAAAATGGGTGAACCCATCTTGTTGGCAACTGCGCTATCTCAATTGTAGGACAGTTTTCCGTCCTGTGGGCAGTGAAAGGGTTATAAAAAAAAATAATAAAAAAATAAGGTGAACAAATTGAGATAAAGGATAGGTCTTGTGAGAGATACCTAATCAGATATGAGCATTTAAAATATCCGGCTTCTTGTGTGAATTTATTCTGTTGTAGAAATACTTTCAATGTCAAATCCTTTTTCTGTAAATCTAATTATTTTGTTTTTATGTTATTTTACATGTCAAATGTGATAACCTACTCCCTGCACATATACAAGCTGTCTGCTTCAATATTGGCGCTGCATTCCTTAGATTAACATGTAGTTATTGTACTGTCTATTTCCCGTCTGTATTCATTTCCGTCCAGAATTGATTTACTGTCTTATTTTTCTTGAAGTTTTTGCACAAACTCCCCCCACTAACACTGACACCAGCGGTAAGTAACTCCAGTTATCTGCCCCAGTAATGGTGATCGGTCTATCCTTACCTTGTGGTTGTTATGGTGATGGACCAATTGCATGTGTTGTCATGGAAATACTAAATGCACAGTTTCAATTATTAATTGATTTGTATAAGAGTAACAGTACTTAAAAGGCTCTGTGTACAGGAAATAGGGTATATCATTTATGAGTATATCATTTACATAACTATAAAGCATATCTATTGGAAACATTCCATTAGGGTTCAAACTGACAGTGGTTGTTGCTTGATGTGTAAAATCTATAGATGGGGATATGTCAAAATTGGTAGAAAGGGAAGGACGTCTAACATTCAGATTGAGCATGCAGGCTTTATTCTGATGATTACTTTCTGTATCACCTGCTGTAAGCGTCAACTGTCTGTCCGTCTGTCTGTCCGTCAAACTTTTTCTGTCACAATTCAGCAGGTGACACATGTGTTCCAAAATACATTCTTGTTGAAGTGAAAAGTAAAAGCATCATTTTCACAAGATTGGAAAGGGGTAAATAGCAATTTAGGAAAAATTGCATGAATTTCAAGAAATTATCGGAGGGGAAACCACCTCTGTAGGCCCCCTTATAAAGAATGATAAAAGGCATGATGGTGTGTGTAAGTAGACAATGACAACAAACAAGTTATTTATTTTGGTGTTCTTTTACTCATTTTGGTGTTCTTATTATAATGGATTGTGAAAAGAATTTGATCTGCTCAGCCTCTGTATATGTAACAGGTTGTGATCATACTTTGTAATGCATGTTGTCAAAGAAAAAGTATTTTATGTGTGAAATGTTTATTTTTCTATGATTAAGAGTGAAAAAGAAACGGTGTTCTTTATAGGAATGAGAAAAAAAAGGAGGCCATCATTAAAAATATGTTTGTTTGTCATGCATCGACTAACTTATCAGAATCAATTCCGAATCAAATTATTTTATTAATACCAGATAAGTAGGTTGTTTACGCTTTTACATCATTTTCACTCATTCTGTTCTTATTGCTGTTTTCATGCCACTTTCAAACAGATATCCTCTGCAGTTTTCATTTAAAGATGTAAAATGATGAAGCAAATAAAGATTTGAATAAGCTTAATATGTTCATCTCTTCATCTTGAAGGCCATTCAGCTTTGCCATTGTCATTTGGAAAAAAAATCCCTATCTTCTTAACTACCTAAAACGCAAACAGACATATTATCAATGTAGCTGTAAAACTGCTTTGATTCATGCCTGTTTTTATCCTTTTTCATCATTTCTCTCTGTTTTGGGCAGACTCCTTTGGCTTTTGCAATCCTAAAGGAAGTCTCAATCATCCTATGATATGATAACTATAGAAGTTTTTGATATTCCTGGTGTTAAGTCCTAAGAAAGTTTAACAACCCAATTTGCTATATAAACATATAAACATAGAAGGCTCGTGACATGCATTTCTTTTCCAATATATGCACAACATGTACGTGGTTCAGACGTATAAGAATGGAAATGGGGTTTTGTTTTTCATGCTTTATCGTAGAATAATGCACACTGTTGAGTTCAGATGCTTTGTAATTCATCACTCAAGCCTACAACCCTTGTGATTAGATTACTGTGCATCTGAACTTAATATGCTGCATTCTGCGATATAACACTCAAAACGAAACTCTACTTCTAAAATGTAATCATAGTGAAATATCAAATTGATATTTATAAGGACAAGTGGTAAATTTTGTGAAATGATATTTCAATCCTGTAAAGAGGTGTCTGTGAAAATTACATTTACAGAGTTATTAGAGTTAGTTATTAGAGTATTACCTATAAATGACTGTGGAAGACCATGGCTAGTGTGCATTTTCATTCCTAAACTTAGGATCTTAAAGTAGGGGATGCGCACAATCTATGGGTGCGCACTATTTATGGTCTAATACTGTATTTGGTATAAATAACTAAATTGTACATATAAGCATGGAGTTGTAGAATATATGGTTTAAAAGACAGGGAAGTGGGAAAAGAAATTTGTATCACAATAATAATTATTTCTCTTATACAGGTGAACTTCAATGACTCGAACAGGCTGGGGGGGAATGGAAATTTGTTCTAGTCATCGGTGGTTAAACCCCAACCGTGGTTTAAATGATTTACATACATGTTTTAAAAAATATGATTTATTATAAGGCTTTCTTTTAGCACTGTCAGATTGATTAAAGTAGATTATCGTATTTTGTCGTTTTTCTTATCATAACATCAGCAGATTAATGTATCATTAAATAATTCTTTTATTCTTTAAATATCATTTAAATCCATTAAACGACAGCTGACAAAATCAATTATCAAAGCATCATTTCGTACATGTACTCATACATCATCCTACGTGCAAGTCGTAACATTTTCTGCATACTATGTTTATTTTTTCTTTTGCAGAAAAATTAAATAAAAAAAAAGAGCAATTGTGAATAATCCACAAATATGGCACCATTAGATAAGATAATCAAGTTAAACAATAATAATGCTTGTGCCAATCTGACAGTGTGTGAAAAACACTCTGCACCTCAGGTTGCTAATTAAATCACTAGCGAACATCACATGTAGGGTGTTAATTGGTTCGACCAACAGGTGTGAAATACCTAGCACTTTTAGCCTGGGGACAGAAATTTCGTTCGAGAGTTCCAGCCATCAGTGTTCGACTCATCCAAGGTCGAACAATAAAAAATAAAGAACAGTTTTGCCGGGACCTTGAAATGTGTTCGAGTTATGTATGGTGTTCCAGTTTTCAGTGTTCGAGTCACCGAAGTTCGACTGATTTTCAAAAAATGTTTGCATTATTTTGGTGGAGGATTTTTTTTCTGTCAGCATGAAGAGTTTTAAAAGCTTGAAAAAAATGATAACAGAACAACTTGTTTGAATAGTTGTTGACCTATTTCACCTAAATGATATTGGATGACCTCACTGGAGCCCCAAATCCTTGTTACATTTTGTTTTATTACTAACCTTGGTATAACATTTTAATTTCTTTCTTTAAGATTGGGGAAAATATGTTTTGCAAAATACAACTTTTTGATCCCAACATTTTGTCAAAATGCAATATTTTATATCAAATGTAACATTTACGATCAACATTTTGTGCCAGAGTCCAGTATTTCATGTCAAATCTGATATTTACACGTGAAGATCGAACAGTTTGTGTTAAAGTCTAATACTTACCTGTCGTCGAAAACCAACATGTTAAATCAAAGTCCAGTATATTATGATTTTCTGTCAAATTCCAATAATTTTGTCAAAGTCAAATATTTACCTGCCAGAATCTAAGATTTTGTGTAAAAAACCCAATAGTTGAAAGTGCTTTTCATCCTAATGGGATTTAACCCTTTCCCTCATAGAGGAAACCATGAAAAAACCTATGCGAACAACATAAAACCAGATCAGCCTGCGAGTAACTCGCAGTCTGATCAGGTTTTATGCTGTTCGCTGCTCCTCAGTGGTCTGGAAATAAGGACTTTATAATTAAATTTGGTAAGGTTTAACTGTGGTTTTCTGCAGATCAGGCTTTATGTGGTACCTATTGAGTGCGTCATAATGAGTCTATATGAGAGATATATAAAACATTGGTGGCCATATGAAATCTTTATCTTTACAACTGATTTATATTGTACTGCTTTGACTTCTTATTCCAACTCATTGGTACCATGTGTTGTGTGTTTGTATATTTTATAAAATGGAAAAGGAAATGATTTTCAACCCTCTAGTATTCTGTGGAAGTCAAATACAATAATATTAAACCCTCATTGACCTTCCAGTGATTTTTGTGCCACCTGCTGTAAGCAGAGGTGACACATAAAGATCACCTTCCGTTGTCTGTCTGTCCATCTGTCTGTTTGTCTGTCCATCACACTTTTTCTGTCACACTTCAGCAGGTGACATACGTGTTCCAGAGAATACTCTTGTTGCTTTTTTTTTGCTTTTTTTTTACCACCTGTTGCTTTCTTATTGGGAAAATTAGAAAAAAGAAAATTGGGGAAGTATAAGATAATGAAAGAGTGTCTTTGATTATTAATTAAATTATCAAATCATAGGTTTGACATGTCCTAGAAAGTTTCAAATCAACATTTTAGTTATGACAGTATCACAATTTTCATTAAAATTCCATGAATTATTTCTTTTAAAAAACTGCCTTCTACAAGCAAACAATATAAAGCATAAAACAATTCATCACCAATGACCTAGAAAAGTTTTTTCAATTTTAATATTTGGCATGGTATTTGCATTTTTCACATATGTCTATGTGACATTTGTCATTTTAAAGTAATATCTTTAAACTTTTTAATGTGATATTTTTATATTTAAATGTAACCATGTCACAGGGCCACTTTTTAGTCGCCAAATGGTGTTAACTATAGGTTTGCCCTCCATCTGTCTTTCCCTCTGCCTGTCTGGAAATCTGGATCAAGTGTTAACTTAAAAAAAACATTTAAGATAATATTATGAAACTTGGTATATGAATAGATGACAGAATGGAGATTCTGCACGTCACTTTGTTTTATTTTCTCAGACCAAAATTCTGGTTGCTATGGTAACAGAAAAATTATGCACATCACCAGTAAGGGACTCATGTGTTACGTGCAACACCAGTTACTTGTTTTCCCAATTACTGTATCAGTAACTTTGTTTTTATGTGGTAAACAGGAAAGGTCTTTATTATATGTATGTTGCTTAGCAGATCATTATTGTTTATATATAACATAATCATTCATTATTCATGAAGATTCTCATTGCAATATGTTTTATTAGTATTCCTCAATAAAAAAGTGGCTTTACAAACATTATGAAAATAAGAGGTGGAAGGGGTCTGATGGTGATATTTTTCAGGTTGGCTTTGAATTTACACAAATTTACACCAACCAAACTCTAGTTTGAAACAGGTGTTTCGTAATTGCTCTGTATCAAGACCACTTATGTATGCATTTAACCCATCCTTGTTTTCTACAGGCTATGTATCCATGCATAAGAGTGTGTGTAAGCATTTCAGACATGGAACTTGACATATGATAAAGATGCTGTGTGGTTTCAGATGCCCCTGCCAGCATCCCTGTGAGCAACTCTAACAGCCTGTTGGGGGATCTGGAAGATTTTATGGGGGCTCCCATGTCTACACCATCTAGTCAGCCTGCCACTCAGACCACTAATAACCAGGTGAGGCATGAGCTACACTCTAAATGCTTTGCTGGACTGCCTGTATTTTTCAACCCAAGTTTGTGTAGTATTTACTTTGGCTTACTGTTCTCAGATTGTACCAAACCTCCTTGAGTTTTCAAATAGCTAGAAAGTGGAAAGGATGTCAGTACTAGACCTAAATTCATTTGCCTTTTCAATATTTTCAGCTATATTCAAAACATTCACTGGTCCCAGTGGTTGTGGTTAGAGCGTCCGCTTCTGAATCTGGAGGTTGTTGGTGCATTCCCCGGCTGTGATTTACCAAAGTCGTAAAAAATGGCACTGGTATTGCTCCCTTGCTTTGCATTCAGTGTAAAAGGGTAGTTCCAGGTCTAGTTGACCAGGTGACAGGATAATGTGACTGGGTGTGGTATCATGCTACATGTCTATGGCGTGATAATGCAATGTGGCAGCACTATATCTGTCTCAAGTAGACATTGTCTCCAAATGACTGAAATACTATCGCTAGGCGTTAAACCCAATAAATGAACAGAACATGTTCATGTTATTCAATTGCTTCACTAGTATATCATGTCACCAGTTTACACAAAATAACATAGGAGTTTGTTTGTGAAAAAGTTAGTGAGAAGTTGGTTAAGTTATTAATGTAGAGTCTAAGCCAAAGTCATAGGCTGCGAGCCGCATAATTGTTTAACTCTTGAACATTTGATGCTTAGGTTTAAAAAAAAAAGTGGGGGGGGGGGGGGGGGGTAAAAGTTAAAATAATTTATCTTGTATAAGTTATTCTTTTAAAGAACAGTGTTCACTTATGATTTAGCAGGAATCAGAAATTTTCCTTACTTGTAAATTTTGTCTTAAATTTGATTCTCAGGTGTCTAATGGAAGCCTAAATGGAGATTTGTTTGGTGTAAGTTCTGGTGAAGAAACCAAGACCGAGAAAGTGTCCACGAAAGATTCGATCTTAGCTCTCTATGGCGGACAACAACAACAAACGCCACAGTTTGGAGTGCCAGGTAATCACTGATACCATCTGAAGCTAATAATTCATACCTGTATATATAAATATTTAATAGGTTATGTACTGAAAGCATTTTAAAATGCACAACAAGATGTAATCTTTGAATTAAAAAATTCTTCTGTTATTTTTGTATGACAGATTTTGTTGAGGAAAAGATTTTTAATCTCCTTACCAGATTAAAACTATGAAAATACTTAAGTCTATAATTATATAGGTAACACTTTTAAAATTTGATGCAGCATGAAGACAGCATAAAGTATTAAGAATTTGTGTATTGCTTGTGCAGTTTAAGATTCTTCAGTTTATAGTTTGCCAGATTTCAGTGATCAAATTATGGCCATACATTTTGTTTGTTTTTGCTTAAAAATGTATAAAAATTTTAAAATGTTTATTTACAGTTTGTTTACAATAGTTAAACCTACTAGTTTCCCTTGATAATTTGTGAATGAGCCTAAATATTCTACCACTAAGAACCATTCTTATATTAGAGAGGTTATCAGTGATGAAGATTAAGGTAACCCATCCATAATTAAATTGTGATTATGGTCCATCAAGTAATTTTGGGGATTTTTATTATCAGTGCAAGCCTTATAGACTTTGAGCAAAAGAGCCTATAACTCAAGTCAATGGATGCTTGCATCTGCACTGAAGCCTTTTTAAGCATTCAAGGGACCTTGATTATGATTTAATGATGGACGGATTACCTTAAGGCATTTGGTATTTTATTTTGATATGATGATATCCTAGTGCTTTTAAAGTAAGATGAAATTTTATCATTTTGGGGGTAGGGACGAGGCGGGGGATAAATAAAATCTTATCTTCATTAGCACCATAAATCCATTCTCCATCAGTAAAAAATGATTTATTATTTGGATAAAGTAGCAAAAAAATGTGACCTCCAGATGGTCATTTAATGATTTTCATGGCTTAACTAACTTGTATATTTAACATATGCTGTAATCTGTATATATAACATATTCCATAAGCCATAACTTGTATAAATAACATAAGCCATTGCTTGTATATGTCATAATATATGCCTTAACTTGTATACATATGATAAGCCATTACTTGTACGTGTTTACAAAACATAGCCTCTAACAAGAGACCACTTACTAACTCTGGCTTTCACTTGTGTTCACCAGCCGTAAGCTACATGTCTCAGTATGAAGGGGTGGGTGGGGTAATGCCCACCACATATGTAGCGCCCGCTGAAGTTTCCCCGAGTTACACGTTTACTGACACAGGTAGTGGTTGTGGTGACAGTGTAGGAGATACAGCTAACATATCTGTCAAGATAAACACATGGGCAGGGGGAGAGGAGGAGTGAATAGGAACAAACTTTATAGTTTGATAAGCTTAATTAGTTTAGCTGATGATGTAAATTGTTACCATGAGCAAGATAAGACCAGGCAGCTTAGTTTGATTCTCTGTTTGACATTAAATTATTTGAAAAGAAATTGCACAGAAAAAAAGATGGAGGGAGGGACAAAAAAATAAAAAGCAATTCTTTGTGATGTGGTCAATTTGGATTGATTTCAACTTATTATATGGCCGTCGAAAATGGACATATTATGGATTCACCTTCGGCGACTGGGCGTGTGAGCTGGTGGCATCCATTAATGTTGGCTGTTCTCTTACTAGAACAAACATGAACTGGTCTTTACCAAACTTGGTCACAATTATATGGGCACAATAACCAGCCAGACTGTCTCAGATACTTCAGAGTTATGGCTCTTGAATTGATGAAAAATTGCAAGATTAACAGTGTCAGCTTTCTAACACTGACAAACGTGAACTGATCTTTGCCAAACTTTTTCAGATTGTGTATTGGTACAGTATCTCAATCAAGTTCGAAAACCAGTTTAGTTACGATCTTTGAATTAATAAAATTACAGGATGGGCATACTTTGCAATAACCAGCGTTTTTGTTACTTGTGTAAATGTATGCCAACATACCTGTAACACATGTTTGTAGGTTTCTTTATTTTTCGCTATTGGACACCAATTGTTATGATCATAAAAAAAAATATGTTTGGTGAAAGAACATTGATATTATTTTGGTTTAAAAGTAATATTTAGATTTTAATTTATATGGAAAACATATGATAATATTTAGTAGTTATAGAAATACTTATGCAGGATGAATTGAATTATTTATTTTCAAATAGTTTGTCCTAAAATTTGGTTTTATTCTTGACAAATATGTTGTTGTGATTTATTGTGGCATGGGTGACAGATTTTACAATTTTGCTTCTTTTTTTTTTATTTTTTTTTTAGATTTTTGTAAAGCATCAGTCCATGAAGGGCAAAGCTATCCTTGTTGTTGTGTATGAAACTTAGCTTTATTATAGTATAGTCATTACGCAGGAAGTCAAAGGATTTTCATGCAGTTGCTGTAATAAAGACCGGAATACTTGGACAGTGTCAAGTACAAATACTTAAACATACTGCTCTTAGATCTGCAAATCTGCCCCTTTTTTGCAATACTGCAAACCAAGTTGGTGAGATAACCTGAAGAATAGTGTTTTACTTTCTTGTGATTTTGTGCTTCATTTGATACACATCCTAAAAATGACAGTTATGTTACAACTAGGAGTAAAAAATAATTAATACTTTAAATGATGATAAATGAAATGATGATTAATATCAGAAAAAATGGAAATGTAATCAATGTTAAATAAAAGCGTAAATTTGAAAGCATTGCTCAGTGCATTTACAGTTGTCAAAATGACATCTGTATCAGGACTTTTGTTCATAAAATCTCAAGGTAAATATACATCGGATGTCTGTCTGTCAAACATTCATAAAGTAGAGAAGTTCAATAAATTGGACATGTATTTGTAACTCTTTTACAATAATATCTTTTTAATGTCAAAAGAATGAAATGCAGCCTTGTGTATTAACAAAGGTTTGGTCCTAATTTCACAAACCTTACGTACATTATTCTTGTTCCTCTAGTGAAAACACTAAAACAAATAATTAGTCAACAAATAACAGTATAATGAGATTCAGACCCTTTACATATAATTCTGAATACTATATGTTTATTGGTGTTACATGTGGTCCACAATATAAATCAGTGTTTAGGATACGATCCATAATAACATATATCTGTTTGTCATTTCTTTTTACTTAGTTTGGGTAACTTTTTTTTTTAACAAGTTTTACTTCACTAATCCCCCTGAAAGATTCCTTGGTTAGATCATTCCTTTGGGCTCGAAAATGTGAATTAAAATGTTTTTCCATGTTAACATAATTAAGGATGGATGATGAATTATGCTACATGTTCATTTCACCCATGTAACTGCATATATATCATTTTATGCTTATATTTTGTTTTTATTGTACCGGTATGTTGAAGCATAATACAATGAATGGGGCTACATATCAAGTATTCTACAGGGGTTTGGAATTCTGAAAGAATGTTCTTCAAATTAATAGTTTTACTCCATGAAAGTAGCGTATTAAAAACTTCTGCTGTATTCTGGCCAAATACATATTTTTTTTCCATTCAACTTTCCTTTTCATTGTTATATGGGAAAAAACCATCTCTGAAACATTGATATATTATATGAAAATGATCAAATACAAATTTTAATACTTAATTTGAATTTTAAACCCCTGCATATGTGATATTTTTATTAGCTATTCAAAATATATCTTATAAAACGCATATATCTACATGTTGCATAGGTCTGTTTGTGTTTTATTTGATGATATGATGCATGCATGTGTATGCATTGCTGTGAAAATCAGTGCATGAAATAAGAATGTATGTTCCTTGTATGTGTTACAAGTGTGAAAGGATGAATCAAATTTAGGTTTTGATATCTCATCTTTTTTTGTTGTTGATTGATCTGTTATATGACAGTTTGACAGTGGTGTCTTGTTCATAAATGAAAGTTATTTTTATTTATATTGATTAATATTGTGAAACAAGCTCTCAGGGTATGTTTGACAGATTCATTGACTCATCCTGAACAATGCCAGTTATATTCCCAATTAATTCCTGGGTCTGATAACAATACCTAATGTAAATCAATGTATTATCAAAATGCTATAGCTGTATGTAATTTAAAGTCACATTTAATGCAAAACTGTCCACTGTGTGTATATGTATGAATTTCTTTAACCCTTAACCTCTTGGACACACCTCTGGAGCCATTGGTTCAATCCATGGGTGCAACACACCAAAGTCATTAAAAATGGTACTTGTAGCCTTGCTTGTCAATAAGCATATATTCAAGGTTGTTTCAGTGTCAGTATCATGTACCATCATGCCACATGTCTACAGTGTGATACTGCAGTGTGGCAGCACTCTGTCTCAAGAAGACATAGTCTGCAAATGACTGAAATACTGTTGATAGGACATAAAGCCTAACAAACATCAAACATACCCCTCTTTTAAATGCCAGCATTCCCACATTTACAGATTGAAGTTTGCCTCCCCCCCCCACCCCACCCCCTTGCAAATGTACCCACAATTTTTAATCTTGATGGGGACCCTGCATGCCAGTTAATAACCATATCTCACCATTTTGAAACTAACCTTATAGCAGTTTTATTCTGAACAGGTTTTACTGTGTAATCATTGCATCTTCATATTAATGTGTTGAGGGGTAGCAAACTGGCTACATTGTCCAGTGGTGGTGTACATAACTTCAGATCTCAAGTATGTGGGTTTGGAAACCTTTGGATTGAAAGTTTAAGTACTAGTCAAACCCAGAAACCATAAAGAGTGATAATTATGAGCCAGTCAATGTGAAAAGAAATCTGCTTATAAAACCGTAGCAAACAGTGAGTAACATGATCAGCTTTAAAGTTACTGGTAGTCTGATCTGTTTCTTTTTCTAGTTGCCTAGGTCATTTCCGTAATAGATCTCATCAGCTAAAGGACTATTTATTCCTGTAATATCCTCTGATTATTTGTAGTCTCATTACATGTATGACATAGTAATTAAAAGTATAGTCGTGTAGAATTATTGAGAGACATTGTTAGAGTCCTGGTGAATGAGAAATTTACACTTTAATAAAAGGATTCTACAATATGGAGATTTTCATTTCAAAATTTCCTGTCTTGATGTCACCAAGTCAAGTGAGTCATATAGAATTGTGTGCATTGCTTGATTTTGTCTCATCCCTTCTTATTGTGTCTCATCCTATATCAGTTGCAAAAAAAGTTAAATATTTTGAAAACCCTTTTGAGAGTCTGCAACGAAACTCTGCACATGTATTTAAAGGAAGGAGACCCATCCATAGTGAAAGGCACATCCCTCTCTAAAGATTTTCAGGAAGTGTGGTCTTTTTCATGATTAGGCATTTTAGATAGATATCCAATATCATGATACACATAAATGTGGATCATGATAGCCAGTGGTAGGACGCACAACGTCGGATTTTAAGGTCTGTGGGGTTGCATCTCGGTTGTGTCACTGCATATTTCCTTGAGCAAAAAACATTAATCTTGAATTGTTCCACTCTACCCTGGTGTATAACTGGGTACCTGCAAGGGTTATTTGGGTCATGCATATGACTTCCTAGCGCCATTTTGTCTTGGCTGCTCATATGGACTTAATAAATATATTCAATAACCAGTGGGTACACATGTGAAGTCAGCTGTATGAGTTCTAGCTTGTAAGTAGGCTACAATTAGATATTACCTATTACATTCGTATTTTAAACAACTTCTTCAGCACTCCCTGCTGACTAAATATGTATTTCTTAGACTAGAGTTGCTGCCCTTGCCAATTCAGGGATAACTCTTATTGCCGTGTATCATGCCTGGGAAACCATAAGATGATAGGTAAAATTAAAAAAAAAAAGAAGACATTTTACTCTCCCACCTGGATGTAGGTGATGTCTTTGTTTTTCCTGAAAAATAAACTCAGCAAGTGTATGTCGCATTACATAGCAAAGTGCTATTTTCGTAAACACAACTTTTTTTGCGAAATCCATGATGCTGGTGCTTGCAGTACCACTTGACATGTTTCAACACATGGCATCTTCATCAGTTCAGGGTAGCAATTTCTTAAATTCAACCTATGCAGTTAACGCATGCTTGAAGAATGAATGTGATCAGTCAAGTGATGGCAAATGAAAATAGAAAATGTTAATATATGTTTTATAATTCTAAATATAGTTTCAATTCTGTCTGTGATGGTGACTATGATGGAGAAACCACCCATATTTTTACAATCATAGATGGTTGCATTGTGTGACCATGTGTCTGTAGATGGGTATTGATAGACGTAATACACACATATAGTTAACAACCAAAATCTTTGATAATGACCATCTGTGAACAAGCTGCTTTGATATTCATAGTTGCAGTAACTGTTGCAGAAGTACTGGAATTCAATATTCATGATAATCTGTTTAAATAGGAATTTAGGAACCATTTCCTTGGTTGAGGGTCTTCTTTTTTGTTAATTATTTGAATCAACTGGGTATTTTCTTCTCATGTCATTTGTTTACAATGTAACAAATTTCTTAAACTATATTTTCACCAGTATGATTTAGCTATGATAAAAAAAGTTATATATTTTTTATGTAATTATTGAATTTATTTGATAAATGGACTACTTATATGTTTTGGCATATTATGTGAACACAGTAAATAAATCAGTCAATAAAAATAATTAAATTGTATTTTTTTTTAATAAATTTAAAGATAAATGTTGAGACAAGTTAATCTTTATTAACATCTATGATCTGCAGGAAACTTTTGTTATTACATTTTAGGCCTTCACAATTTAGGAATCTCTTGTTACTATTTTTAGGCTTTTACTATGGACCAATGGGAGAGCAGGCAATGTGTTATGGTAAAGTCTAACACTGGCTTTATGTATATGCAACAGTTTCTACATCACAACCTTACCATGTGGAATGTGATTTAGTTATCTTTTCACCTAGTAACTGAAGGTCCTTTGTCATTGTTGGACTACTTTTCTTTTTCAAAGCTTACTGAAAATAGAAGCTGCAGAGTTATGGGCCTTTTAAAGTTTATGTTGGGATATTGGATATTATTCTCTACTTTGAGATTGGTCTTTCTTTCAAAGGGGTTCTTGTCTTTTTGTAAGATGGTTATTAGCATGTTCTAAAGTTCAAATCTCTTGCCCTAACTTCTTCTGTGGAAAAAGACAAGATAGAGGGTAAAAAATACACGGAAATAATGCTTCTGTTTGATTCTTTTGTCACATAATGCTTGCTTATAAAAATCCAGCAGTTTTAGTTTATCTAATTTATTTCTGCTGAAAATCCCAGATTGTGTTGAAATTGATTTTAAAGGAAGAATAATATACAATCCAGAATTTCACTGAATAAAGAGGTATATAAAACTTTATCTTGATTGCATGTCATCCACACTTTTGGAAGACATTATTCTTTGATGTGCTGTATTGAACAAATGGCAATTGTGTATTCATTTTGATTTAGTCTTGTTTGATGGAATTTTGAGTAGTATATTCAAAATCTTGTGGTTTTTTTTGTAAGTCGATCAGAAATATAACGACTTATGCACTGTACTGTTAATTATTTTGAACACTGTGAGATGTTCAGTTATGCTTACATGTAGCTTTACAGAATTGCAAAATTTACTTAGTAAAGTAAATAAAGTAGGATAATTAATTACAAGAATAACAATAGCTTTTAAAAATACATTTTTAGACCCTACCAGTGTTTACACCAGAGGGGACTATAGTTTTACTGTCCGTCTGTCGGTCCAGATGTCTGAAAATCTTGATCCCGCGATAACGTAAAAACTGTTTAAGATAATATAATTGGTATATGAATAGTTAGCAGTATGGAGATTCTGCATGTCACTTTGTTTTTTTTCTTGGGCCAAAATTCTGGTTTCTATGGTAACTGAAAAATTATGCACCTCACAAGTAGGGGACTCTTGTGTTGCGTGCAACACCAGTTACTTGTTTTTTTTCTGTCAGTTTCTTCAACACTTCAAAATTTAATCTTATGCAGCACTACCTAAGATACATTTTATACATGAAGGTTATTAACCCTCTATTAACTCATTTAGACTCATTTTGATGCATTGGTAAACAGAACAGACCCAGATTAGACAGCTCCTCCTTTCAGGAGCTGTCTGATCAAGGTCTCCTATGTTTGCTTATACAATACTGAAGCTCAGATTCTTCACATTTAGCTTGGCAGAGCAATATCCATCTTTTATATACATTTTAAAGTTCAGTCATTTAATATTCATCAAGAATGAATATTCATGAAGTAAAGGGTTAATAAAATGGTGAATAACATCTCTTTTACTTTGCTTGCTATTGATATAAGTTTGTATAGATTCTTTTTTTTCTTTTTATGGACATTGTTCTTTTGTGATAACGTAACGATGTGTAATGGTTTAATGTGAATCTAGGATTCTTAAAACTGACCCTGTTTGATTGACCTCACTCACATAAATATTTAAAACCAAAAAAAAAAAAATCCTTTACTTCATGAATATTCATGTACGGACTGGATGTCTATTAATTTACAGAATTTAACTAGTATATGAAACAATGAATATTTCTTTATCATGCTGACTTCGTAGAATCTGAGCTACAGACTGCATGAGAAAACAGAGAAGACCCTGATCAGACAGCTGGTAGTAGATGTCTGATCTAGACCTGCTCTGTTTGTTTAGGCATTAACCCTTTACGGCATGAATATTCATGTACAAATTTATAATTTCATGAATATTAATTAACTGAACTTAAAAACGGTATATGAAATCGTGAATTTTTTTTTGCCACACTGATTGTGTAGAAACTGATTTACAATACATTTTGAGCAAACAGAGGAGATCCTGATCAGACAGCACTTATAGGACCTGTCTAATCTGGGTCTGCTCTGTTTGCCAATGAGTCGATATTAAATAAAGGGTTAAAACACATCTTTATGAGGTAAAAGATTGATTATTATTTTTTTCTGATTTTTGGATGCTTGTTATGACTAGCTTTCTTTCATTTTGCACTGATTTGTGCTTAAGCATGATGTATAGGGATCTTCTAATTGTGTTTAACCTTTATGTGCATTTAGAAAACTTACTAGTTTGGTTGCTTGTCATGGAACAGAGCATAGTGCTTGCTACCTTAAACATTTCACCTTTATTTAGTTAAGTTTTTATTGTTGTAGATTTACCATTGTATTTTAAGTTTTTATTTCATGAAAACAAGTTTTTTAGATTTTTTTTTTTTTTTTGGTTCTCGGTCGGATTTTATTTTGGATAATGGAGAATGGTCATGATACCTCATATATTGGGCCGGTGGGGGTGGGGGGTTGTTTGAAATTACATTATTAATTTTTTAGAAATTTTCTGGAGGGAATACATCAGTAAATGGCTTTAGAGAAAGAAGGGAAAGAAGTTCAAGAAGATAGTTTTCATGGAATAAAATACAGATATGCTGCTATACTTTTTAGCTCACCTGAGCACAAAGTGCTCATAGTGAGCTTTTGTGATCGCCCTTCATCCGGCGTCCGTCGTTGTGCGTCGTCCGTCGTCAACAATTTGCTTTAAACGACATCTCCTCTAAAACCGCTGGACAGAATTTAATGAATCTTGGCAGGAATATTCCTTGGGTGAGGCTCTACAAAAGTTGCTAAAATAAAGTTGATCCATGAAGAACTCTGGTTGCCATGGCTACAAGAATCGACCTCTTCCAAAGTTGCTAAAATTATTCCGATCCGTAAAAAAACATGGCCGCCAGGGGCGGGGCTTATTTGCCTTATATGTATATAGAGAAACCTTTAAACAACATCTCCTCTGAAACCACTGGACAGAATTTGATTAAACTTGGCAGGGATGATCCTTGGGTCAACCTTCACAAAAGTTGCCAAAATAAACTTGATCCATGTAGAACTCTGGTTGCCATGGCAACAAAAAGAAAAAAAATATGAAAACTTTAAAAATCATCTTCTTCAAAACTACTGGCCAGATTTTAAAATAAATTGGTACAGATATTCCTTGGGTCAACCTCTACCAAAGTTGCTAAAATTATTCCGATCCGTAAAAAAACATGGCCACCAAGGGCGGGGCTTATTTGCCTGATATGTATATAGAGAAACCTTTTAACAACATCTCCTCTGAAACCACAGGACAGAATTTGATTAAACTTGGCAGGGATGATCCTTGGGTCAACCTTCACAAAAGTTGCCAAAATAAACTTGATCCATGTAGAACTCTGGTTGCCATGGCAACAAAAAGAAAAAAAATATGAAAACTTTAAAAATCATCTTCTTCAAAACTACTGGCCAGATTTTAAAATAAATTGGTACAGATGTTCCTTGGGTCAACCTCTACCAAAGTTGCTAAAATTATTCCGATCCATAAAAAAACATGGCCGCCAGGGGCGGGGCTTATTTGCCTTATATGTATATAGAGAAACCTTTAAACATCTCCTCTGAAACCACAGGACAGAATTTGATTAAACTTGGCAGGGATGATCCTTGGGTCAACCTACACAAAAATTGCTAAAATAAACTTGATCCATGTAGAACTGTGGTTGCCATGGCAACAAAAAGAAAAAAACTTTAAAAATCATCTTCTTCAAAACTACTGGCCAGATTTTAAAATAAATTGGTACAGATGTTCCTTGGGTCAACCTCTACCAAAGTTGCTAAAAATTTTCCGATCCGTAAAAAACATGGCCGCCAGGGATGGGGCTTATTTGCCTTATATGTATATAGGGAAAACTTTAATCAACATTTCCTCTGAAACCACTGGACTAAATATGATTAAACTTGGCAGGAATGATCCTTGGGTCAACCTTCACAAAAGTTCCTAAAATAAACTTGATCCATATAAAACTCTGGTTGCCATGGCAACAAAAAGAAAAAAAATATGAAAACTTTAAAAATCATCTTCTTCAAAACTACTGGCCAGATTTTAAAATTAATTGGTACAGATGTTCCTTGGGTCAACCTATTTATCTCAGGTGAGCGATTTAGGGCCATCATGGGCCTCTTGTTTTAAGTTTCTAATGACTGTTAAGAAATCTAAAATGGTTGAAATGAAAACAATAAAAAAAGAAATGAAGGTGCCCTATTTTGCTAAAAGAAATAAAATGAAATAGATTTATCACAGCATTTCTAGGTATTGTGCAAATTCAGTATAATTATGTTTGTTTATTCAATATGATTTGTTTTGCAGCTTTGTATTGTATATTTTATAAGGAAAATAACTGATTATGTATGAGAATGTACTTAGGATCTTGTCACTGATATATATCTAGTGATATTGCTGTATACATTTTTATTAATATAGAATCTTTATTTAATTACAAACCCTTTTGCACCCAGCAGATCCATTTTCCAGCATGTTAGACTCAAAAATGTCAGTGCAGTTCTGAATACTAACAAGTTTTTCACCGTTATTGTTAACTTTTCATATCATCAGAATTGTATTGACTAATATAAAACCTGATCAGCTTGAAAGTTACAGGTTAAATATACAGGCAAAAGAGGTTATATGCTGGTCTTTGTTTCACTAAACATCTAAGACTGAAGTTTTTCTCATCTCATTTTTTTAAGATCTTTAACATTGTAATTTATTTACACAGAGGGTAGAAATTTCGAATACATGCTATTATAAGCATGTTTTGACTGAAACTTGTCTTAAATTCCTTCAAAATTTTCATATTTGTGATGATTCAGAATATGAGATTTTTGAGATGAGCAATATCTCAGTTGGACATGTTTTGTGAAGCAAAGCCCTGGTCACAGAGATTTCTGGTATGTCCATAATAGTTTTCAGTGATAAAAAGTAAATACTTAAAGAAAACTTGACACATGTGTGATAAATGTCTGTATTGGGAGTGGGGATGCAATAGTTGAAAGCTGTATGTGGTTGTACTCAAGTGTCTACTGGTTGCTATGGTTACAGGAGGGATGTACATGCCCCAGCAGCAGGGGATGGGAGCAGCGATGTACAACATGGCCCCGCCCCAGCAGCAACAGCAACAACAACAACAACCACAGCCTGGCATGCACATGCAACAGGTAAATCTCATATGAAGATACCGGCTTTACTCTACTTCATCATATTTATGAATCCTGTCCTAGGCTATCTTTAAAAAAAAAAATTTGCCATGCTCCATCCAACTCATTTTTTTTATGACAGAAATTTGTGGGGGTTAATATAAATTGATACAAGTATATCATTATACCTCCAGATACAAAATTTAAAAGGGCCATATTGGAATCACATCTGTCTGTTGGTCTGTCCATCCATCTTTAGACAATATTTGTTCACCCTATTTCTCGGCTACTTTTGATTGGATTTTGATTAAACTTTACAAGAAGTACCAAGCCTAGTTGCACATATTGTTTGCATGTCATGGTTCACTTGATTTTGAATGAGTTATGGCCCTTTGTTAACCAGGTTTTCAACTAGTTGAAACCTGGTTATTAGAATGCCGAACGTCGTTGGGCGGGCGGGCGGGCGTCAAACTTTCGTTTCCGCTCAATAACTTAAGTTAGAATTTAGATATAGCAATTATATTTGATGGGTAGATACCTTATGAGAAGAGGAAGGTTGGGATTGCTTTTCAGGTTAATCGGGTCAAGGTCAAGGTCACAATGGTTAAAAATAGATTTTTTGTTTCTGCTCGATAACTTGGGTAAAAATGAAGGTATAACATTCATATTTAATGGGTAGATACCTTATGAGAAGAGGAAGGTTGGGATTGCTTTTCAGGTTAATCGGGTCAAGGTCAAGGTCACAATGGTTAAAAATAGATTTTTCATTTCCGCTCAATAACTTGGGTAAAAATGAAGGTATAGCATTCATATTTTATAGGTAAATAGCTTATGGTAAGAGGAATGTTGGGATTGCTTTTCAGGTAAATAAGGACAATGTCAAGGTCACAATGGCTTAAAATATATTTTTTGTTTCCTCTTGATATCTCGAGTTAGAATGAAGGTATAGCATTCATATTTGATAAGTAGATACCTTTAGGGAAGAGGAAGGTTGGAATTGCTTTTCAGGGAAAATGGATCAAGGTCAAGATCAATATGACTAAATATATATATATATATATATATATTTTTTCTTTTCTGTTTGATAGCGGCTTGCTATGAATGCTTTTGTTTTTATGCTTCACTTATGCTTTTCTTCATTTACATAGTTGCGGTGCCCTTGTTATCTTGACAAATATTATACAAATGTCTGATTGCTAGAATTGCTTAATAAACCTTCAATAAGAAATAAAATAAATGCATTTGTATCAGTCTTTGGATAATTCCTGTAGGTTGCTTTTCATGTTTTAAAATATCCATAACTTCCTTGAACTAACATTTAATTTTGAATCTTGTATTTTACCCTGCATTGATATTGCAGGTCAGAGACAATTACCCTTTGACAATCTGAATTCACACCTTTGAGCTTGTTTTCATGTAACATATAGTGACACATTCTTTTATTTGCTTAAATTCTCCTTCTTCATTTCTGAATGCATTCTGCCCAAATCTACACAGTATGGCCAGTACATAGTGACTTGACCTATATTGTCAATTTAACCATATTTCTTAGAGTTATGACCCTTATTTACTCTTCATCCATGTAACATAAAGTATTAATGTTCTTTGGGGATCATTTTATAAATAAAATCTTCATTTCGAATTGGATTTTCCATGTTGAAAACCTGGTTTTGTGACAGTCCCTGTCGCTTTAAGCCTTGTTATATTTCTTAAGACTGTCTGACATTGTAACAGTAACTGTGACAAAGCAGTATCTGGGTACTCATCATCTTCAATGATAATTCTAGTTTATCAAAACCGAAATTTGATTTTCCTGTATATCTAAACCCGTTATCAATACAAAAAGTAGTTCAGGCAGGTTTATATCACTAACACTTTTGGCAATATGGATTTTATTTAACTGATAGAACACTTCATTTCATCAGGAAGCATACATTCTAACAGGATCAGCCAAATATCCTGTATAAACATAGACGGCTTGTGTTATTTTCCGATACATACATGGTTTACAGATGACACATATTACCAGTATATGATGTCATATTACT
Source organism: Solen grandis (assembly GCA_021229015.1). NCBI lineage: Eukaryota > Metazoa > Mollusca > Bivalvia > Adapedonta > Solenidae > Solen > Solen grandis. The sequence continues at coordinate 7,611,784 of CM037789.1, forward strand.
TTTAAAGTAAAGTGTAATAAAAGAAACACATAAAGTTCACATATGTATCACTAATAACACTTAACAGTCTAGTAAATGTGTAAGAATAAGAAAAATGCAGTGTTGTGCTCAGATGCTTAGTAATTAGATACTGCACATCCAATCTGAACACCATGTATTATTCTGTGATATAGCACTCAACACGAAACTATATCCTAAATATAACACTGTGACTCTTCCTCCAGCAGATGTACAACAACCAGATGGGAATGATGGGCATGAACCAGAACATGCAGATGGCCAATAACATGGGGATGGGGCCCAACTCTGGGATGGGTATGGCCCCCCAGCAGCAGGGGATGAGGCTGAACCAGCCCAATATGGGCGCCATGTTTCAGCAGCAGCCTCAAATGCAGCAGATGCAGTACCAGCAGGTCTGCAGTCCTCTCTTTTGTTCCTCCCCTTTCTTTCCCCTTCTTTTTCTCCCCTTCTGTTCTTCTCTTTCTCTGTACACCCTTTCACATTTAACCCTTTTTTCCCTATTCACTCTCTCTTTTACCTTTAAACTTTTAATAATTTTTCCACATATCTACAGGATGATCAGATGAGCGATCTGGAACAAGCTTTATATTATATCCAAAAACCATCATCTTTCCTTATACACTTTATTACATTAGATTAATTTGGTCAGTAATTTATCCCTTTCCTTCGTATAGACTTAATTTGATGCATTGGCAAACAGAGCAGACCCAGATCAGACAGCTCAGGGCTTCCTCTGTTTGCTCATGTAATAATAGTTGTCAGATTCTCCACAGTCTGCATGACAAAGAAAATCCAATTGAATCTGTATTAGCAGCCACCTGTATTAAACGATCAATCTGCATTTAGCAGTCAGTTCTTTTATTACCAAACAAGCATTTTGTTACATGTTTAACCTTCGATCACATTGTCTTATTCCCTTGACTGACTGCTTAAGACAGGTTTGATTGTACTATTTAAAGTTCAGTCAATTAATATTCATCAGTTTGTGCATGAATATTCATGAGATAAGATGCTGACTGGAAAGTTGTTGATTGCAGATGCAGCAGCAGATGGCCAACATGTCTCTTGGTCAGCCAGCTCAGATGGGCATGGGCCAAAATGGTATACCTGCAGGACAGGGGTGGGGCGGCCAGCCATCGGGTCACACCCTCTCTACCAATCTATGGCAGTAGATCTAGTGAGCATTACCCACGGACAGATGACAACATTCCACATGCCAGAAGATGGGTGGGACATTTTCTAAACTAGCCAGATATGTACACAGATGTCTTGTACATAGACCAGGGGCCTAGTGCAATTATAGGAGATGAAACCTTTAGCCTACAGTCAGACAGGCTTTAAGACACCAATAGAACAACTGAAATTGTTATTAATATTCCTTTGTTATACATTTATGTTTCAGTATACGGTATGCATTTTTTTAAACTAGGCCTTCAAGTAGATGTGAAGTTTGCCGTGCTTCTTAATCTTTTTAACACATGACTTTTGAGTCTTTTTAGTGAGTATTATTGGAACACATTGAAATTACTCTAAACCAGTTTAAGTCTGCAGACGCATTGTTTTACGTTTTACCAATGATGAACATTTATATGGCTATTTAAGTCCTTTTATTTCAGTCTGATGGAAAATAAACATCAATAGTTAATGGACTTGGGAATATTTCAGGACAGTAAAAATTTGCAGATTTATTTGACTGTGAAATTCACGAACTAAAACAATTATTATTATGGGTAGAATTTGAAGTCCCTGGATTGAATTATGTTAAATTATAATTCACATAAAGAGAAGTCTTTAAATGACTTATGCAAGCAGCTAGAAACCATATCAACTGTCATTGAATTGCATTCTGGTTAGGTTTTAAACTGCAGGTTACTAACTAGTTTCTGTATTAGCACAATGTTGTCCTGATCTTAGGTATATGGTTAAAAACTGATGGACAGTTTAGATAGAAATCATTTTGGTTGACATTGATGACATATTCGATAATCAGTGTTGAGCAGGAGCGATCAAGTCATATTCTTAATCACCTATTGTACATATTTCTAAATTGACCTAAACTAAAGATGAATTGAGTATCATATATATTGGTATGTTGAGGATAAAACACTATCCTTTGAAAAATGATTCTTTAATATTTAACTCTTATTTGGGAGGTGAATACATCCATTATAATATTATATTAGGTGTACAAATCTAGATATGGAGCTATCTTGAAGGACATTGTGACTAGATTTATGAAATGAATAATTTGGGGTTCAACCCTGTTCTTGATTTGAACGGTGTTAATAATTGAGGGTGTCATATTGGACCTACTTTGTAGTTACAAACTTTTGTAGTCATAATATTGGCCTCTTAAAGGGAGTTTGACTGTAGCAGAAATAACTGCAACCTGATCATTCTGTTACCTCAGATAGGAGAAGTATGTAAGAAGTTGCCAAAAAAATTTTTTTTCACATTAAGAAAAAGGCTGGCCTGTAGAGTGAAACTGGATTGTAATTCTACTTAATCACTGTTTGAAATGAAGGAATCATATGCCTATCCAAATTTTGCTCTTTTTTTCCCTCTTATTTTCTACAATACTTATACCAACCATATACTGGCTTTATTTAACCCTTTCCGAATTAAATTTCTTGTCTTTCTTTATTTTGGACTGTACCATTAGTTGTTTATTTGGGTGCTTGCTGAAAATTTATTGACTGAAAAGTAAACATTGCAGACCATGATCAGACTACATGGATGTGCAGGCTGATCTTGGTCTGCACTGCTCGCAAAGGCAGTCAAAGAGTGCCCACAAGCCATACTGATAGCTACTTAGATGGTGCTCTTTAAGGTGATTCCCTGTTAGCTTACAGTTATGAAGTATAGCTACAAAAAACCATCTTCAGCTTACAGATGAGCCTTTTGTTTTATTTTTCAAATCGTATCGTACCATCAGAAAGCGTGTTGTAAAGTCAATGTGTAGACCTTGTATTTCTTGATAGGTAGATCATGCGTAGACTAGAAGGTGCTAGCTCAATGTTAACCATAAGGTCTAAGCAGTCTTCTCATGTTATCCTTTATTACTATATCCACGCTCCACAGAAGTGGGGGCTATATAGGGATCATGCTCGTCGCGTCCAATAACATCCTGTCCTACATTCGCATTACATGAAGAATAGGTGGGATGCAGGGGTATTGATCACCTTTAGCAGTAAGTCTATTTCAGTCAGTCATTATCTTTATTATCAAGATATTTAATGAAGTGATATTCTCTGATGAAAAAAGTATCGTAAATATAAAAAAGAGGCTGTTTAACTTCTAAGATTGAAAAAGTTCAGTTGAAGAACTGACATTAATTTTGAAAAAGAAAAGCCATCTTAGAGTACATTTTCTAGCAATAAAGTTTGTAATAAAATATTTTCTAGCACATTTTAGAGTCAATAGACTACTTGTAGATATTATTATTCATGATATTTTGACCATAATCAATGTTAAGACAAACAAAAATATGCATATTTCTCTCTAAGGGATTGTTATGCCATGCAAACATTTGAAATTAAGGTACCATAAATCTAATAAGCATACATCGACTTAGGCTAAATATTTATTGTGTAATTGTGTGAATATATTTGTATTCAGACCAAGGATTTGTGAAATCAGATCATGTGTGCTTGAAAGTACTTGAAGATAATTGAGTAATATTTCAAAGTATGTAAAATTTGAAAATAATAAATATGGAAAAATATATATGGAAATGTGGTTGAATGGTTGCAATAAATTTTTGAAAAATTTAGATTTACTTTAAATTGATTACACATTTATGATTCTGCTACCTGAATTGTATTCTTCTTACTAAGATGTGCATGCTTAGTAAACCAATAAAGTTGAGTCTGAACAAAATATGAAAACCAATTTTGCAAAGATACTATAGATACTGTCTTTTATTACATGTTTTGAGATACATCTTCATACCATGATTCAGGATTATTCTGCGTTATAATTGTACATGATTTATATTATGATAGAAAACTCTCAATTATCTTAAGTGTGTGATTTCTTGCTGATGCTGAGATAATTTCATTTAATTTCAAAGAAACTCATAATTTTAATAACAGTATTTCAGTTTCAGTCAAATTTATGAGGACACTGGTCTTGTTTCTCACACTGAATGACAAAAGGATATCATTTTTAGGATGTTTGAAATAGTGATGTATATTCAAATTAATTACAACTCTGTCACAGACATTCACAAATTGTTATATATAACTAGTATACTAATTTACTTATTTGATTCGCCATAAACTTACTAAAAAATATAAACCAAAAGAACTGACATATTAAAAGTTAAAAATTTCAATCTTTTTCATGATATTACATGTACATGTAGTAAGCTACTGTAAAGTTTTAATTCTTGAATTTGAATAATTTTAATAGGTAATATTAATTTGCACCATCTTTAGATGATAAATATCCATTTCTTGCTCTCTTTTTTTTAAATCATATTGCATCCCTTTTTTCATATTGATTGTCATTACTTATTCAATGACTTTTTTTTTTAATTGCTCATTCATGGTAGCCCAAACATTCTAATATTTTTGTCCAATATTACCAATATAAAGAAGTTAAAAATGAAAAATGTACTGGTAATTAGTGGATTCTTTGACATCTGATTTTTTTAACTAATTAAGAAAGCAAAACCTGCACTACTTTTATTATTGGTATTGTAACAAAGTATTTCATACTCAGGAGTTAAAAGTTTGTAACCTCTAATTGAAAGAACAGCAATAATGTACCGTTTGAATTCACACTTTCCCTTTCTTTGTGAAATATTAATTTTTATTTTTCGAAGAGTAAATTGCTGTTGATTTTATTAATGCTAAAATAGGTTTTGCATATGTGTTTGCAAAGTCATTGTATGATGTAAATTTTTGTATTTATCTTTTGTTTTTCAAAGATTTTCATTTGATACACATGAGGAAAAAAAATGCAACAAAGTTAATGAATTAATTGTTATATAACAAAGCATGAAGAGTATGCTGAGAAAGAGAGAGAGAGAGTAAAATTGGATGAATGGATGTGCATGCATATATGAGCAATTGAAATTTTAGTTAGAATATCGGGAGATGGTGTTACATGTTGAGAGAGACTGAAAGAATGCATTGTTTTATCTTGTGTATTAGTTCTTATTTTTATTTTTCTTTAATCAATGGTGATATCAATGTTCAATTGTTTAAGTCACTGTCATTATTTTATGATCCTTTATGTTTTAATGTATCTTTCAGACAATTTGTTATGTGTGTTCATTAGGTTACAGTAGTCAGTTCTTAAGACATATGTGTGAATAAGTCATTGTATTTCTTCTATTTTCTATCTTAACATCATTTTGTAAATTGTCTTAATTAGTTACAAAGGTGGACAAATAAAAAAATGATATGATTCGGGAACATTTCTTCATGTTCATGACTTTGCGTGTCAGAACTTTTGTAAACAGTACGAGTAAAAAAAATTGACTTAGTAAAAAAGGGTGCATTTGTTACCTCTGCTTTTTCCCTATTACTAGGCAGTTTAACCCTTAACCCTTTACTTCAAATAGACTATATTTGACACATTGGCAAACAGAGCAGATCCAGATCAGACAGCTCCTCTCTCCTATAGGAGCTGTCTGATCAGGGTCTGTCTGTTTGCTCATACGATATTATATCTCAGTTTCTACACAGTCCATGTGGCAAAGAAAAATTCATGATTTAATATACCATTTTAAGTTCAAGTCATTAATATTCATTAAGTCATACATTTGTACATGAATATTCGTGAAGTAAAGGGTTAAGGGGGCTATATAAGAATCCCACTTGTCAAGTCACATCACGTCATACTCAAATTACATCAAGGCCAGATTGGATGCAGGGGTACCAGCCAACAGTTAAAGTTTTGTAATTCTATATCTTTGAACACTCAGCTACCAGTACTGATGATGACTGGTATGAATAAAAGTTTCCTTTTAATTGGGATATTAATTTTTCGTTGACTCATTGTATTGACTTTTTGTTTGCCCACCTTTTGAACTGATAACCACTCCATTCCCTCTTCATCAGTTGTAACATCTCAGTTTCCATTCCTCAGCTTATGTCGTGTGAAAATTTACAAAACCTGTGAGCTCCCTCAAGTATTGAAGTAATGCTCAGTGTTTTCCTTTTTGATACTAAATATGTGTAGCTTACCAGCATACTCTGTTGCCAATGAAGGTTCTTTACAGCCTTTCTTATACAAGTCATAGTATTCACACATTCCAGAGGTCTTCGTGATTGTAGGAAGGAATTAAAATCATCATCATTTTATCAGTGCGGCCATACCACCTTGTATATGATGTCATTTTAAACTATCACATTCAGCAAAATTTGACTTTATTTGAAAACAAAACAAAACTGTTACTATTATATTTCTTCATCAATTTTAATTGGATATAGAGCATGTAAAGCAGAAAATTGTGCTCTACACAAAGGCCCTTGTGATTCTTTTGTCAGATGTACAGTATTTCCTAACATTTTGGAAAACATTAGTGATGTGCTTTTCCGGATTCAAAAACTCTTAAGGTTTTCTCAAATGTTCGGGAATCATGTACATCTGACTTTTGCATGCTCTATAACCCATATCAATTATAAACTACATCAGTTTTCTTCTGTGAATTGAGGCAAAATATGCTGCTCGTGATAGTTTAAAATGACGTCATATACCACATGGTGTGGCCATATTGTTTATGAAGTCAATGTTTTGGTAAGAAAATACATTGTGCATCTTGTGCCTGTGTACGTTTAGCACTTTAATGTTTTTATATGTTCATCCAAACTCCACACTTGAAAAAAAATAATTAAATGCACTTAAATGTTTTTATATCATTTAATATGTATGAAGATGGATTACTTGTTGATGTTTCATTGGGTTTATTGTTTTATGAGCTTTCATAGCCATCAGTTTAAAGAACTTTTTTTTTGAATTTAAATCATTAACAGTAGTTCATAGTTCAGTATTTTAGATTAAACTCTGTTACAATTCGGTAGATTCAAGTGAGATTTAAGCATGACATTTTTGCTGTATTTTTTAAGAAGAGAGGGAAGCAAGATTGCTGGAGGTTTTGAAACCTTTAAGTAATTTATATATACACAAATTATTTTCAGTCAGTAATTTAAATTTTTTTTTTTACAGAAAAAGAAAAGAGGATATTCTGTTACTTGTAACAGGGGCTTGCAGCTTTTAGAATACATGTACTATGAAGTAGGAAGGAAATAAATTGTACTGGGTGTTGTCTTAAATTGTTAGGCTAATACTGTATGTGAGCTTCATGCTCAATACTTTCAGGGCCCAGCAAGTTTAGTTTTGATCTTTTGATATGAGAGACTAGTTCAGCCCTTCACTCTATGTAACAGCATACAAAATGTCCACTTTGACTAGTATAAACCCAGATCAGCTTGAAAATTCTATGCTTGCTGAAATTTAGCATTTTCTTTACAGTTGTCATAATGTATTGTGATTGGTTTTCAAAATATAATGAGTCTTGTATGTGAGAAGAAAAAAATGTTCTTTTTCAACAGGTCAAGGTTAACTTTCAGAAGTATTAAACTGGTCCTGTGCTCTCAACAATACTTAGGTACAATCTCAGGCTCAAATTTGAGCATCATATTCAAATCCCTATTGAAACAAATGGGCATAGTTTGAGTATAAATATGATGAATCATACATAAGTACTAGTTTTATAATACAGGACCCCTTCACTTGAAAGTAAATTAATTCTAAAAAGGTTTTGCAATATGATCTACTTGAAATGACATTGGATAAATCAGTACATAGATTACCACATACCGTAATTATGTTGTGATCCATCTTCAAAGAAGTGGATCATGCTCGTCATGTCATGTTATGTCTTACACTCACAATATATGAAGACAAGGTTGAATACGGGGGCATTAATCACCTTTATTGAAAGCTCTAGTTTGGATTTATAGCAGTCCTAGCTGGCTTGTGTCTGTTGTTTCATTAGGGTAGAGGGATCGTAGAAGTGAACATGAACTATTTTTAGCTCACCTGAGCACAAAGTGCTCAAGGTGAGCTTTTGTGATCGCCCTTCGTCCGGCGTCCGTCGTCGTGCGTCGTGCGTCGTCCGTCGTCAACAATTTGCTTTAAACGACATCTCCTCTGAAACCGCTGGACAGAATTTAATGAAACTTGGCAGGAATGTTCCTTGGGTGAGGCTCTACAAAAGTTGCTAAAATAAAGTTGATCCATGAAGAACTCTGGTTGCCATGGCTACAAGAAGAAAAATAATTTGAAAACTTTAAAAATCATCTCCTTCAAAACTACTGGCCAGATTTCAAAATAATTTGGTACAGATGTTCCTTGGGTCAACCTCTACCAAAGTTGCTAAAATTATTCCGATCCGTAAAAAAACATGGCCGCCAGGGGTGGGGCTTATTTGCCTTATATGTATATAGAGAAACCTTTAAACAACATCTCCTCTGAAACCACTGGACAGAATTTGATTAAACTTGGCAGGGATGATCCTTGGGTCAACCTTCACAAAAGTTGCTAAAATAAACTTGGTCCATGTAGAACTCTGGTTGCCATGGCAACAAAAAGAAAAAAAAATGAAAACTTTAAAAATCATCTTCTTCAAAACTACTGGCCAGATTTTAAAATAAATTGGTACAGATGTTCCTTGGGTCAACCTCTACCAAAGTTGCTAAAATTATTCCGATCCGTAAAAGAACATGGCCACCAGGGGCGGGGCTTATTTGCCTTATATGTATATAGAGAAACCTTTAAACAACATCTCCTCTGAAACCACTGGACAGAATTTGATTAAACTTGGCAGGGATGATCCTTGGGTCAACCTTCACAAAAGTTGCTAAAATAAACTTGATCCATGTAGAACTCTGGTTGCCATGGCAACAAAAAGAAGAAAAAAATATGAAAACTTTAAAAATCATCTTCTTCAAAATTACTGGCCAGATTTTAAAATAAATTGGTACAGATGTTCCTTGGGTCAACCTATTTATCTCAGGTGAGCGATTTAGGGCCATCATGGGCCTCTTGTTCAAGATATTGTATGCAGTCTTCAATTGCTTTTTATGCATTTTCTTTCCTGTAGGTTAGGCAATGTGGAGATAATTTGAATTAGAGACATACTTGATTTTATCCATATTAAAACAGAACGATTTTGATTTTAGACAAGGGGAAGGAAAAAGAAAGTCCCAATATTTCGTTAATTTCTGTCAGATTTTATTCATATCATATGTCTTCAGTGTATATATATATTTATATTGTTAAGTCATATGTACATACTGAATCATTGTGTAAAATAAACTGTAAATGTACAGTATGGATTGGTTTATGCTTTATGGTACCAATTCTGTATTATCTATTCTGAAGGGATAAGGACAAGCAAGGTAATTTTTCTGTCTCTGTTGGATCTGGTTTGAGTTCCACCACCAACTTTTGAAACCCAGTACATGCTATCAGGTACAAGTATGTAGGAAATTATATATTTTTTGTTCATACTTTTCCACAGTCTTGTAGCGTAATGGTTTTAAACAATAAAACAAGAAGTAGTTTCTTCAAACCTTTTATTACATTTTTTCAATGCTTTTTGTATAGAAAACAATTTGCAGACATGTATATCATATCATTGCAAATGTTCAAAAATATGTTAGACATTATGGTAAATGATACAAAAATGAAATATGCAATGATTAAACAAGAGGTTTATATTTAACAAATTTGAGTAAAAAGTAATTGAACCTTGATTCAACCAAGCAAAAAAGGATTTGCAGGAATGCGTTTCATGATTTACAAGAAAACTGAGAACAGCTTCTATCAGTGTAAAGCATGAATTTCAAGTTCAGCATTTAGAAATATCGAAATTGTAGTGAGGAAATCAATACAAAAATAATATTAAAATGCTTTACATAACACTTGTTTTATACTGAATGTATATGAGAGATATGGGTGCAATAAGGTACAAGTAACAATCCTCCAAATTTTTTCTACCTCATCCCAACTTTTTACCACAAGTGTTTTGTTCATCAATGCTGGACCTGCTTCATGGCACAAACTCACATTCCATTTAATAGCAATATTTGTGCTTCAAAAAAAAGGTCAGTCTTAAATATTTTTAATACTCTGTATGACGGATTAATTTCTAAATTGTATACGGCAAATAAGTACATGTATTCAGATTGGTTTTCGCCATTGATTAACATGTGACATAAAAACACCTCAGAAACTAGTCTAAAGCAATGATATAAGCTGAATTTTATTTCTTACAGTGGAAAAAGTTTGGAAAAAAAATCAATTGCCTGTGACCTTAAAACATCAACAACCAATTCTTTGAGAATTTCCATCAGCTGAGATTTTATCTTCCCCTATCATCGTCTTTTTCCTCCATTAGAAGCCAGCATTTAAAGTCTTCAACCACTGAAAATATGCTAAGCACCAAAAAGACCAATCTCTGGTCATCTCCTTCGTTTTGAGGGCGGAGCATCTGGGGTGGCTGGACTGGCATTTGATGGAGTATGTCGTGTTCGTTTACGCTTGGGTGAGTTGTCTGGAGTACTCATTATTCCTGACCCAGAGGAGTGACGACTTTCTGATTTGTGATGCTTTGAAGACCCTGAAACACATGTAATACCATATTTAACACAAATTATATACCACATATAAACATAACATAATACAACATATAATATCACATATAAAACCACATGAGACTTAATCTAAATATCTGCTCCCTCAGTGTATTGAGCAATGTGCTTCAGTGATGAAGCCTGTCTTTAGGTCTAAACACTATGTTCAGACTACATGTTTAAGGTAAAGTCCCTGTAATGGTTCCGCTATATTTCAGACCTCATGGCTTTTCATGGAGATAACCAAGGTTTCATAAGGGTACATTGGTTATCTTGGTAGAGGTTAAGTGGTCCAAGCTGTAGCAGAACCATTACAGGGACTTTACCTTAAATGGTCAGCAAGTAGCGGATTCATATTGATAAAAAAGTTTTTCCATGGTATATATATATTTGTTTCCAATTGACATAAAAAAATAAATTGAGCTGGAAATGGAGAAAAGAAATAAAAATATGCACTTTCTATGTGAAAGCTGTGAAGTGTGAATATCTGATGTTCTACCTAATTCTGATTTATCATGTTTGTCGTGTTTCTCTGATTTATCATGTTTGTCGTGTTTCTCAGATTTATCATGTTTGTCATGTTTCTCTGATTTATCATGTTTATCTGGTTTCTCATGTTTTGCATCTGTTTTTCCCTCCTCCTTTGATGTGGATACAGCACGTGGAAATGATTTGGCCATCATATCTGTGAAGTCTTGATTGGGTAATGAAAACTCTGTCTCCTTGTTGGGAAAGGGGATGATTTCAGATTCATTCTAAAATAAAAATCAAGCAGTACTGTTTTAAAATATAGTTAAATTAATACAATATGAACCATAACTTTTAAAGAAATCACCATTTTTTCTCCAGAGTTTTTATCTCAACTAAGAGTCATTTTCAAAATATGGTATTTGGATCATAAAGATGCTAAAATCAAAAGACAAGAGTAGCATATACAACTGTCAATGATTTCATAAATGGTATATCAACAAATCAACAATCTACGTATAGCAGACAATAGGTACTGACAATACATTGGTGTCTGAAGTATAATATGGGAGACACAATATGATTATCATTTTCAATACTACATTCTAAGTTTATGTTTTTCAGAAACCTTATACTCAAAGGAAAAAGAAACGCAAGGTAACTAGAATCTGTAGCAGCCAGACTCAAATTTTTACCTCCTAACCCTGCAATAAACCTCATTTGATAGACCTTATCTCATTCTTAAGCATTTATTTTGTTTGAAAAAGAAATCTTTATCAAAATAATTTAAACTCTAATACAGTCGAATACATCCTTTTTAAAACTGACACAAAAGTTTACCCTGTGTTTCTTTTTCCTTTGAGTATATAAGTACTGTATCAACATTTTCTAATTTGTATTGATAATTGACTGATGAAAAAATACCTGATAAAGTGACTATCTTTCAAATTTATGAGAGCATAAACAAGGCTTTGTCAATATTGCAAGCAATTCAGGAGTCCCCAACCAGAGAAAACCCCTCAAAGAGAATAAAACCAAGGGAAATGGGTAATGATTCCCAAACTGCCCTTTGTCAAAGGGTAAGTGCAAACTCAAAATAATGAACTGCATGGTAATGTTTTTGTGCACTGCACTTCTCTTTCTAGAGGTATATCTATCTATGAAGTTTATATGTCATAATTATAGTCTAAGAGTTATGACCCTGACAAAAATTGAGGATGAAATGAACAAGTCACGCATGGGCATGGCTGATGTGCATGACACACCCTTGTGATATGAGGAACATTTCCATAAAGTTTTATTGAAATCCATCCTTAGATGTCCAAATTATGGAGCCGAGACGAAAGTAGGACAGAATGTTGGACGGACAGACAGATGGATGGACAGATGGAAAGACACTCACACACCTTTGTGTAATGACAAAAGTAATGTTTTATGAAAATCTATCCATAGATATGAAAGTTAAAGAGCTGACACAAAGATGTACCCTATGAATACTAAAGACAATTTATAACAACTCACCTTTCAAGTATGCATGAAACATCTTTGTGTTATGACATACACTTTTATTAAGTTTAATGAAAGAACCATCTTTAGATATGGAAGTTACAGAACAGACACAAAGATGTAGCCTATAAATATAAAAAAAAACTTCTAACAACTCCTGTGACCTTGAACTTTCAAGGACACATATGACTGATGCACACTACAGACCCTTGTGTTATGAGGAACACTTCTGTAAAGTTTTATTGAAATCCATAGATGTCTAACTTATAGAGCGGACACGAATGCAGGACAGACGGACAAAGGGAAGCACGCAAACCTATCGTTCCCAACTGGTTTCACCAGTGGGGACTAATAGATCTCTGTAATGTTTAATTTAATTGAAAACTATGATATTGAGTAAAGTATGTTAAAACAAACATGAAAAATGACAAACAGTATAAACACACACACACACACACACACACACAAAAGAAATGGTAAATTACGGGAAAATACACAACAGCCAAGATGCTGACTTACAAGTGCCTGTAGATCATAAAGTTCTCCCAGATAATCCCATATCTGTTTTGCACTGATCTTCTTATAAGATCCCGACAGTTTGTCATGGATAAATATCATCTGGAAATGCCGATTCACACCTGAAAATATATATCACAATCTAGTACAAGATGTCATTAAAACTTTTCAATAGCTGCTGTAATTCTAGCCGAAGATCAGTAAAAAAAAAAACTATATATATATATAGTGACATTTCTCAATAATTGATAAAATATAAGAAGCATAATTTTAATGATATTGATGGAATTTATATCTTTATGTTAAGATTGATGACAGCAACGTGCTTAATGTCTATTGACAAAATGTCCAAAAATCATTACTTTATCTACCATCCAATGCACTCAAATATTCTAACTAAGCCAAAATCTTAGAGTCACCATAATGCTAGATCTCTTTTGGAAGACTCACATAAATAACATCATAAAACAAAAGCTTCACTGAGAGCCCAAAGAAAGATATTGAAAGTAAACTACCTTTGATGAATGGATAAGCATTTCATCAACAGCAACATTTTAATAAGGAGTGCTGACAGACAGAAAGAAGCAAGGCAAACTTACAGTCCCCTCTTGTGTAAACACCGTCAGGGGACTTATAAACAGACACGAAATATTATACCATTATATTAGTATGACATGTGACCTTCATACAGTGACCTTGACCCAATACAGCTAGAAACTTTCACTTGATCTGCACAACCTCTCTGTATGGTTGCCATTTCTGGCAAATAGATTCAATTTCCTTCCAGTGGTTCTCAAGATACAGAGTGGACACAATATATTTTAACATTATAATAATATGACATGTGACATCCAAGTCTGACATTTACCTTGAAACAAGACATCCGAAAAACCACGCTCTGCACATCCTCTCTGTATGCTTAACATTTCTTTTAAATAATTCCAATTTCCTTCCAGTGGTTCTGAACATACAGAACGGACACAAAATATTTCCTTAAAAAATTCCTTTAAGTGTGACCTTGACCTTGAACCAAGACATCTGAAAACTTCCCTCTGCTTATCCTCTCAGTATGGTTGACATTTGTCAAATAATATCAATTTCCTTCAAGGGGTTCTTAAGATACAGAGTGGATACAAAATATTTTAACATTATAATAGTATCCCAAGTGTGACCTTGACCTTCAACCAAGACATCTAAAACCTACGCTCTTCACATCCTTACTGTATCTTTAACATTTCTGTTAAATGATTGCAATTTCCTTCCAGTGGTTCTTAAGATACAGAATAGACACTATATATTCTAGTATGACATTTGACCTTCAAGTGTGACCTTGACCTTGAACCAAGACATCTGAAAACTATGCTCTGCACATCCTCTCAGTATGGCTGACATTTCTGTCAAACAATTTCAATATCCGTACAGTGATTCTTAAGATACAGAGCGGACATGAAATTGCTAACGGACAGATGACCAGTGGAATAACATAATACCCCTCCTCGGGCATATAAAAAGGCAAACTTCACCATGGATTTCATTTGCAGAAACATACAACCTAGTTAACCAAGTGCAAAGGCAACAGCCTTATGTACGTCAAATTGTGGAATAGGCTTCCACTGTGTGGTCCCCATTTTTAATTACTTACATTAGCAAGTTGGAAATGATCCAACGTAGAGCTGCTAGCTTTGTGGAAAAAAGCTACAGGGACAAAAACAAGACCATGGATGATTCTATAGATAAGAACCAGATCAAAGTTTTGTCTTCATTGTTGAAGAGATGGCCACTTAGAATCGACATCATCAATGTCACACTGTCTGGACAATAAGGATTGAACGGTTTATTGGAAACAAACCTTGCAGCATTATGCTGGACTTGTTCTATTTGATTTATCCGAGTGTGGTGTCTTAGGTTCCATATTGGTGAAAAATATTCTAACTTGGGTAAGGTAAGTTTTTTTTGTTTTATTTTTATTGATTGGGGGGAGGGACATTGTTTTGTTTCAGGTTTCATTTAATATAATAAATCCTAATTACATATACCGCTTAAAAGTTTTGTGGAATCGGTAGGATAGCCCTTTTTCAGTTACTGGATCACTTTTACGCTATAAGTCACATGTTCGATTCCCAGTAATTCTGCTCATTATCCCTCTTAGTTACGCTAACTAATGGGTGAAAAAAGTAGGGACGAAATCATTAGGGTACGAAGAGCAAAGCTTGTTAAGATTAATTGATAAGTAAATAACTTTAAAAAAAAAACAGTTTAGCTTTTGCATTAATACTGCAATATTTTCGTACCAACTGGTTTGTGACCTCTTAGAGCGTGGAGCAAATTAACCTCCATGTCACAATTCCAGTTCAACTTCCCCTCGTTGGACTCCATTATTGTTATCAGTTTGACCGTAGTTTCGAATTTTTATTTTCGGTTAAAAACCAAGGAGAAATAAAACAATGGAGTAAATTTGTATTTTCTTACCATTCAAATTATTTTATTGTAAATACATACAAATTTATCTGATATAATATACATATAAAAATACGAATGTATTGCCCTTGCGACTCCGGACGCACATGAGGGAATTTTAACTTTCGGTCTGATTACTTGTAATCATAAGACTTTGAAGTAAAATATAGAGCGATGGAAGAAGATTGGGATAGTCCGTCAGGATATTCTGTTGCAAAAGACTTAGAGAACTGGAAAGTATTTAACCAGGAACACGTCACAGAAAACTCATCTACACGCGGAAGAGGCCGTGGAGGTTCGAGCAGAAGTACCAATGGTTTTGGTAGAGGGATTCTAAGAGGCTTTAATAATAACCCCGATTCCGCCAGTGACCGATGGCCCAGAAAAAATTATGACCAGCCTGAGAGTGATAGATGGTCCAAAAAGAATTATGACAATGAACGTTCATTCAATAGTAACACAGATGGACGGCAGCCAAAAGATTTCAAAAGAAGAGATGAAATGCCAAGGAGAAGATTTAATGACGATGTTTCAGAAAGTTCCTTTGAAATGACAGTACCTAGCAACAGTGTTGGGAGAATAATTGGTAATTAGAATAGTGTGACCAGAAAGTTTGTGTCTGATCCTATTCTGCAACATACCTGAGACAAAAAAAAACAACAACAACAAAAAACTGGCATATCTTTCTTGTGTCTTCTAGGATAGCTTCAGGGAAAGGGTCAGATAACAGGACTGTACAGTATCAGGCAAATTGGCTTACGTTCAGACAAAAATCCCCAAATGATTGTCAGAAGTATATTGTATTGAAGCAAAGAAATTGTCTGCAATATTGACAGTATATAGTGATACACATTTTGCAGGTTTTTAGCACACCTGAGCACAACTTGTTCAAGGTGAGCTTTTGTGATCGCCCTTCGTCTGTCATCCATCGTGTGTCATCAACAATTTGGCTTGTAAATACTCTAGAGGCTATATTTTTTTGCCCAGTCTTAATGAAACTTGGTCAGAATGTTTATCTTCATAAAACCTTGGACAAGTTCAAAATTGGGTCATGTGGGGTCAAAAAGTAGGTCATGAGGTTAAATCTTAGAAAAATCATTGTTAACACTCTAGAGGCCACATGTTTGGCCCAATCTTCATGAAACTTTGTCAGAATGTTTGTTTCAATAAAATCTCAGACAAGTTTGAATTTGGGTCATGTGGGGTCAAAAAGTAGGTCAATATGAAACATATGCTGCCCATTTATAATCAGGTGAGCGAATTAGGGCCATCATGGCCCCCCTTTTTTTCTGATTTTGGGAAAGCTTTTGAGGGCAAAATTAGCATATGACATTACTATCTTTGGGAAATTTTAGTGATAAAGTGAATATTTCTTGAAATTGGGGGAAATAAATTAACAGAAATTCAAATCACTAAATTGGGAGAAATTGCAAGAAATTTCAGAGGGGAAGAAGTCGGCCCCAGAAAAAGGAGGTGAAAGAAAGCCCTGGTTTGAATATTTATACCCCCACACAATGAAGTTGTAAGGGGGGTATACTGGATTCAGCTTGTCTGTCTGGCCTGCCGTCTGTCCGTCTGTCGTTTTTTTTGTCTGGGCTGTAACTCAAAAAGTATAAAAGATATCATGATGAAACTTCATATGTAGATAGATCTCATTGAGGGGGTGTGTACTGACCAAGAACCATAACTCTATGTCGCATAATTTTGGAGTTATTGCCCATTGTAAATGTTCATGCTTAATTTTTGTCTGGGCCGTAACTCAAAAAGTATAAAAGGCATCAAGATGAAACTTCATATGTGGATAGATCTCATTGAGGGGGAGTGCAGTGATCAAGAACCATAACTCTCTGTCGCATAATTTTGGAGTTATTGTCCTTTGTAAATTTTCATACTTAATTTTTGTCTGGCCCGTAACTCAAAAAGTATGAAAGGCATCAAGATGAAACTTCATAAGTGGATAGATCTCATTGAGGGGACATGCAGTGACCAAGAACCATAACTCTTTGTCACATAATTTTGGAGTTATTGTCCTTTGTAAATTTTCATACTTAATTTTTGTCCGGGCCGTAACTCAAAAATTATAATAGATATCAAGATGAAACTTCATATGTGGATAGATCTCATTGAGGGGGTGTGCAGTGACCAATAACCATAACTCTCTGTCGCGTAATTTAGGAGTTATTGCCCTTTGTAAATTTTCATACATAATTTTTGTCTGGGCTGTAACTCAAAAAGTATAAAAGATTTGAAGATGAAACTTCATATGTGGATAGATCTCATTGAGGGGGCATGCAGTGACCAAGAACCATAACTCTTTGTCGCATAATTTTGGAGTTATTGCCCTTTGTAAATTTTCATACTTAATTTTTGTATGGGCCGTAACTCAAAAAGTATAAAAAGGCATCAAGATGAAACTTGAAACAATAACTGTAAATTTCTTTCCTGTGACAAAGCGACATGCGGGGGTATTTGCACCATTACAATGGCAGTTCTAGTTTCTTATGCTGAAATCTGAACAAAGAAATATTAGCAGCCGCACCAGTATCAACACATAATAATATTATATA
This sequence comes from Solen grandis, assembly GCA_021229015.1. Lineage (NCBI taxonomy): Eukaryota > Metazoa > Mollusca > Bivalvia > Adapedonta > Solenidae > Solen > Solen grandis. The sequence continues at coordinate 7,629,971 of CM037789.1, forward strand.
TTGGCTCTTTCACCAAAAATAGAAGCACTCTCTCCACCCCCCTCAAAACCACACACACACACAAGGTATTCCTATTTGCCATTTAAGGATATACGTAGACAAACTTCTTATGTGGCTGGACAATATATTATTATCATTGTAATGTCTTTCTTGACCTTACCATTCCCCTGCAGAGGGCTATGGTCCTATTGACAAATGTAAAATTGGGTCCCTTTTCAGACAAGAGTGTCTAGCAAAGTAAGTGTTCTTAATTATACCCCCACAAATGAAATCGGGGGGGGTATATACTATATAGGAGTCACCCTGTCGGTCGGTCCGGCGGTTGGTCTACAAATATTTGTCCGGAGCATTTCTCCAAAACTACTGTACCTATGTTGATGAAACTTCATAGGTAGATAGACCTTGATGAGAGGAAGTGCAGTGCATAAGAACCATAACTCTACATGTTTTTAAAGGAGTTATTGCCCTTTGTCAGTTTTAATCTTGATTTTGTCCGGAGCATAACTCCAATACTAAAGTAGCTAGGTTGATGAAACTTCATATGTAGATTGATCTTGATGAGAGGAAGTGCAGTGCATAAGAAAACCACAATGTAAATTCTTAAAGACAGGTTTTTGCAAACAATAAATATGGATGTGAACCATAATTAGACTGCATTTTTATTCTCCTCAGCTACAGATCTTAGGGGCAAATTGTTTTCTTCTGTGTGTCTGTATGTGTGTCTATCTGTCTGTCTGTCAAAACTTTTTAGCATTGTCCAAAACTTTTGAACCATTGCTCACACTAACTTTAAACCTTACATACATGTAGTCTTTCACTCACGCAAACTTTTGAAACTTCCTCACATGAAAAATCTGAAGTCTCTACTGGGATTCGATCTCACAGTGGCGAGGGGCTGAGAGATTTGTAGTCCATGACTGTAACCGCTTGGCCACGGTGGCCCCTAAGATATTTTGAAACCTGGTATATTAATAGATGGCAGTATAGAGATTCTGCACGTCACTTTGTTTTTCTTCTTGAACCAAAATTCTTGTTGCTATGGTAACGGAGGGGGCCTCCGTGGCCAAGAGGGTAAAGACTTTGACACTCACTCAGCCCCTCACCACGTGGGTTCGAATCCCAACAGGGTCTTTCAGATTTTCATGTGAGGAAGCCTTCCAGCTGGCTTGCGGTAGGTCGGTGGTTCTACCCGAATGCCTCTGTGCATTCGGGGTCTTCCTCCACCTGTAATTACCTGGACGTTGCTATATGACTGAAATACTGTCGAAGTGAAGGGAAACTCAAATAGTCAAATATGGTAACGGAAAAATTATGCACCTCACTGGTAGGAGACTCATGTGTTGCATGCAACACCAATTACTTGTTTTATATAAATTCAGTATAGTACCAAACTTCAATTTCAAACAATGCCTTTTCTTAAAATTTAAGTTAAATATGTTTTAAAATAATTATGTTGCATTTCATCAGTATGGTAGATAAGTTTTCATTTCCTGTTACTCTGATAGATCAAAGCCTAAAACATCGTAAGCATGTTTTTTGATACATTACAGGAAGAGGAGGGGCAAAGATCCGTGAGCTACAGGATGAAAGTGGAGCCAGAATTACAGTTAGTATTAATGCCAACATATGATATCTTAACAAAGTTTGATATCTAGATGCTCCGGAGTTATGGCCCTTGAATAAAAAAAAAATTGCAGAGTCAATAGCTTGCCCATTCTCTAATTCTGACAAATGTGAAAAATCATTTACCAAACTTGGTTACAGTGTGTAGTGGGCTATTTGCACATTTTGACCAAGTTTATTAACCAGTCAGAATGTCCAGACACTCCAGAGTAACATCCCTTGAATTTAATGTAAGATTGCAAAACTGTGTCTGCTTTTTCTGAGGTTTTGCAATAACTCATTTGACTTATAATGTAGGTTTTCAGCACCTGGCATTTTACTGTTCTTTGATCCTCATCAGATGTTGAAATTTTGTCACAGTCTTCAGCAGATCAGCATATTTTGCGACAATACTCTTTATTTATATATTGGTCCCTAGATTCATTCTGTTACATTTATTTAATAAACGTATTCACTGTTACAATTATTTGATCCATACATGTAATTAGTAAAATATGCTTGCGTTTTAACGAAAAATAATTGTAAGTTCTATTATTCACTTTAGGTAAATAGGGATTCTGACAGCTATGGTGAGACCACTATAAAGATCGTAGGTTCTGAAGAAGCCAGAAAGAAGGCTGAGGAATTAATCCAGGAGTTGACCAACCCTCCTGATAGGAATACAAACTCTTATAACAGTAAGTTGTTTAATACTTGAAAGTTATAACATGAAATGTACCAGGAAACTTATGTTTTTTGTTTTGTTTTTTTAATGCAAGTACTTACTTGTAACACAGTTTTCAATGAAAAATCCTGGTTATAAGCAGTGTTTCTTCCAGCACTGATTTTCAGGGGGTCATAATTGATCCCCTGTATCAGAATTTGGGGGTCATTTGAAATTTTAGAGGGTCATACCCTAAAGCAGAGGTCGGGAAGAATTTTCATCAATAGGATAATGGCCCTTTCTGAGTCAAAATTAATGTGACATTTTATGAAACAACTTCAACTTGCTTTTTAAAGTGACCCTAAGTCTTAAGTGCATACTTATAACAACAAACTCAAACCATCATAAAATTGAAACTTTTGAGAAAAGACATGAAATGACAAAATAATATTTAATTGAAAAGTTGCAGAACAATATAATCACTAAAACAGACCGTCAAAGAAACAAAACAACAACAACAAAAAAAAACCCACTTAAGTCTAGAAACCAAACATTGGCCAATCTTACATAACAATCCACTTTCATCACTGTAACACTGTAATAGTTGATGACTGCTGGTATATTTCTATCTTTTTCTATATCTTACAATACAGAACAGGACTCACAGTAATATTCCCATATACCTTATGGAATATTCAGTGCAGCTACCATTACAGTAAAGTACAGTACAATATGTGCTTTTGTCAGTTTAAAAAATGTTGGGCAAAACAATTTATTGAGGGCAAGCAATTAACCTAATGTGATTTTTGCATCATTATTTCTGGAACCAATCAGAAATAGACAATAAGTTTTTTGTCAGTAGATGATCTTCCTAGTTTCATTTTGGACACTACTGTCCTGTTTGGTTATCTTTTTTGGTGTACTTCAAAAACATGTACAGTACCCATTGGAAAGGGACTTGAAAAAAAAAATGTTGGCATTTCAAGAATGTTACTCAAACTATTGACTTTTATAAACATCAAGTTAACAACGAAATTGCAAGAAGATAATATTGTGGAAGCAGAAGAACATTTGTCACATGTAAATGCAAAGCACTCGGTACCAATGCCTCGATAAAAATCAATACTGTGTATCCCTCTCAAATTCTTCCGTGAAAAAGACTATGGAACATTTTTAGCTCACCTAAGCACAACGTGCTCAAGGTGAGCTTTTGTGATCGCCCTTCTTCAGTCGTGCGTCGTCAACATTTTGGCTTGTTAACACTCTAGAGGCAACATTTTTGGCCCAATCTTCATGAAACTTGGTCAGAATGTTTCTCTCCACAAAATCTTAGACAAGTTCAAAAGTGGGTCATGTGGGGTCAAAAAGTAGGCCATGAGGTCAAATCTTAGAAAAACCTTGTTAACATTCTAGAGGCCACATTTTTGACCATATCTTTTTGAAATTTGGTCAGCATGTTTATTTCCATAAAATCTTGGACAAGTTCAAATTTGGGTCATGTGGGGTCAAAAAGTAGGTCATGAGGTCAAATCTTAGAAAAACATTGTTAACATTCTAGAGGCCACATTTTTGGCCCAATCTTCATGAAACTTTGTCAGAATGTTTGTTTCCATAAAATCTTGGACAAGTTGGAATCTTGGTCATGTGGAGTCAAAAAGAAGGCCATGAGGTCAAATCTTAGAAAAACCTTGTTAACACTTTAGAGGCCACTTTTTTGGCCCAATCTTCATGAAACTTGGTCAGAATGTTTGTTTCCATAAAATCTTGGACAAGTTCAAATTTGGGTCATATGGGGTCAAAAAATAGGTCATGAGGTCAAAAAAAATTCATGAAAAAGGGGGGAAAAAAAAAACCAATTTTGTTCATTTAAAATCGATAATGTCTTATCACGTCTAACAACAGATTCTTATATCTTTCCCACTCTTTTAAAGTTTCAATGCGACAAATCAAAACCTGTGTCACGGAATACGCACAGATCAAATTTCATTGCGTTGATGCCGAAAAAAGAGTGTCATAAACACCAGAATAGGCCCTTCTCAATATTTATGCATACCAGAGATTCTTTTCTCAGAACGAGGTTTAGATGGGTCAGGTATACACACCAGTACAGCTGATCAATATCACTTCTTTATAGTTATGGCGTTACCATCTTGGTGGAAGCACATCCACAAGTAAAAAACTTTGTTTTAAAATAATATTTGTCTATTATCATTTGCAGTGTTCCAGTTTGTAATTCATAAAAGAAAATATGATGCAGATTTACCATTTCATCACATTCCTATCTGGCTTCAGAAACACAGTAAACTTGATTTAATATCCTATGTTTAAGAACAAGTATTGGTTGATTGTACAGAATAAAAACACAACCATCTCCCTTGTCTTATTCTTATTTTATGTTTAAATAACAAAGTGTATGTACACTGAAACAATCAGTAGCATTAATCACATGGTTGAAGTTACATATATAATCTATCTTTTATACTGAGTGTATGTCAGATGTATTACAAAATTCTCTGGTTCACACACTGAAAAAAGACCAGAATTATAGTCAAATAAACAATATATAGAAAACTATGTCCAACTTGCATTTTATAAAATTACAAAAACTCTATTGAAAGAAAGCATTTCTAATGAGAATAACAGCAACAGCGTTAAGACTTGATGCAGTAGAATTTAGTGTTTCTTTATCTTGAAATCTTCAAAGATAGTTCCATGACCCTTGAGAATTCAAAAAGTCCAAATGGCTGATTTCTTGATGGGTGATATAAACCTTATGGTTATGGTTATATGCAATGTAGGGACACCAGAACTGCCAACAATTCCACAAGGATACATATGCCAAGAATTTCCTTCTAAAGAAGCATAAGCGTTGCATTCATCATTTTTTTCATGTCTTTAATTCTTTAGTTGCAGGTAGAGATAATCACAATCTTTTCCGCATTTAGCTATCTTACCCATGTTAGATGCTGTATGTCTGTGCTTGCTGACTTTGTGCCGGAGCTGACCAGTTGTTTTTTTGTTGTTGTTTCATTATTATTTCTTCAAATTTCTTTCTCAGATATATTAAGATAATATTATCTGCCTGAGTCCGAAATTAACTGACTTATATTTGTGAATCATGTACAGTCAAACATGTCTTAAATAGTCAGTCAAGGGAATAAGAGAAAGTCGCCACTTAACAGAGGTGACCTTTAAATTAAGTACAAATATAAGATAAAATGCTACAGTTTGGTAATGCATTTAAATTGATCGCTTATATGAAATTGGCCGCTTAGTACAGGTGGTTGCTAATACAGGTTGAACTGTAATTTCTTATGGGCAGGCCAGGAAAACACACACCTGCTTAAAATACTATTTTTATGCAACGTTTTTTGGAAATTTAAAATGGAGTCATTTAAAGCTGGTCCAGTCTTGGTGGGAGCTAAGTTAGTACGGTAGTACCCTTTGTGACTATATTTTATACTGGATCTGGTCTCTCACTGAACAGGTTACTAGTATATAACCTGGAATGAATGGATCTGGATTCTATGGCTGGGTTACGGCTCGAATAACCACAAACTTCAAGGTCCTGAGGTTCCTTGCCTCTTAAATATGCAATGTCTAGTGTAAAGATGTGTTAATATTCTCAGTACCTATTATTTTTAACCCAGCAATCTGTTAGAGTAAGCCCGTAATATGCTTGCAACATACACATTTACCTAATTTGACAGTCACATTTTGCAACTAGTATTATATGAAATGAAATAATGCATTTATTTTACATTTATACAGATTACTAAAAACTTCAAGCTGCCTGAAGAGAAAAAAAACTTTCATACAACTGAACTAAATATGTATGCTATCCACTGAAAATATATCTTATAAAAGTTTATTTCACCCATAATTTATTGTTATTTTTCTATTCGAGTCTCGAGAAAAAAAAAAAAATTTAAAATGGCTTAAAATTTAACTATGTGAAATTTTATTCTTTCTTTAGATTTGTGGCATTTGCTGCATACATCAGTATTATCATGAACTGAAAACAGACATTTGGGATACTGTTAGCTAGGTGCCCAAAAGAAGCTGGTAATTTATATGTTATTGTCTAAAAGGTTATCTTATCTACAATGGAATGTAAGCTTAATGGCTTTATTGTAGGTGTTGAGAATTAGTTTAACCACGTGTTTACATCTGGTCAGCAGGTTGTGTGTTTGAAATATACATGGCTGGGCTTATTAGGTATTCTGTGATTTATATAGTGGATTAATGGAAACTTTCTTAATGCAGATAGTCTTCACTGTAAAACTTGGATTTTTTGTTCAAGGACTACTTCTATGATGAAAATGTAAGTTATTTAATAATTTTCTAGGCCTCAGCAAAGCTTAAACCTGTGTAAATATGTACACCACTGATGTCTCTATCAGTGTAAGCTGCTGAGTTTGTTTACAACTGAGTCTGAACTGACCCATCTAAACCTCGTTCTGGTTACCTTACTGAATATGCATGAGATAATATTAAGAAGGGTCTATGGGGTATGTCGTTGGGTGGGTGGGCTGATGGGTTGTTTGTTGTTTGAAACATTTTTTTCCGTTAAATAGAGATGTAGTTTTCATACTTAGTAGGTAGATACCTCGTAGGAAGAGCAGATTGGGAATGATTTTCAGGATGATAGGGTCAAGGTCATTGTTGCTAAAAATATATTTTTCATTTGTGCAAATAACTTCTTTTAGGAGTGAGGAATGATGATCAGATTTAGTATAAAGATTTCTTATGAGAAGAGCATAAATGGATTTTCAAGATGATAGGGATAAGGTCTCTGTTAATGAAAATAGTTTTGCTTGCCTTGGGCAACACTAGAAAACCTGGTTTTGTGTCATTTGACGCATTTCTTGTTTAAATTGTAGAAGCTTCATAGAAGTTATGGCAATAATATAGGAATTATGCTCATCGTGTCCTGTCCCATTATATTATGTCATGTCCTACACTTGGGACAGGAGGGTATTATTTTCCTTAAGTGATATGTCTTTAATTTTCTGTTTAATCTTAAAAG
>CM037789.1:7637365-7665235 GCA_021229015.1 Solen grandis
TTTTGTGAAACTCATTAGGAATGATTATTGGATGATACTGCATAAAAATAGCTAAAATCGTTGGTCCCCAACCAAGATGGCCGCCAGAGCTAAAGATAGAATAATCTTTAAACGACATCTCCTCCTAAATGTGAGCAAAATTTTGATGAAATTTTACAGGAATGATCCTTAGTGGCACTGAGCAAAAATGGTTAAAATTGTTCCAGTCTGCCTACAAAGATGGCCAACAGAGCTAAAAATAGAAAAATCTGTAAACAACATTTCCTCCTAAAATGCTAAGCAAATTTTAATGAAACTCAATGGAATGATCATTGGGTTATACTGCACAAACATCATTCGGCTAAAATCATTTCCGGCTGCTGACCCAGATGGCAGTCAGAGCGTAAAATAGAATAAATCTGTAAACATAATCTTCTCATAAACTTCTGATAGATTTTAATGAAATTTTACAGGAATGACCATAGGTGGTACTGAGCAAAATTAGCTTAAATCATTTCGACCAAAATGGCCGCCAGAGTCAAAAATAGAAAATCTTTAAACAACACTCCTTCTAAAACCGTGAAACAATTTTTAATGAAACTCATTAGGAATGATCTGGGTGGTACTGAAAAAAATAGCTAAAATCATAAAAGTCTGCCTACCAAGATGGCCCCAAACTAAAAATGAATAAGATGTAAATACTATATAATTTATTATGTGTATTTTTAGCCCCCTGAGCACGAAGTGCTCAAGGTGACTATTGTGATCACCTTTTGTCCGTCGATCCGTCGTCCGTGCGTGCGTGCGTCCGTCCGTCGTCAACAATTTGCTTTAAAGAACATCTCCTCCTGAACCGCTGAAGGGTTTGACCAAACTTCACAGGAATCATCCTATGATGCCCTCTATTAAAGTTGTACAAATTAATCAGATTGGTTGAAAAAGTAGGTCACAGGAGCTAAAAATAGATTTTAAAAACTCAAACTTTGAAAATCTTTTTCTGCAAAACTGCAAGGCCTAGAGCTTAGATATTTGGTAGTAGCATCATCTTATGGGCCATTACCAAGATTGTCAAATCATAGCCCTAGGTGATAAATGCCCCGCACCAGGGTCACTTTTTTTTACATAAGTTTAATAGGAAAATCTTAAAAAATCTTCTTCTGTAAATCCATAAGGCCCAAGCTTAGATATTGGTATGTAGCATCATCTAATGGTTCATTACCAAGATTGTTCAAATCATAGCCCTATGGTGATAAATGACCCCGCACCAGGGGTCACTTGTTTTACATAGAGTTAAAAAGGAAAATCTTAAAAATCTTCTTCTGTAAATCCATAACGGCCCAGAGCTTAGATATTTGGTATGTAGCATCATCTAATGGTTCATTACCAAGATTGATCAAATCATAGCCCTATGGTGATAAATGCCCCCGCACCAGGGGTCACTTGTTTTACATAGATTTAAATATAGGAAAATCTTAAAAAATCTTCTTCTGTAAATCCATAAGGCCCAGAGCTTAGATATTTGGTATGTAGAATCATCTAATGGTTCATTACCAAGATTGTTCAAATCATAGCTTAGGTGATAAATGCCCCCGCACCAGGGGTCACTTGTTTTACATAGAGTTATATAGGAAAATCTTAAAAAATCTTCTTCTGTAAATCCATAAGGCCTAGAGCTTAGATATTTGGTATGTAGCATCATCTAATGGTTCATTACCAAGATTGTTCAAATCATAGCCTTACGGTGATAAATGACCCCGCACCAGTGGTCACTTGTTCACATAGAGTTACATAGGAAAAGACCTAGAGCTAATCAATAGATTTGATGTGAAATATTGTCTAGTGGTCCGTACCCACATAATTCATAATTATAGACCAATCATAAAAAAAATATTTTGCAATATTACTAGTTTGAGAGATTATGACTAGATAATGGTTAAAATTTGGCCCTTGATTGAATCACTTTTTACTTTAAATTACATACTTGATATATGTTTTATATTAAAATCAGTATCTACGATTAAATAAAATGATAAAAAGACTAAGAGAATATATTGTGTCAATTGTATATTAAATAAAGGTTTTTTTAAGAAGATATGAAAGTACAGATAATCGTATTGTTGGTAATAAAAACACATTCGGTTGTTTTAGGTTATAATATTATTAACCAATGAAAAATTAGGAAACTATTCAGCCCTCCATTTCTGGTTTCAGTTTGGTAGGTATAACGATTCTCTTCAGAAATTTCAACGAATTATCGAAGATCATTAATCTAACAGACCTAAAAAGCGATTGAAAAGTAGGTCAGTAGGTCAAATCTTAGAAAAACCTTGTTTACACACTGGAGGCCACAATTTTGATTCAATCTTCCTCAAACTTGGTCAGCACAAATGTCCTCAGGTGAGCGTTTTTAGGGCCATCTTGGCCCTCTGTTTTCCTTACTGCTGCATTTTCTCTCTAGCAGTTGAATTCAGGTGAGCGATTTAGGGCCATCATGGCCCTCTTGTTTTGAGAGGTGTGGTACATATTTTAGAAAGTACAGGATTATAGTCAATAAATTGAAATTAAGGCCTTAACAGCAGCACATATTTTTAACCAGTTGGCCGTCAACTTTCTCTATCTTCAACTTCCTTTGTCTGGATGATAACTTTGTCATGCATTAAAATATTTTTTAATAAATACATAGAAATTGTTCAATATGCTAAGATAACAAGGATGCTGCATATATCATGCCAATGGGAGGATTGTTTAAGTGGGGTTGTAGCAAGGAGTGCCTGAGGTTTGAAACTTGGTTTGGCAGCACATTTTTCTCACCTGGCTGCTGGATAAAACTTTTATATATTTTGATCACTATTCAATCTTTACTGAAATATTTACTTTTGTATGGAACTGCTAGCTTCCAGGAACTAAACAGAAACAATGGAAAGAACTCATCATTAACTCCATAAGGAAGCTCCTAGATTAAAAAAAGGAGAGAAAAGGAGACAATTCACTTCTGTAAAGCAGAGATAACAGTTTGAGTTTTGATTCTTTATTTCTTTCAATTGTGTGCATTTGGTAAAGGAGAAATGAATGTCTTTGAGTTTTTTTTTTAAAGGTAACTGATGTAACTCTTGTCTAGCAAGAGTAGACTTTATTTTGATATTCTGAAAGTGTAGATCAAGTTTTATGATTTTGTCAGCTTCATGATGGGATATGGATGTTGTCAGTAACTATAGTGATATGACCTGTAATCAGTATCTAAATTCTATATACTACTCAAAGTTTGCTAAGCACCATCAGCTATTTTCCGGTAGCATTGCATGCTTAGACAAGCGACTTTAAAGGCATGCTACATTAAATTTTACATTAAAACAAATCTTGCTTTTATGCAGAAGTATTGTTTATGTACCAAACTTACTACCAGTTACAAGAAATAAGCCTTCAGATCCTCAATACTGGGAATTAATCATAATTAGAAAGTGCGATTTTGAGAAAACACCTTAAAATTTAAAGTCAGCTAAATTCAGAACTTTGATCTCCAAATATTTCTGTTTTCTAAATGGAATACTTTTAAGGATATTTGTGACGATGTTGGCCGTTCATGGTCATTTTTTTCTGTATTGATCACAAGATTTAACTTCCATTTATAAAATGCCATTTCTTGCAAAAAACACACTTTTGTGAATTTTGCAAATAATGACAGGAATTGGCTAAATCATTGTAACTCATTTTTGAGCCTCTTTTCTATCATTTTGACAAAAACTATGCATAAAATTGATTGTCAGCTAACGCTTTCCTTTCAGGTACATAGCATTACATTCAGCATGTGTTTTCATGAGACTCTATGGGAAAATAGCGGGTGGTGCTTAGCAAACTTTGAGTAGTATATTAGATGATATTTGTATTTGTTATAACAGGAATATATTAGTTGATATTTATATTTGTTATGCAGGAATGACTATCAAACAGTAAGAATACACAATTCCATAACATTTTATTTTCACCATCTAGGCTGCTGTATCAGATAAGTTTAATACAAGAAATGGATAAAAAAAAATCCATTATCACCAGCATCTTCTATGCTAACTGCAATGATGGTGTCATCACAACTTACACATGTGTTGTTCTCTTTTTATTTCTTTAATAAAAAAAAAAATTAATGGTTTAAATAAAAAAGACTACTACAGTTGTTGGGCTGCTATCAGGGTAATGTTCAAGGGTGGGTATCATAATGTCTGTCTGGTGCCAGGATAATGTTAAAGGGTGGGGTATCATTCTGTGGTTCTGATGTCAGGATAATGTTCAAGGGTGGGTATCATAATGTCTGTCTGGTGCCAGGATAATGTTAAAGGGTGGGTATCATTCTGTGGTTCTGGTATCAGGATAATGTTAAAGGGTGGGGTATCATGCTGTGGTTCTGGTATCAGGATAATGTTAAAGGGTGGGGTATCATGCTGTGGGTCTGGTATCAGGATAATGTTAAAGGGTGGGGTATCATGCTGTGGGTCTGGTATCAGGATAATGTTAAAGAGTGGGTATCATGCTGTGGGTCTGGTATTAGGATATTGTTAAAGGGTGGGTATCATGCTGTGGTTCTGGTGTCAGGATAATGTTAAAGAGTGGTATCATGCTGTGGTTCTGGTGTCAGGATAATGTTAAAGAGTGGGTATCATGCTGTGGGTCTGGTATCAGATAATGTTAAAGAGTGGGTATCATGCTGTGGGTCTGGTATCAGGATAATGTTAAAGGGTGGGGTATCATGCTGTGGTCTGGTGTCAGGATAATTTAAAGGGTGGGGTATCATGCTGTGGTCTGGTGTCAGGATAATGTAAAAGGGTGGGTATCATACTGTCTGTTCAGGATAATGTAAAGCGGTCTGGTGTCAGGATAATGTTAAAGGGTGGGGTATCATGCTGTTGGTCTGGTGTCAGGAAATGTTAAAGGGTGGGTATCATCTTGGTGTCAGGATAATGTTAAGGATGGCATTATGCTTTGGTTCCGGTGTCAAAATAATGTTAATGTTTTAAATGTATGGACATGTAATCATTTTTAACCAGGTTTTCCGAAGAAAACAATTTCTTCTGTGCACAACTCCTCCTACATTTTTAATGGATTTGGCCAAAACTTTTACAGAAGCATTATTACATAGTGGCCTGGCGCATATCGTCAGGTTTTGTGGTTCGACTATTTTTTATGTAGTTATGGCCCTTTGTTATTTTTTCACATATGTAAAATATAGGGAAATATTCTTCTGTGCGCAATTCCTCCTACATTCGACTATTTTTGATGCAGTTATGGCCCTTTGCCCCTTAACGGATGTAATATAAAGGGAAATATTCTTTTGTGCACAACTTCTACATTTCTAAATAAATTTTGTCCATACTTTAACAGAAGTAACCTTCACTAAGTCACCCTGGAGAATATTACCTGTGTTTTGCAGTTTGACCATTTTTGGTGGAGTTATGCCCCTTTGATAAAACTCCTTATCTGGAGCATAAGTCCTACATTATAAGAGGTATTGACTTGAAACTTTATAGGTCCATACATCTCATTGAGGCCGAATGCAGTGCATAGGAACCTCACTCTGTGGTTCATAATTTTGGAGTTGCATCATATTCATGTCTTGTTCAAAGTTAATGTGGATAAATGTAAGTTAAAAATCCTTGTTGCACATATTATGTATGTTTGCTTTATACAGAATTGCATTAGATTTAATAGACATTGAGCACAAAATTATTTGACTGATACAAATAATCTGTACTGGGACGAAACATTGCGAAAAGAAAACCTGGTTTTGTGACAATTCCTGTCACTTGTTTTTATATAATCTTCATAAAACCTTTTTTTTTTTTCAGGTAAGTGAAACTTTGGCAATGTTTTGTAGCTGCTACCAAATGAAAGAAGCCTAGTAACACAAATTCAAGGTAATTCATATTCAGTTCTCCTTAGGTATGGATTTCACCATTTTTAAATTAAAAATGGTTAAATTTCACCTTTTTTGATAATCCTCTCCCCTTGGATAACATCTCATATCTCAGGTATTTGAATACTTTGGTTTTGGTACAAAGACCTAAAACCAGGAGAATGTGCTACTTGGTGAGATATCATAATTTATGAGCACAAATACTCAGAGTTACACATTAAAACGAGAGTAGTTTGTTGCCAAATACTTTGATGCATATCTTTGTATACTAGTTTAATCTTTTAGTTAAGTATATTATTATGGTGTCTTGTTATATCCATTATCCTGTTCTCATAAATTTGCACAATAATATGCCTGAGACAGGTTCACTGATTGATATGTAATAATTATCATAATGTGCAAAAATTATAAGTCATCAAAATGCATGCATGTTATAGATATACATTTATTTACCTTCGCAGCAAGTAGTTTTTGCAAGCAAAATTTGAAATTAATGCCATTCAAAATTATATATATGTTCAAAAGGTACAAATCATAAATATAAAGAAATAAATAGGACCTCACTTTTCTTAATCTCATTGAGAGCGTACAAGATTTCCTGCATAGGCTTATTGAAGTAGCACAGATTTGTCCCTGTTACATGTATTCCCTGCTACCTTTGGTTGAATTCTGGTTAAACTTTTCAACATTGCCTAATTGCTCATATCATTTGATTTTGAATGAGGTAGCTTACTGGCTCTTTATTATATTTATTACAGATATTTCTAGGCTACCACTATTTTGATTTACTTCAAAGCATTAATGAGTACTAAGTCTATTTGCAGTGTCATTTCGTTGGCATGTGATTGCCGGCTTGATTTTTAATAAATAAAAGCCCCTTGTCATATTTCTTAAATATATATTGCCTGCTATATTTGTCAGGTTCTATTGGTCAGATTTTGATATAACTTCACAGCTATGCTAGTTTAGCATATCCTTGGCACATCATATTTGGACAATTTTAGAGTTATTGCTATTTTTATATTTATTGAATATATTTTGTCTATAAGGCCAACAATTTTTTATATTTTTTTATGGGAGCGCCAACACGAGTTTTCACCAAAATGAAATAAAAATAAAAGAACAATTCAGTATTTTTATTTTCACACTCTGTGCTGACTCCATACAAAACCCTCTGTGAAAAAATTAAAAAAAGCCCGACATTGATTATATAATATTTGTAAATTTTCTGTAAACACTCATGTATAGTGCGCATCTATTTCTCTTCTATAATGCACATCCATACTTTGTATTTCGAGGAGGCCTCCATTTTGTTTTAACAGTGGGTGTTTTACAGACGTTCGATTGAACTACAGGTAACCAAAGTTCTACTGCTTCCACAAGACAGTCATGCAATGATCATTTTTCACACCTCTTGTATCCACATTTGATTTATTTGTTATGTTAATGTTAATTATGGCCAGAAATTTGAGTAATAGTCTTCAAATGTTGACACTTTGTTGTGTGTTTGTCAGAAGTCGGTTTCAGTTGGTATTTGAAGTACACATTTTCATAAACCAAACAGCTCTGTCCAAACTGAAATTAACTAGCTATATATTGTCTGAAATAAATTGGTTGTATACTCAGAACATAATGGCAGTCATGGTTGTTTTCAGTAATGACATTGCGAACATCCCCATCAGCTATAAGTCATCAAATAATGATTTTGTAAAGTACAGTACTGTACAGGTTATGGCGATGAATCGCAAGTAAATACAATTAAGCTTTAATATTGCTTTAAAGTATGAAATATGCCCATAGAACATCGCAAATAAGGCTTCTTAGTGGTGGGGTCAAGTTTGAGAAAACTGTGAAGAAACTGATTTCTCGTGTATAGGAGCGAGTCAAAATATTCCCAAATCAAAACAAACCTACTTTTTAGCTCACTTGAGCACAACATGCTCATGGTGAGTTATTGTGATCGCCTTTTGTCCTGTGTCCGTCGTCCTTGCATGCGCACGACCGTGTGTGCGTCCGGCGTCAACAATTTCCTTTAAACAATATCCTCTCCTAAACTGCAATGAATGGATTTTGACCAAATTTCACAGGATTGATCCTTATGATGCCCCTCATCAAAATTGTTCAAATTATTTTGTTGGTTAAAAAAGTAGGTCACAGGAGCTAGAAATAGATTTTTAAAATGCAATTTTTGAAAATCTTCTTACGTAAAACTGCAGGGCCTAGAGCTTAAATATTTGGTGTGTAGCATTGTCTAGTTGATCTCTACTAAGTTTGTTTTAAATCATGACCCCAGGGTCAAAATTGGCCCCGCCCCAGGGGTCACCTTTTTTTACATAGGCTAATAAAGGAAAAAATATTTAAAAAATCTTCTTGTTAAAAACCACAAGGCCTGGAAAATTGGCCCTGCCCCAGGGTCGCTTGTTTTAATATAGGCTTATATAGGAAAATCTAGAAAAATCTTCTTGTCAGAAACCACAAGGCCTGGAGTAGATATTTGGTGTGTAACATGGCAATCAAGTTTGTTCAAATCATGGCCCTGGGGTCAAAATTGACCCTACCCCAAAGGCTACTTTATTTTACATATATGGGAAAATCTAGAAAAATCTTCTTGTCAGAAACTAAAAGGCCTGGAGTTTATATATTTGGTATACATTATGGATTAGTAGACATCTACCAACTTCCTTCACATTGCCCTAGGGTCAAAATTGGCCCCTACCCGGGTCACTTGATTTACTTATATTGGAAAGAAAAACTAAAAAATTGTCTTTTCAGAAGCTACAAAGCCTGGACTTTTGATGTGTTTACATGTACCAAGTTTGCTCAGATCATGGCCCTGGGTCAAAATTAGCTGCCCCAGGGGTTACTTGATTTACATAGACTTATATAGTTTGGCAATATTGTTTTGGTGCCTAGGGGTCTTATTCTATACCATTAAATTTGGACCGCAGGTACATTTTTGTGTGGAATTCAATTATTTTGCTGTACTTCTTCATGGATTTTGTATTCAGTATGACTGTTATATAAAAGGCAATGAAGGCAATATTTCTCAGGTGAGCGATTCAGGCCATCATGTCCCTCTTGTTGAGGTGAAAATGTACCCAAGTATGTATTTTTGTATTTGTTTTCATTTCACTATTGATATTTTCACATAATATTGTTAGTCAGGTTATAAGTTATGATTTTGTTTGAAAATATGTATCAATTTTTTATATGTGGTACAACATGAACTTATTCTTTTTTAAGTCTTTTATTGAATTCTTATTTTCCCAGCTTCTAGCTCTGGTACATGATAGTTTGAATGAATGAAATATTTTCCTTTTCTATTAATTTTTTAATTATTTTGATGTATTATCATTAAAACATAAATTATGGAATACTTTTGATGGCATTCATGAAATAATACAAGAACATATAACTTAAAAGGACATTTAGTATCAATTCATATAGTAATGAATTATTGCATGCTATATAAAAGTTCTGTCCTTTTCATAACAAATTTATTCATACATTATATATATATATATTTGCATCACAATTTGACAATTTAAGCATGAAATAGATAAAATATAATTTATTGGTATTACGTTAACTGCTAAAACTTGGCAAAGTTTTTAAAAATATAATCACAAAAAAATGGTACATTTTGTTAAATTACTTTGTACAATTCTTCTTAAAAAAAAAAAAATTATGAACATTACATTTTTGGCCCAATCTTCATGACACTTCGAATTTAGGTCATGTGGGGTCAAAAAGTAGGTCATCTTAGAAAAACCTTGTTAACACTCTATAGAGGTCACATTTTTGGCCCAATCTTCATAAAAAGTAGGTCAATATGAAAAATCCAACATATGTTGCTCATTCATTCAGGGCCATCATGGCCCTATTGTTAATCCCCCGCTGCGAAGCGGGAGGGGGGTTATAGGAATGCCCTTGGTCCGTCCGTCCGTCCGTCAGTCCGTCCGTCAGTGTGTCCGAAACACTTTCGTGTCCGCTCCATATCTCATGAACGCTTGGACACATTTTCTTCAAACTCGGCTAAAGTGTTAACCTCATTGAGCTGATGTGCAGAAGGCATGAGGCGGTCACGCTGGCTCAAGGTCAAGGTCATACTTGAAGGTCAAATGTTATTTTCTGTCCGCTCCATATCTCATGAAGCTTGGACACATTTTCTTCAAACTCGGCTAAAGTGTTAACCTCATTGAGCTGATGTGCAGAAGGGGACACATTTTCTTCAAACTCGGCTAAAGTGTTAACCTCATTGAGCTGATGTGCAGAAGGCATGAGGCGGTCACGCTGGAAGTCAAGGTCATACTTGAAGGTCAAATGTTATTTTCGTGTCCGCTCCATATCTCATGAACCTTGGACACATTTTCTTCAAAAAATCATTGAGCTGATGTGCAGAAGGCATGAGGCGGTCACGCTGGGTCAAGGTCATACTTGAAGGTCAAATGTTATTTTCGTGTCCGCTCCATATCTCATGAACGCTTGGACACATTTTCTTCAAACTCGGCTAAAATGTTAACCTCATTGAGCTGATGTGCAGAAGGCATGAGTCGGTCATGCTGGCTCAAGGTCAAGGTCATACTTGCAGGTCAAATGTTATTTTCGTGTCCGCTCCATATCTCATTCAGGAGTGTTCCCCTTGCCTTACACAGACCACTTCTTGACCTGGATTGCACTTCCACAGTGATTTATTGTACTCGGTAAATAATAGTATGTCATGTTCACAATCATACAAATTATTTCATGATATATAAAGTTTTTAATTGAGTTACACATGTACTTTGTGGTTACCTATCACATCCTTTACTTCATTGATGTTCACTTTTTGTACTGTTTCCCATGTAAAACTTGTCAGTAAACTTTTAATATATGTGCCTCCGAATTCTGAGATTCATACATAACTCCGGAAAGTTAAATTGTCTTAAACTGATCTTCTATGTCTGCTACAACCATGCCAGGTTAAGGTGAACATAATCCTATGACCAAACAAATTCTAATATTTGGCCAGCGGCGGGGGATATAGCTGTCCTTTGGACTGCCTTGTTTATCTTATTTTTATTTGGGACACCCCACCCAGACTCAGTTTTTTTTTAAAAAAATCCTGTAAAACAAAACAAAACAAAAAAAAACGTGGGCCTCATACATGTTTAAGTGATCAGAGCTTAATCTATGTCAGTGTGCTTCAACTGTGTTAAGACTGTCTTTGACATGGTCACAGTAACTGTGACAAAGCAGTATCTGGAGATATTCATCATCTTCAGTAATAATTATTGTGGTTTGATTGGGGGTAGTCATAGTTTGATAGTCATGGTTTGGTTGGGGGTTTGTTTAGACTAGTATTTTGCTGGTGGTCTAAGTTTGATTGGAAGTATGTTTTGACTGGTATTTTTGCTGGTAGTCTTTTTGGTTGGAGGTATGATTAGACTGGTATTTTTGCTGGTAGTCTTGGTTTGATTGGGGGTAGTCATGGTTTGATTGGGGATAAGTTCTTATGGTTTGATTGGGGGTATGTTTTGACTTGTATTTTTGCTGGCACACTTGGTTTGATTGGGGGTATGTTTTGACCTGTATTTTTAGCTCACATGGCACAAAGTGCCAAGGTGAACTTTTGGGACCAGCCTTTGTCAGGCGTCCGTCGTCATGAGACGTCAGTGGTTAGTTGATAGTCGTCAGTCGTCAACAGTTTACTTAAAAATCTTCTTCTCTGAAACTACTGATGGGAAAGTGATCAAACTTTGCAAGGATGTTCCTAAGGTGGTCCCCTATAAAAATTAATAATAATTAGGTCACAGAAGCTAAAAACAGATCTAATATAGGAAAAACTTGAAAAATCTTCTTCTCTAAAACCACAAGGCATAGAGCTTAGATATTTGGTTGTAGCATTGTCTAGTGGATCTCTACCAAGTTTATTCAAATCATGACCCTAGGGTCCAAATTGGCCCCGCCCCATGGGTCACTTAACATAGGCTAATATAGGAAAAACTTGAAAAAATTTCTTCTCAGAAAGGTGTCCAGTATTGTCTAGTAGATCACTACCAAGTTTGTTCAAATCATGGCCCTGGGGTCAAATTTGGACCTGCCATAGGGGTCACTTGATTTAAAATAAACTAATATAGGAAAAAAAATTGAAAAATTTTCTTCTCAGAAAACACAAGGCCTGGGGTTAAGATATTTGGTGTGTAGCATTGTTTGGTGGATCTCTACCAAGTTTGTTCAAATCATGACCCTTGGGTCAAATTTGGCCCCGCCATAGGGGTCACCTGATTTAAAATAAACTACTATAGGGAAAAAAACTAGAAAAATCTTCTTCTCAGGAAACACAAGGCCTGGGGTTTAGATATTTGGTTTGTAACATAGGTTAATAGACCGCTACCAAGTTTATTCAAATCATGACCCTGGGGTCAAAATTGGCCCTGCCCCAGGGGTCACTTGATCTTACATAGCCTAATGATACCAGGTGAGTGATCCTGGGCCATTATGACCCTCATGTTGCTGGTAGTCATGGTTTGATTGAAGGTTACATAATGTTTTGACTTGTATTATTGCTGGTAGTCTTGGTTTGATTGGGGATGGTATG
The DNA here is from genome assembly GCA_021229015.1 of Solen grandis. NCBI lineage: Eukaryota > Metazoa > Mollusca > Bivalvia > Adapedonta > Solenidae > Solen > Solen grandis. Next base: position 7,649,827 of record CM037789.1, read on the forward strand.
GTTTGATTGAGGGTAGTCATGGTTTGATTGGAGATAGTAATGGTTTGGTTTGGGGTATGTTTTGACTGCTATTTTTACTGGTAGTCATGGTTTGATTGGGGGTATGTTTTGACTGCTATTTTTGCTGGTTGACAAGTATTTCAGTGATGCAATATTTAACCATAAGGTACTGTATTCTCTTGATAATGAAGTTTCTTTCCACATGAATATAATGGCATTTTTATCGTCTGACTTAACTCTCATCTGACCATTGAAAAATATATAGGCTTTTTAAAGTTTTTTTTACAACTGTCTGCTGTTCTGTCAAATATGTCTACACTAAGAATTCACTTTTTGCCCATAAATTGATGACCACACAAAAGTTGTTTGTTAATAGTTTCCAATTCTGGATGTTGGCAAGTTTTATTTTAGAAATTGACAAAGAATCCACAGGTGTCAGGCTATAATGAGTCACTCTTAGAATAGCTGTCCAGATTTCTTGCCTTAAATATGGTAAATGTATACCAGCTGTCAGCTGCAATAAATCGAGACATATGAAATAGTATTAACTGACAAGGGGAAAATCTTGTTTGATAAATTATTCATGGGAAATTGGTTAGAAGGATACTTTTGAGACCAGAAAGAGTAATATTGTCTGAAACTTGAGATATTGTTGGTTTGTCCATTTATTTCAGGAATGAAAAAAAAACACCAAGGTTTTGGCTTTTAAGGCCCCAACCATGAAATGTGTGCATGTCTGTGTGTGCAAGAAGTTGTGTCCTGGCTTTAACTTTATTGAGTATGATCCTGCTTTGAAATAATTTGGTACAAGTGACCCTTTGGACAAGACGATATGTCTCGAAGAAGAACCAGGTCACGGTTGACCTTAAATTTGTGTCCTGGCTGTAATTTTTAAAATTTTTGAAATAATTAGACAAATACATGTTTGCAAACAAGAACCAGTCACTTGCTTCAAGGTCAAGTCACAACAGTTAGTGACTTAAAATCATGTTGGGGCTGTAATTTTGTTGTGTTTGGTCAAGTTTTGAAATAACTTGGCACAGATTATCCCTAGGACTAGGCAATATGTAGGCAAACAAAAACAAGATTGCTAGCCTCTAGGTCAGGGTCACAGCACTCAGTTCACCCAAAATCTGTGTGGACTTTCACTTTTTTATGATCTTGTTTAAAAACCCGTGTTTTGCTTGTGAGCAAGATCTAGATTACTAGCTTGAGGGTCAAAGTCACAGCACTGGGTTTGGCCCTAAAATGTGCAAGTAATCACGTCCTGACTGTTACTTAGTTAAGTAAAGTCATGTAATCATGAGTTGCTTTTTTTGATGCCCCTGCAATGAAATTGTGATGAGCTTATGATGTTACACCTGTCTGTGTGTTTGTGTCTTTGTGTTACTGCCTGACCAACCCCTCTGAATTAAACAACTCTCTGTCATACACTGTCATTGTTCAGACCACTCAATTCATTATCTTATATAAAGGAGCTGAATTAAGCGACTCCCTGTCTTACGTGACATGCGACTCTCAAATTTCTGTACCATCGTTTAGTTTTGGTCTGCATTTACGACTTTTGAGATGACTCCCAGTATCTGCAAATCCTGAGAGAGCCTATATCCCAAGGGAAACTACTCTTATTTGACTATTGTCATTGACGTCGCTCAGAAGCTTTTTCGTGCATTTATGATTTATGATAACTGTCAGTCATGGCGGAACGTACAAGATGTTTTGGCACTTGAGGAGAAAATAGATGCAATAAATGTTGGATCAGGGTATCCCAGCCTGCAGATTCGCAACGGACAAAAGCGTTGGTAAAACGCAAATACAGAAATTAAGAAAAAGGAAAGCAACTACTGAAAGACTTTGAAAATAATGCAAAATCTAATGCCAAACTTCACCTAGAATAATGCATTTACATTAAATAAGCATGTATACAGCATGTTCAAAGTAAAAAACATGCATGCACATCAACATATAAAAAAGTTACGGCAAGCTAAGCTTGGAATGTATTAAGAGACGCCCTGTCAAATGTGACCTTTTCCATAAAATCTCCTTGAAGGTCACATATGACAGTCTCGACTGTAGATATTGCCAGTTACAACCGTTTGCCTACTATCACTCAAGTGACTTTCAAAAAAAGAGATAATTTGATTGGCTGTTTCTACCTTTTCAGCCAATCGCACTCTTAGTTACCTTAATGGTTACGTGATTGGCAAAATGGCTCCTATTAGATGTGAAAATACGCTAACAGATAAAATTGCCAATATCTATTGAATTCCTTGCGGCCAAGGAGAGATTATGCCTTATAATGCACTGAGTTATTAATTTGGTTAGAGGTATTATTGCATAGGTTAACCTCATCCTCTTGCAGAAATGAATTTTTACATTGGGAGACCGGGTGTACAATCCCATGTCAATATTCTTGAAAATAAGGGTAAATTTTACAATATGGGTTTTGTTGCAGGATACTTGCATTTGCATGGGTAAAAAGTTATGATTTTCTGTTACTCAAATGTATATGCTTGCGATAGGTGCAAAGTATTTAAAGATACCATCATAAATGACATATTGGCATTTTTTCAAGGAGGGTACGGATCTTGGTCAATCAGGAGTAGTATCCCTTGTATTATATATAGTGATATATGACCCACCTTATGAGCCAGACCCCTTTGGCTGAGATAGTTGCAATAAGGCTGCTTATAGAAACATAGTTTGTCTCATCTTCATTGTGGCCAACCTGGGGAAAATAAATACACACAACAGCAGAGGATGCATATTATTTGAAAATATCATGCATTCATATTGCTTAGGAAAATCTCCTAATAGGATGCCAGCATTACCATTAAAGAATTCATCAATAAAGACAATCAGTTCTGTCATGACAATTCTCAACTGTATTACTGTGATGGACGGACTTGTATCGTTTTTGATGTAAACTGCTTCAGTTTGAACACAGACACCCAGGATTGTGCTTAGACATAAATCATAAAATATTTCAATTCTATAAATGCATGTGAAAAACATTTATTCACATTTTCTGTGCAACCTTTTTGTTTGATTTCAAATTCATTATTTTGACTTGATGCAAGAAACCAATTTCTTTTTTCCTGTTTCTCACGAATTTACCAGTGATGGATGTATGGAATTTATTGGATTTACATTCGACACAAATTGGGCACCCTTGGGTTGGTTTCTCAATCATTTATCCAGTCTAAGGATCCCAGTTTATATCAAATGCATTATGAAAAAATCTTCTCCAGCTAAAAACAACTTAACAATCAAGGGAAAAAAATAGTTTTAACTTTTTCACTTTTGTTATCCAAGCAGTCCATAAGCAGGTTTTAAAAAAATTTTTGTTACAAAACAAATCTTATAACTTGTTCTTATTCCTCATGACCAATACTTAATACCTGATATCTTAGTAAAATTATCTTACCCACTGGGGATCCAACCCCAAACATTTGGATCCAGTCAGGTAACAAAAAACCCTGGACCCAGGTGCCCTGTGGTAGAGAGAAACATTAAGCTAGAAATTAACGTCTAATGTCATCAAATAAAGCGGACATGATTTCGGATCCATCTTAAGATGCAATCTGATGGACACATCTTCATGGTGCTCATTTACATATGTCCGTTCCTGACTATCCATTGAAGCCGTGGATATCTCACTTCCTGGTCTGGTCATCTGCGGGTTGACCGATTATCAATCCTGTCATCTGTATCTGAGGCTCATTTCCTTATATGGTAATAAGCACCAAACATGGGACGGACATTTCAGTGGTCTTAATGAACAATTTACATTTTCTTTTTTGAAGAGTGAGGGTGTACTGGAGTGTGTGAGAACTGGGAGGAAGATATCTAGGCATGTTGGATTCGGAAAGCTTGATCTATATGTAGAGTACAAAAAATAGCAGATCATGGTCTTTGATCATGGCAGATCTGTATATAATTAGCATCTGTGAGTATTTGTTTCGCTGGTAGCATATAGGATGTCAGTCCTGTATATAGGATGTCAGGCCTGTATATAGGATGTCAGGCCTGTATATATGATGTCAGGCCTGTATATAGGATGTCAGGCCTGTATATAGGATGTCAGGCCTGTATATATGATGTCAGGCCTGTATATATGATGTCAGTCCTGTATATAGGATGTCAGTCCTGTATATAGGATGTCAGGCCTGTATATAGGATGTCAGGCCTGTATATAGGATGTCAGTCCTGTATATATGATGTCAGTCCTGTATATAGGATGTCAGTCCTGTATATATGATGTCAGTCCTGTATATAGGATGTCAGGCCTGTATATATGATGTCAGGCCTGTATATAGGATGTCAGGCCTGTGTATATGATGTCAGGCCTGTGTATATGATGTCAGGCCTGTGTATATGATGCCAGGCCTGTATATAGGATGTCAGTCCTGTATATGATGTCAGGCCTGTGTATATGATGTCAGGCCTGTATATAGGATGTCAGGCCTGTATATAGGATGTCAGTCCTGTATATAGGATGTCAGTCCTGTATATAGGATGTCAGTCCTGTATATAGGATGTCAGTCCTGTATAAAGGATGTCAGGCCTATGTATATGATGTCAGGCCTGTATATAGGATGTCAGTCCTGTATATAGGATGTCAGGCCTATGTATATATTGTCAGGCCTGTGTATATGATGTCAGGCCTGGTTATATGATGTCAGGCCTGTATATAGGATGTCAGTCCTGTATATAGGATGTCAGGCCTGTATATATGATGGCCTGTGTTTTATTAGACTGACTCTGAAATTGATATTTCCTGTAAGTCTATGTCAGTACAATTTGAAATGTCTAAGTACTTTTTTCTGTTCCAACAAAGGCATGTCATGAGTTGAGGCATATCAGGATTTAACATATTTTGTAAGCTGCAGGCAAGTATCAGTAACAGAAGTTGGTACTTATATTTTGGAGGTGACACTTGATGTTTTTTTATAATTGTAAAGTTTTTTGAATGCATTCAGGTAAAATGTGTTAAGGAAGCTTTTTGTCAAGCTCAATATCACTAGTTCCTGAATGACCAAACAAATCCATAAGATTTTGAAGCCCAGGCTAATTTGCAATCTTAAGGTCTTGATATGGGGGTAAAGTAGTTTCAGTAAAGAAATCGCTATCGTATCAGTTGGCAAATTGGGGTTGCTATGGGAACTTGGAGAACTCAGTACTGGTTCTACGCAGGAACTTCTCTCCCATGTAATGGTCGTTGCTATTCCACTGACACGTAAAATAACCAATGTGTCTTTTCATGAAATGAGCTAGGGTATCAAACACGGACTCACTTGTATCCAACCACTGTCTTTTCTGATGCTTTTTTTTTCAGCAAAAAAAAAAAAGGAAGAAAAAAACAACAACAAAAAAACAGGACCCCTACAATAGAAGATTAACATACTGCCTTTGAGAATAGAGGCATACGGTTTTAGTCAAATTACCGATCTGTCCTTGTCTGTAAAAACACAAATTCACTACATGATAAAAGTTAAATGGGAAAAAAAAATCTATAAATTCCATATTATTACATGCATAGTTTGCTTAAAATATATCTGATTTTTTTCTCATGTATGTACATTTATGCCTGAATGTGTATATGTAACCAATGTAATTGTATTTCACCAGATGCGTGTCATACCTTCTTTTCAGCGGGCACAGCATGTGTTAATTTTGACCGGGATGTCACCTTTATGTAATGCCGATACAGATATACCGTCACTCACCCCCAATCCCACCCCAAGGTGAGGGAGGGACAATCAACCTTTACACAACATGAATGTTATAACCATACTAATTAACGTGACAGAAAACCTGAAAGATGGTCGCAGGCCTATTGTGAGAACATTATCACAGAAAGAACCAGGGTGTTATGTACGTAGTGTCACTGGGTAGCTTAGTCAAAAACTGTTCCTCTATTATATTATACAATAATTTACATGTAACTTAGAATAAGTATGTGTATATACATACATACACTATTGAGCACTTACGTAATATAAACTGTACCGACTAAATTAATACTGTCTGACTAAAAGCTCTACCGCTTAGCTTTTAGAGTATATATTCACAACATTGCAAGTGTACATAATGAAGTGTGCCCCTTAATACAGAAAACTCAAAATTCTTCATCCTACCAAGGAGTGTCCTGAAGACAACAGAGGAATCTACTAGACAACAACAACAACAGGACTACAAGTTTCTTCCATTAATTAATTTGATTCATATTGTTTACTCCTTTTTATGTATATCATTATTACATTATTATTTTAAAATTAAATGTTCATCATAGAAGTATTATATTCTGAAGAGGAAGGCATTCTATATATCAGTTTATTTCCATAGCGAATCTTGTTGATGATGATATTAATAATATAAAAAATCCTCTCTCTCTCTCTCTCTCTCTCTCTCTCTCTCTCTCTTTGAGGGGTGGGGTTCTTTACAAATTACAGACTAATGGACTTTTAAAAAATATAGTAATCACATATGAGTAAGTCTTAGTGTATTCTTATGATTGATAAAACAAATAAAAATATTTTTTATAGTTAAAACAGCGAGTAAAATATAGCAACAGTTCTTTTATAGCAACACATAATATGTGCTTATGGTTGAAAGCATATGGGAGCAATTTAGAAGTTGTTTGCAAATTAGATTTTCTGCTATCGTCATGTATAAGCTGCGACAGGATTGGCGACCTCTTCACTAATTACTTGTCTTCGAACAAGATGGCCTTCTGGTCTTCATTTTTTTAATTAAATAATTGTTTAAAGAAGCAGCAATACGGGTATCTCTTTCTTTCTGTATATAAAGTGCAGGTCGCATGCAGTTGTTCATGCATCATTACATTTTTTGGCTATTTGACAGTTAACCAGAAGTTCTCTAGCACGTGCTATACTTCTATGTGTTGGTTCAAAAGCGCTCATTGAGCCCAATTATATTCATAATTTTTTAAGAAAAGATATTATGTTAATTAACACAAGTAGCAGAGTACTAGATATCAGTAAAGTACTGTTATCATTTTTTTATTGTGATTGTTATTATTACACGTACTCATAAAAATATATTTATAAAATTAATAATCTTCATTTAAAAAAAAAACAACTTTCTCATTACATGTGCCGTTAACAGTGGTCTCGATGGAGATTGCAGAGTCCGTCGCTTTTTCAGGGGGACCGCCATTTAGTATGTCTCCATTTCCTGTCGCTCGCTATGTTTATTTCAGAGGAACACATGGATTACCAGTTATGTGTAACAATAAATATTGTTAACAACATGAAGTTTTTGCATATTTCTGGACTTGTAGTCAAATCAAGCTTGCAGGTACATGTATAAAAATGTCATGTAAACTGTGCTTACCTAGTATCGTATATCGCATAACGTAAATCGCAGATCATGGATCGTATATCCTATGGTATCAGATTATAAACACATTGCATTGTATCATATCGAATCGTAAAGGTAAATCAAACTTGCTATCGTATATCGCATATTGCAGATCGTATAACGCATATCGTATATCTTTCGTATTTCAATCGTATATCAGTCGTATTTTTTGACAACTGATATGATAGCACCACTGTATCAAATGAATTTTATTTATTGTTTTATTTTGTTTTAACAAAGTGTTCCCATTGCACAAAAGAATTAAAGCACACATGCTGCTGATTTGCTTCATCACCTGAAGTGATAGATCTCTTTTATAACTAGAAATGTGGGAATGCCATTCACTGATTAGAAATGAGTTATATATTGTCCCAGTGCCCAACCACAAGATAGGGACCATGGGTTTCACATGAATAAACAGTGGCACTTGGGTTTGAAGCCGAGGGTTGTGGGTTTGATCCCTGCTGGGGTCGGACACAGTCTCCATGATGAATGACCTACAATTTCTTTCTGATGGTCATTCATCTGCTGCTTTAATAAGAGGATGTTACTTTACTACAGAGATGTGAGAAGTGTCATGATCTCGGAAAGTGTTGTTAGATTCTGGTCCTCTGTTAGCCTTAAATGGCATTAAATAACATTAAATTATTCAAATAAACCAAGTTAAACACACACAAAAAATAAATAAAAATAAAAAAGGACTCATTACTGTCACAAAGTGTGTGTTTTTAATTTCAAGGGGAAATGATAATAGTTGGAAAATAATGCAGAATGGACTCATTAATTAACACTTTCAATTGCTGTGAACAATATAAGTTTTATGGCAACCATCACAGCAGTATATCGCAAATTCTACAGGAAAAACAAACTAAAAAAAGATCACAAATCTAAGACTTGTTAAACTTGCACTGTAGATATATGTTGCCGGTTATTAGTGTGGTACTAAATACTATATATGAATTGGGTCCCCCTAATTACTGCACACAGCTATGAAATTGTCTTAGCCTAGGGCCATATACAGTGTGGCCATATCACGTGGTATATGATGTCATTTTAAGCTAACGCATAAAGCATATTTTGCATCGATTCGAAAGAGAAAACAGCTGTAAGTATTTTATTTCTTCATCAATTATAATGGGATAGAGTGCATGCAAAGCGGAAAATAGTACCCTACACATAGGTTCCAGTTATTCTTATGTCAGATGCTTAGTATTTCCAAACATTCGGGAAAACTTTTTTAGCAATGTGCTTTAAGTGTTAGCAAACAAAATTTCATGAAATTGGAAGGTTTTCCTGAATGTTAGGGAAAACTACATCTGACATAAGAATCACTGGAACCTATGTAACTTAAAATGATGTCATATACCATGTGGCCACACTGATATATTATGCTGTATGCTGCAGGTATATGTGACATTGTGGTTTATACAGAGAGCACACCTGACTTCCATATGCAACTGTATGTTTACAATCAGCTATGAAACTATCTCAGAGTTATAAATCACGTATGTGATAATGCCCTGGTGCCTATGAACAGACTCCCAGCGATTGGGTCATATATGGCAAGAGTTATTTCTTTTTAAATAGCCTGTCACAACCAGGGTGGCAGTAGTTGATGCAGCGAGCTTCAATCTGAATGATACAACAGTGTATCAGCAGTGGTCGGAGAAAAATCTCTAGAGCACACTAGCCCTAGTCAGGTGGGAACGTTTGAGGCCTTGGACTGCCATAAGTGTCTCAAGTTAGCCAAGGAAAGGCATCCAGCTGTAAAAACCGGAATATTTAACATGTCTAGTCTACAACAAACCAAACCAGGAAGTGCCAGCAGCAATAGTGCAGCTGGAAGTGTCTCTGGCTTGGCTGACCTCAGGGTGCGTGGGTCTGTAGGGTCCGGCCAAAATGGCAATCCTAAGAACGCCCAGAGAATTTACGCATTGGGTCCCTAAATGTAGGCACGATGTGGGGTAAAGCAAATGAAGTTGTGGAGACCATGTCCTGTAGGAGAATAGACCTCCTTCACCTCCAGGAGACCAGATGGAGAAACGAAGGCACTTGATAAATTTCTGGTAAAGACACCCAGTACAAGTTCTTCTGGTCTGGAAATGATAAAGGCACAGGAGGTGTGGGAGTCCTGCTTGCTGAGAAATGTTGGGATAAGGTGTTTGAGATGAAGCGGTTATCTGACAGGATAATGCTGGTACGGATGGTGGTGGGAAAGGTAGTTTTACACACAGATAGACAACATTCTGTACTGTTGCAGCTTCCAAAACATGTGACAAATGTTAAAGTTATCCTCAGCGAAGAATGTGCGTCTCAACACAAGCTTGTTGTTTGCAACCTTAAGGCCAAGTCTCCCAGCAAACGTAGACATAAGTTTACCCCATGTATAAAGCTGTGGAAGCTTAAGTATGTAGCCACGAAAGCAGAGTTTGCAGAACTCTTTGATTTCAAGGTTGTGGGCAACAAGGCTAAAAGTGTGGAGGAGCAATGGAAAGTGCTGAAAAACAGTCTGAATGAGGCTGCAACGGAGGTGTGTGGATTCTCAACCAAGCACCGAAGGTAAAAACAGACCTGGTGTGGAGTGACACGTTGGAGGAAGTGGTGCAGGAAAAGAGGCGATGCTTTAAGGCCTGGAAGGCAGGTGGCAGTAGGAAAGAGTATAATGCTGCCAATTGTTATGCCAAACAAGTTGTGCACCATGCCAAAAGTGAGGCTGAGAAAGAGATTTTTCAAAACATGAGTCCCGAGTCTGGCGACATCTTCAAGTTGGCCAAGCAAATGCACCCTGACAATCAAGATGTTACAGACAAGAATGTAGTTAGGAATGATGAGGGCGAACTTCTCCTGATGAGGAAGCTATGAATGTCGCATGGAAGCAGCATTATAAGAGCCTTCTAAATATGGAATTCCCTGGAACCCTAATGATCTCTCAGATGAACCTCCCACAGAGGGCCCAACTGTTCCAATAACCACTGAGATGATCGAAAAAGCAATAAATAAGATGGGGCTGGGTAAAGCAGCTGGCCCATCTGGCATTGTGGCTGAGATGCTCAAGCCCACAGGCAAGGTTAATGTAGCATTTATTCGAGACCTCTTAGAAGCCATTGTCAGAGAGGGACGTATCCCAGCGGAGTGGGAAAAAAGCTACATAGTCAGCCTGTACAAAGGCAAGGGTGATGCACTTAATGGGGGAAATTACCCTGGCCTAAAGCTGCTTGACCAGGTCATGAAAATCTCTGTGAGAGTTGTGGAACAACTGATCAGAAATCAAGTACAGATTGATGGGATGTTATTTGGCTTCATGCCAGGCAGAGAGAGGAACCACGGATGTGGCAGATGCAGGAAAAACACCTCATAGTCAGCACACCTTATATATATGGCTTTCATTGACCTTGAGGAGGCGTTTGATTGCGATCCAAGGAAAGTCCTATGGTGGGTCATGTGAAAGATAGGTGTTGAAGAATGGCTTGTCCAAACTGTAAAATCAATGAGCTCCAATGCTAGAAGTAGTGTTCGGGTTGGTGATGACTACAGTGACGAAATTGATGTCAATTTGGGTGTTCATCAAGTTCATCATCATCATCATCATCATCATTAGGTGCATGTGAACAGCATGGTTTATGGTCCAAAGACAACTCCATAGTTGACTGTAAGCAATTAATGCATATGGTTTGGTATACTGATCCCTAGCCAGACTTCTTCCATCCAAGCATTTGTATAAACGCCACACAACATAAACTCAAAATTCTCAAAGATTAATAATAGGGGTCATGTAGTTAAAATCATGGCTTTTAATCTCATGTAACATGGCTGTGACGCTAGTTTAAGTTCCCCCACGACACACACACTAAAAACACAGCTTGTTCTTTTAGAGTATAGGTGATGTCTTTTTAGCTCACCTGAGCACGAAGTGCTCGAGGTGAGCTTTTGTCATCACCCTCCGTCCATCTTCCTCCATCATTAACAACATCTCCTCTGAAACCGCTGGACAGAATTTGATTAAATTTGGCAGGGATGATCCTTGGGTGTACCTTCACAAAAGTTGCTAAAATAAACTTAATCCATTTAGAACTCTGGTTGCCATGGCAACAGAAAGCAAAAATATGAAAACTTTAAAAATCATCTCCTCAAAACTACTAGCCAGATTTCAAAATGTTTTAGTACTGATGTTCCTTGGGTAACCCTCTAACAAAATTGCTAAAATTATTTTGATCCGTAAAGAACATGGCCACCACGGGCGGGACTAATTTGCCTTAAATGTATAAAGTGAAAACTTTAATCAACATCTACTCTGAAACAGCTAAACAGAATTTGATTAAACTTGGCAGGGATGACCCTTTGGTGAACCTTCACAAAAGTTGCTAAAAAAAACTGGATCTGTGTAGAACTCTGGTTGCCATGGCAACAGAAAGGGGTAACAAAATGAAAACTTTAAAAATCATATCCTTCAAAACTACTAGACAGATTTCAAAATGTTTTTGTACAGATTAATGTCTGCATTTCCAAGGCTGACTTGGTATTGACCATTATCTCCAATTATGGCCCTTGAAGTATAAAAAATGTCATATTTAATTTTGTGTACATTCTAGCATCCACATTAATAAAGCATTCTTGATCAGCTGTATGCCTAATGATAATGAACTAAAGATTATTATGCCTTGTATGGAAGTTATGGTCCATAATATTTAAGGTTGCCTTTAGAGCAGTAATACTCAGGTGAGCGATATAGGGCCATCATGGCCCTCTTGTTTCAAACAATTAAAGAATGACAAATGTAGAAAATTGTGATATCTGATCAGTGATAACAATATATACAGTAAAACCTCTGTGATATCTATTCAGTGATATTAAATAATATATACAGTAAAACCACTGTCATATCTGATCAATGATATTATATATACAGTAAAACTATACATACAGTAAAACCACTGTGATATCTGATCAGTGATAACAATATATACAGTAAAACCACTGTCATATCTGATTTGTGATAACAATATATACAGTAAAACCACTGTCATATCTGATTAGTGATATTAAACTATATATACAGTAAAACTATACATACAGTAAAACCACTGTATATCTGATCAGTGATAACAATACATACAAAATAACAATATATACAGTAAAACCACTGTCATATCTGATTAGTGATATTAAACTATATATACAGTAAAACTATATATACAGTAAAACCACTGTGATATCTGATTAGTGATAACAATACATACAGTAAAACCACTGTGATATCTGATTAGTGATAACATTATACGCAGTAAAATCACTATAATAAATCACCTGCACTAAGCAGCCAACCTGTTTTAATCATAACACTGAAGTTATGTGTGTTTCAAGTAGAAGATGGTTTGATGAGCTGCAGATATGCAGGGTAACTAAGTTCTTGCCAAATACCAAATTTATATTAAAATAATAAACAATTGTTCATTGTTGGCTTTAAAAATAGGGAGAGTAAGAGTGGTGAAGTGTTAATTGTTGACAGTTTGTTGAAACAAATGGTTCGTTAATTTTAAATTTCTTGTAATGACCATGTTAACGCAGCATTCAAGCGTGGTTATTGGCATTGCTAAAAAATTTGACCTGTTATTTGAAATTACTGTGATAAACTAAAGAAATGATGCAAATCAGTGGCCTTACTGTGTCCTTAGTAACTTCGGACAGTAGATATACAGGTAGTAAGCCATATTACAGAGCAACAAATAACCCATACTCCTCCGCATGGTGAAGTGAAAGTTGCAAAACATCATAGGGAAAATAGTTCTTTTGTGCTTTTATGCTACAAACAATTATTGTGTCCTGTAAATATTTATTTTTTACTCAAAATTGAGTTTCAACACTTTGGCTGAATCTCAGCATACCTGTGTTATAGAATTCTGTTCAATTGTTTAATCATTCATACAAAATGAATGGTTATTTGGTTTTAAATGTAGAAAACAGACCCTCAGAATGCAGGTACTATAGTTGTGAGTGACTACAGTTAGCAGGATTCGATCTATGATTAGATTTGGCTGTAGGAAGAAATGTGTGATGGTTTATAATACACCAGAATAGAAACCCTGTGATTAATAATTGTCTACAGTTTAATACTTGACCAGTTGTATAACATTATTCCCATTGGTTTTTATTGAGTCACATGTCCATGAGATGCCATGAGGAATTGGTCCATTATATGATTAATTGATAAAAGTGACATTAATGCTTTCAGTTATAAGTGTTATCACATTTGTTTTGGAGTTCTCTAACACTAGAGATAGAAAATATCTGACATTTTGCAATCCTCTTGTGCTTTGTGGGGAAAGTGCATGGATTTTTGTTGTTTTTACTGATCATGTAGATGCTATTAATGTATTGATAATGCTGCGTGCACGGAGGATTGCATGCTGGATGAAATAAATTGTATACATATTGATGATAGTGTTTAACTGTATACGTCCAAAGCCTGGTATTATGTTATGGTGTTGGATGCCCATCCAGCTATCCATTAGCAAAAGTTTGAATATATGATCACCATGAAATGTTAATGTGGGTTATAATGTTTTACAGTCACCTGCTTAGCATGGCAGGCATAAAGGGATCCCTTTTTAGCTTGTCTGTTTTTTCAAAAGAAAAAGTCAGTTGTGTCATCACTCTGGTGTCATTGTCGTTGTTGTCATTGTCATAACACCTTCGTTAACAAACTTTACATTCCTATACACTTTCACAAGTTTCATATCTCTTGACCTTATTTATCCCCCCTTTTTAAAAATAAATTCAGTGGAAAACTTTAACCTTGGCTGAAACTTTGTTATCAAACTTCACATACTCTTAGGTCCAATGTGACCAATTTTTTATCCCCCTTTTAAAGAAAACCAAACATAAAAACTAACAAGCTTTGGCACCTGCCTGCGGTGCTCTTGTTTCTTTTATGTCCTTGTCCAGATTTGCTTGTCTAATCTCTAACTTGAATAAACATGAACAGATCACCATGAAACTTGTCTATAATGTTAATGCAAAAAATATCTTGGATGAGTGTGATTGCCAGTGAAATCAGCAGAATTGAAATTATTGTTCTTTATTAATGAAATATAAATTTCACATCAAGTTTAACTTGCATTGGGCAATGGTCCCTTTTCTGAAACAAAATTATGAAAGAAAATACAGTTTTGTGACTTTTTTGGAAAGCACTTGGGGATATCAGCATCCAATGATGTATGTGATTTTGAAGATTGGATCTGATCCAGGGATGAATGAGAAACTGCAAAATCTGCATACAGTGGGACAAGTTGATGACAAAATATTTCTGTCTCCTTCAATAAGTATTTGATATATCAGGATTTCTCAGGATGCTATTGCTCAATATTTCACGTCCTGATGTGGAAGTTGTGTCATTTTCAGCAGATATTTGGAAATCTATCAATTTGCATTCCAATTGATGGTTTGGATGTATCTGCACAGCATAATAACATGTGTTCACTTTTGGTTTTCTGTAAAATTAAACACATGAAAGATAGAAAGTCATGATAGTATTGGTCATAATGAGATGCTCCAATCTAGATTCTAAACTATTGGTTCATTTCTTTCAGACTTTTTTTTCTCAAGCATGGTTATAGAAAAAATGAACACATGTGAAATGGCTGTTGGTGGTATGATTAACCCAAGTATATAAACTAGACATAATGGAAGTGGAATGACATGTCTGAAGGATAGGCATGCAAAACTGAATAAGGACAGTCAAAAATTAATAATTTAACAAAAATTAGACAACATAGACAACCTTAAAATTGAACTTAGTCCCCCATTCCCCCTCCCTGAAGGTGATTAATACCCCCACAAAATGCTTTGATGCAGGAGAAGCCAGACTCCAGGTAGAGCATAGATAAGAACCTGTATACATAGTATATTGGTTTTGATAGTAAGTAATAAGTATGAAAAGTCTTTATTTAAAATTGATAGAGAGTCAGTTATGGTTGTTGGCACAGTAGTTTAAAAGTGTAGAGTAAGAGTTCTTGGACACTGCATT
>CM037789.1:7665335-7715335 GCA_021229015.1 Solen grandis
TTTTCTTTCTGTTGCCATGGCAACCAGAGTTCAACAAGGATCAAGTTTGTTTAGCAACTTTGTGAAGGTTCACCAAAGGATCATCCCTGTCAAGTTTAATAAAATTCTATCCAACGATTTCAGAGGAGATGTTGTTTAAAGCAAATTATTGATGATGTACTAAGGACAACGCAAAACAATGGATGCAGGGTGATCACAAAAGCACATTGTGCTCAGGTGAGCTAAAACCTGGATGTAGAAAATTAAAATGACTATGAGTGTGATTTGGAAAAAAAATGGAATGAAAAAGTTATGTTTCTGGTTGTAGATTTTAGTTATATGGATTTAATTAATTTTGGAGGAAGTCAGATGGGAATGTCATCACCATTTCTATACACCTTGTCTTGGATTAATGCTTCTACTGTTTTGGAGAAAAAGAATTTAGAGTTACTCTGAAATGATTTTGTTTTGGAATATTTTAGCAATACTTTGCAGAGACATCAGGATGTATTTTTGGCTTAGGTAGAAATTGGGTGTTAGGGTCGATTTCGATTCAACCAGAAGATTTAGTGAGGTACAGAAGAAGTCCTAAACAGCACAGAGTATTCAGCATGCTTTATCATTCAACATTCAATAACAGACTTGTTAAAGTTGTTTTAAAGCGCCATTTTACACTTTTGAAAATGTTGCAAATAATGTTTATGAATACAGTCGAACTTCGATGACTTGAACACGCTGGGGGAACGGAAATTGTTCTAGTCATCGGTGGTTCGACCCAACCTTGGTTAAAATGATTTACGTACATGTATTAAAAGATATGATTAATTATTAGGCAATCTTTTAGCACTCATTGATTAAAGTAGATTAATAAAATTTTAGCGTATTTCTTAGCCTGTTATCAGCAAAATAATGACTGTATCATTTAATAATTATTTTATTCTTTAAATATCATTAAATACTATATAGCACCATCAGATAACATAAATATCAGCTCAAATGAAACAATTAACATTTAAAAAAGAATTAATCAAATTAAACAATAATAATGATTGTGCCAATCTATGTGTGAAAAACATGCTGCACCGCAGGTTGCAATTAAATCACCAGCGAACATTACATGTAGTGTGTTAATTGGTTCAACCGATAGGTGTGAAATACATATTTTAACCGGGGAGAATAAAGAACAGTTTTGCGGGACCTTAAAATGTGTTCGAGTAAAGTATGGTGTTCCAGTTTTCAGTGTTCGAGTCACCGAAGTTCGACTGTAATTAGATAAATGCACATCTGAACCCAATTTTGCCTTGTTAAAGTATTATATTCCATGCATCATAAACCTGAGCCAAACTGGTTTGTACAGGGCCAACCTGTCCGGGAACAACCATTCTATGCTAAGTGCCAAGCAACAAACATCTCTCCCCTGGGATTCTTATTCATTTAGCTGCATAATCAATATGTTACACTTATAATGATTGATAAGCATACTGAAATAAATCTGCATTTGAATCTCATTTGAAAATGCTGGAAAAATCATAAACACACACATTTCTTTAGAAATGAATCCAGAATACCACTTCCTAATTTCAAACATACAAAAGTATACAATGAAACATACAACTAGGTGATAGTGTAAGTCAGACTTGAGAAGGACATTGCAGTGTCATCCATTTTTTGTTTCACTTACTTGTCTGGCATCTTCAGATCCTGCCTGCAGCCACTTCAGAACAAAACCCAGAACCTCATCTGGCACTTTCCGGACAATCTTCTGACGATCGTCACATAGTTCTAGAGCAAGCTTTAGATCATCCAGCAGTTTCACAATGCGAGCTTCATGTATATTGCTTCGGTGCTTAAGAGTTCCCTCTGGTGTGACTGACTGAGATGAAAAGCTGCCATTTTGACCATCAAACTTTGTTCCTGAAAATTAAAAAATATGGTCACAGGAGGACTACAGAGACACCTGTCTCAAGCGGCCAGTCATGGAGCAAGAATAGCTATTAAATGGAAGTCACATGCATGACCTTTAATTTTTCACTTTGCTTTAACTTTTTGGTTGTTTGATATAACACTTACTCTGGTTAACTGTCTAGGCCAAAAAAAAAGTTCCGTTTCTGGTCGACCGACTGACCCTCTTTTTTTACAACTGACCCTAAAGTTTTTTGCCTTTCCACCTTTAAAAAAAAAAATTTCCCTTTTTTCTACCTTTTGTTTCATGCAAAAAAAAAATTTAAATAAATAAATAAAATCCGACCTACCGACCCTCTTTTTTATTTGCTGCAGGCCATAAATGGAACTTTTTTTTTCCCCTAGTAACAGTTCTGGTTGAATTAATGGGAAGTCTTTAAGTAAGGGAATACAGTTCATAGTGTTAAAAAGGTTAGGGTATGCACTCTGTAATATGTGAGCCAGAAGTAAGGGTAACAATAAGGGTACATAACTGAGGATAAGCATGTTTAAACTTGACTAACTTGTGCCTGAGAATCAATCAATTTCTATTCCACTGATTACTTCTGGGGAAACAAATACATGTTTTCAGCCATCTGGAAAAGTGCAAAATTTTCTGACAACATTTTTCA
Organism: Solen grandis; assembly: GCA_021229015.1. Lineage (NCBI taxonomy): Eukaryota > Metazoa > Mollusca > Bivalvia > Adapedonta > Solenidae > Solen > Solen grandis. The sequence continues at coordinate 7,667,888 of CM037789.1, forward strand.
GTCCTGTTTTATTCTAGTAAAGGGTAACATTTTCTGAAATATAGCTGAGATGTATCAAGTAGTAGAAGATTTTACTTTTTGTTGCACAACAGTAATATATCAATTAGATCACATAACTTTTTCTTTTTTTGGGGGGGGTTCAGGGCCATATAACCATCACATAATTAGTTTTCAATATTTCAAATCTATTATGTAAAACAAGCTAAATGATATTCATCTTTATAATTGCTTTTAAATGCTATCAAATCAATTACAATAATACTAGTACTTTGATTATGTATAGTACAGTACTATTCAAGGGCTATAACTCTGGATCTAATAGAGCGATTTTTGAACAATAAACCTGTCACAATCAATCCTAATGAATTCAAAGGACATCATTCTTTATATTAATAAACAGATAGATTTAGACAGATTTTTATGAAGATTATCACTATAAAATGCACATTGACATGGCAGTATAATAAATACTGGTCCGATAATACCCTTAATTATACATGGGTGATAAAAAATATCTCAAAGTTAAATTTGATAGATGGATGGACCAACAACTGATGGAAAACAGACACCAAATGGTCCTAAAAGTCCACACTGACCATGTCCTTGTCAGGTTAATTAAAAAACAGTGCAATAAAATTGATTTGGGCATTTTATAGGTCTTATATTGCTTGTCAAATTTTGACATTTAACTTCTCCTTTATTTTCTATTGAATGAAATTGACAATAGTTCAGGCACTACTTTTTTGTATACATAATTAATCAATGCTTATAAGCCATCAATATTCGTGGATGAAAATCCCTGTAATGTATGAAAATAAAGGTTTAGATTAATGTCAAATTTGACAAACAATATTTATGATGGGACAATAAAGCAAAACTGAGCAAAATCATGGTTGGACAGGACTTTACTCCAGTATAATATATTCATCTTTTTTTTATTTTCAAGAACAAAGAATGATCCCCATTATTGAGAATTACATCCATTTCATATATAACCAACCAGAGCTATCAATAAAGATGATGAATACCCCCTACATAGTGATTTGACATACATGTACATACAGAGCCTGTGAGTCCTTGATTTAAACAAATAACTTTGGGACTCAGCATTCTTGTATTTAATTTCAAGATTTTAAGTTCATTAACATAAAAGATTTTAGTAGTTGCAGTGCTCATGACCTTGACTTTCCAAGTGATTAGGTCAAGGTCATAAGAAATTTTTTGTTATAAGCATTCTTCCTGAACTCTGCTGGGCAAAACAACAAACAAAATCCAGAGTACAGTACAGCTTTGAATGCTGGAGAACTTCGATTCCTGTAAAATTGTGTGACTCTGAAACCAACAGTTTTTGAGATAAGACTATGACTTAAAAAAAGTATGACAGACAGAAGAACAGACGAACAAAGTCCAAACAATATCCTCCCTCTGTAAAAAGACATTACAAACAAATAAGAGAAAAAAGGTGTCATGGTCAAGGTCAAGTATCATTGTCCACTGGCAAAAGAGTTTGATACCTTCAGGGGACAGGAACTTTAATTTACCACCGGTCCAACCGATAAGTATAAGTTCTGAACTACTGAAGTAATAGGAACAAGACTAAAGAAGAGAACAAAACGCCAACTGTAAGAGACTCACTTGCAATGATTCCATCCATCTGTTCCAGGGCAGCTGCAAGGATGTCACTCGCCTCCTGCCCTGACACATCCACATAGGAGCTGGAACTGTTGTTCATCTTGGGCTGTCAAATCACAACATCGAGGCACTGGAAATAGACAACACCATTTATGGTTGTTGTTTTCATACTGTATGTAAGTTCATCCATCAGTTTTCAGCATCTTTGGTCAGCTATTATTCTAAAGTGACCACTCTAGGACTCTGAAGAGCAGTCATTAGTTTATTTATTGGGTTTAATATCCCACCAACAGTATTTCAGTCATTTGGAGATGATGTCTACTTGAGACAGATATAGTGCTGCCACACTGCAGTATCATGCCGTAGACATGTGACATGATACCACACCCAGTCACATTATATTGACACCAGGCCAACCAGGCTTGGAACTACCCTTATATGCTGAGAGCCAGGCAAGGTAGCTATACCAGTAGCATTTTTACGACTTTGGTATGGAAAGGCAGTCATTAACTCAGTCTTACAGGTAAATCATGCGTTGTGATTACTTTTTTTTACATACTCATACTTGTATTGATATGATACCTAGCTGCAAGTCTGAGTGGCTGAGAGATGTTATCTTTATCCTACAATGCAAGTTCAATTAACTAAGTTCAATACCCAGTCATGTTTTTAATTTTTATCATAATTTTTCCTCTGATTACTCCCCCCACCCCTTTTTTTTGTTTATCTTTCATATCTGTACTTTAATATTTCTAAATCAAAATATTGTTATAAAAAAATTATATCAAAATATGATGGATTGCGTTTAGTTATTATTCAACATTGCCATATTAATCCCATTCAAATGCCCTGGCTGTGTCTGTCTCAAAACTATTCCTTGGTCTCCAACTCTGTTATAGAATCCTCCAGACCATTATCAATTGCGGCATAAAAAATATGACATACATACGCTATTGGGGGAGTAGGGGTTGTATATAAGAATCCAACTCATACTGATATCATACAAGCGTAAGAATTTTATTAACTAACTTACTTGTTATTTATTAAATTGTTAATTAACTGTTATAATTGATCCTAAAATTATGCAGTGTATAAATACCTAGATACCTAATTTTTCTATTCTTTTGGGAATCCTGTTTCTGGGAGATCAGTCAGTCACAGCTAAATTTGTGGATAAGTTTACCTTAATGTAACTGTAAGTTTGCCAGTTGCAATACATAGTAGATTTTAAAGAACATACAACCTTTAAATGCAAGACTGTGCTCAGTGCAAAAAAAGTGATGAGTTTATAATAATGAAAACTGTAAAACTCATTTGGATACAAAGGGAGACAACTCTTCCTGAACTTCTAACTCTGCAGTCTCAGGTGGTGTGCACCTGTGCTGAAAACCCAGATAGACTTTTCTGAGATGAAACAGTTTGATAAAAACATACTTCACTAGATCCAAGACATGCTTGTTGATCTGTTTTCAAGATATCTGGTTGATAACACAAGACTTATCAGTTTATTTATATCACCTTTTTTCCTCCCTATCTCTAAAAGGAAGCGGCACCTTGGCAGAGATTAATGGATTGGATGTTTAATGTTTAAAGTTAGATAGTACTGTTAATTTTATTAGTATTCAATTGTGGTAAACACTTGACTATTTTGACTAAAGGCTTGTTTTGACGCATAGGCAAACAAAACCAACCCAGATCAGACTGCTGCTTCTAGGACCTGTCTGATGAGGGTCTCCTGTTTGCTCATACAATATTGTAGCTCAGATTCTACACACTCTGCACATCAAAGAAATATTTATTGTTTCATATACCATTTAAAGCTCTGTAAATTAATATTCTAGTCATAAATGTCTTCATGAACATTCGTGAGGTATAAGATTTAAGATCCAAACATACCATATCAAATGATCAAAGAGCCAGTTGTAAGCAAATTAGTCAGGCATTTACATTCAAAAGGAACTGATGGGTATCAAATGTACAGTATTACCTACAATACTAAACATTAAACCCAGATTCAAAACTAAGGTATTAATTATCATGATAATTTCACCAATTTAATGCAAATCATGAAATTTAATATATTTTCAATTAGTTTTATGTGTTTTATGATTTAGCAAGAAAGCATTTGTTGCAATTATCAATTAAGTATATTACCAAAGACAGATACTCATTCTTTTCTGCTCACCTGGTGAACCTGATGTTTGAATTCTAATAGATTATATTTCTTCACTGTAAATGTATCTGTGAAGTTTGTAAGTAAAATATGTAGAAATATTTTTACAATATTTCTGAAGGACTTCTCACTGAGTTTTAGCTGTACAATGTTAAGACTGGGGGGTAGCCGTCAGTCTTAAGCATCCGTAAATCAAAAGCAGGCACTGTTAACTTGCATAATTACCACAGCCATTTCACTGTTATGTATCGATCCGCACTCAGTATCATATCAATGCAATGTGATTGTGTACATCAGGTCATGACCTCCTTAGGTATGAATGGAACATTATGAAACAAATCAAAACACTCAAGGTACTGAGGGACTGTCACGGATTCATCATGAACGATAAAGCGAGTTTGTTTTATTATTGTTATTTTGAATTTCATGTATAGCTAGTTCAGAATGTAAACCTACTGACAGTCTTTCAGCATATTGTGTTGCTTTTATTTAAACTTGATATTTACATTTAAATCTACATAAATATTAAATAAAATGAATATTGAATATTATGCCTGAAGTGACTAATATCAGGTGTTGCAAGGAAATTCTCTGTCAGACAATGGATTTTAGTATTTTAATTGAATCACTTTTCAATAAATCAGTTTAAAGCTCTGGTCTAGTCTTAATGATTAAAGAATTATTCGGGTTTTGGAGGCTGTGGGTTTGATCCCTGGACGCATCATACCAAAGTCGAAAAAAAAATGGTACTAGTATTGCTCCCTTGCTTGGTGCTCAGCATATAAGGGTAGTTCCACGACTGGTTGGCCCAGTGTCAGGATAATGTGACTGGGTGTGGTATCATGCCACATGTCTATTGCGTGATACTTCAGTGTGGCAGCACTATTTCTGTCTCAAGTACAGTAGACATTGTCTCCAAATGACTGAAATACTGTCGGTGGGACATTAAACCCAACAAACAAACAAAGAATTATTTTTATAAAGTTAAATTTCCACTTTTTAAACACTTTGCCACCTTTACATTATTAGCTGAAAGGACAATAAAGTTACAACATCCTAATTTACAAACTGACAGCTCAACAAACATTGTTTAATTAGCATCTCTTCGTGATATCCCCAAATAGCAGTACTGAAAACACACCAGCAATATCCGGTTGTTCAAACTTACTATCTCCCTTGTACCATTCTATAGCACTAAGTGTCAATAAAATGCTCCATTTCATTAGTTCATGCCCTAATTAAGTACTGTTGGAAACTCACTAGTTATCCAGATGAGGAGCACTTGAATTTATTGGTGATAAAAAACATAGCTGAAACTACCAATCTGTCTGCTACAGGGATGCGGAGTATTTTATTCCACAAATTATTGGCCTATTTGATTAAACCAATGCCCATGAGTTCAAAACTATAGCGCAATCAATCAGCAGCAGCTGTCTCCTTGAACTGTAATCAATTAAAGAAACACCTGTTTTTTGTTTTGTTTAAGATGTATTGTGTATCAATCAGTGCAGTTTGAACTTGTCACCAAAAAAAACAGGAGAAGCTAGATTTTGACGGAACTGAAAGCGTCCTAAACCCTTTACCTCTCGAATGCTCATTTACAAAATTAAAACTTGATGAATGTTAAATCACTTGAATTTCAAATGGAACATGAAACAATGGATAAATCTTGTATAAATATATATATATATGAATGTATAGGGTTTTCATTGAAAATTTGACACTGTGTGGTAAATTTTCTGCAGATTCAATTATATATTTTTGAGGTGTTTCAAACAATATACAGTTGTTGGGTATGGCTTTTAAAGCAATGTAAACTGAAGACAATGTTAATAAATGGCCATAATCTCATGATTACATTTGATATTTGACCATCAGATCAGGGTTAATGACTCTTCTAAAGTAATGGTACTCAGGTGAGTGAAATAGAAGCCATTTTAGCCCTTGTTTTGGTCTTGTTAGCAAAAGCATCTTGCTAGTCACTATTTTTAAGCAAATATAATTATGTTAACTACAAGTTATCCAAATATCATGAATGTGTGATGGCAATGCATAGTCTTGGTCAAAATTTTTATTCTCATTTTGACCATTTAATATGTAATTGTACAAAATTCATATGAAAAATAAGGCAAATTAATTACTGTAGAGACAATGACAATAGAGTTTACATTTTAAAAGATAAGGAAGAAAGAGAAAACTGTCAGCAACACCTCCAATTAAATCAAACATTTTTTTAAAAAGATACCCTTATCACAATTAAAACAATAATTTCTTACAACTCCTAGAGATATGTTTTTGGTAAATGCTAGACTTAATCTGAGAATAAAACTTGATCAAGCGGTTTAAGAGATACAAAGCAGATACAAAATTGATTACAGAGAGATGGACAAATGGACAAACAAACAGGACACATACCTTCAGCTTATAACATGATAAATCAGATAATCTATATTCAGCTTAAAGACTATCACTTGATTAATCCAGATACATTATGTGATATTATAGTCATCTCAGATAATAAAACTGAAATATAAGCACATTTTCAGCCATAACACCACTTTACGTTATGATGTCATGCCATTTTATGATGTCATGTCATGTGATGATGCCATGTCATCTTGCTAACATGACAGTATTAATGAAAGACTCACCACTACCCTGCATAATCAAAGTTTCTGAGTTTCAATTATAGTTTATTGGCCCTGTAAGCTTAATGATCAATGTGTCCACCTCGGTCTAATTGTCAACAACATCATGCCAATATTGCTAACAAGAGGACAAAGATGGCCCTGGCATCACTCACATGATGACACATTGCCTTCATTGCCTGCACTGCTTAAGAAATTTAGATGTTAGTATGTAACTGAAAATATGTGTGAAATTCTGATATTTCAAGGGCATAAATGTAGATCTATCAATCAAATATCAGCTATAATTGAACTCAGCTGAGATATCATTGCCATTATCATTGTGTATAACCCTTTCCCTCATATAGACTCATTTTGACACACTCAATAGGTACCACATAAAGCCTGATCTGCAGAAAACCACAGTTAAACCTTACCAAATTTAATTACAAAATCCTCATTTCCAGACCACTGAGGAGCAGGCTGATCTGGTTTTATGCTGTTCGCATAGGTCTTTTCATGGTGTCCTCTATGAGGGAAAGGGTTAAATGATGATTGCTTAATAACTGCAGATGCTAGAGTGTAAACAAGGGAAAATCTTGTACCTTTTTATGATTCAAGGCCCATAACTCCTAATTTGACCTAAAACAGCCATAATCAAACTTAACCAAGACTTTATAGCTTTTGAAGATGATTGCTTAAGAAATGAAGGTGCTAGAACAAAGTGGCATTTTTTACAATAAAAGGGGCATAACTCCTGACCTAATAAGTCAATATCAGCAATAATCATATGTGGCTGAACTCAATGGCTTTAAACATTGTCATGAAGTTTGAAGATGATTGCTTAAGAAATGAAAATGCTAGAGTGTAGACAAAGTAAATTTTGACACTTTTTTATATTTAAAGGGGCATAACTCCTGAAACATTGGGCCAATATTAGATATAATCTAATGTGGCTGATATTTTATGACACTTAACATTGTCCTGAGGTTTGAAGATGATTGCTAAAGAAATGAAGATGCTAGAGTGTATTTACAAAGTAAAGTCATCTGTTTACACCTAATTAGTAGCACCCAAACTTTAACTAGACACAAAGAAACTGAGTTAACATTTACAATGTACAATGCCATTTTAAGACTACCTATTATGATGTAGCCTTTACTTTTTATATAGTTAACCCTCAACATCCGATCTGATTTTCTGTAACTTATCTTTCTCTCCTGATTATCTGATAACATGTAGTATGTCCATAAAGCCATCAAAAGTTCCAATTAAAACCATGCTGTCTCTACTTTTATATCATATATCAAACTGAAGTGTTTTTCCCCAGATTAAGTTACTCTTCAATCAAGGAGGTTATGGAATGAGAACCATTCTGATTCTCTCATCAATTACTAGGATATTTTGGACTGGTTTGAGAATCAATTATTCATTAATACATTGGCTTTCAATGTTTTCTATCAAGGTAATACACAGTAATTAATTATTTAAGGTCTACATTCACTGCCTGGCTGTATCTTTAGGCCTCCTTGTTTACAAACCACCAACCTTTAGAGCAAGAGGTTGTAGCCTCCATCTGTTGCCAAATTAAAAAATATGTATGATCCTGTTAGCAGATATAACTAGACCTATCACTAAAGGTGATTAATATCCCTACACTCCACATTGTCTTTATGCAATGGGTTGATGCTTAGTTATGTAGCCATCCTAATCACAGATGCCTTAATTCTGACCATGGTCCAGTGATAAGTGTTAAATGATTGACCATTTAATCAAGCATCCAATTAAGTAAAAGAAAAAGAAAATTCCAATACAAAGTCAACATGCCAACTTTTTTTGTTTATTTTAAGTAACAGTGAGCTTAAGTGTAACTAAACTGCCTCTTATAGCAACTCCTCTCAATGCATTTCTATGTAACAAATTTGGACTAAATATAATTATCATTTGTATAAATATTTTTTTGCTGAAACCATTTTTCTATCCATACATACTGTACTAATGTATATTAGGTACATTGATTCCAGCCATCCTTCTGAGTATCAACACTGAAAGACTATAAATAGAGTACCTGCTCATCTCCATGTTATCGTACACAAAACCATGTTTTTGACTGAATGAAAAAAAAAACTGTTATCTCCCAACACAGGATATAAATCATTAGAGGGGAGGTGTATCTGACAATGTTTATATCTGAGCTGGAGATACTGTAAGTTTAAGTTGTAAGAAAGCCTATTTATCAGACACCCCGGGGTCAGTGCAGATTCCTCTCCCTGTCTCTCATTAGACTCATGCATGAGGATTTTATTACTCACTACTGTTTATTCTATTCCATGGCTACCTGTTGACAATTGTTTCATTTTAGCGCCATGTTCAGTGCATCAACTTAAGTTTTTTTAAATAGGCATTGTTTTGGGGGAGTTTGTTTTTTGTTTGTTTTTTTTTGGGGGGGGGGAATTTTTTTTATGCAATCAAAACTTAGTGATAGACCAGTATAAATCCTTATGAATATCAAAGAAAACCTTCGTCCATTTTAACAGCTGGTGTATTTCAGGGTTTTTATTTTCTCTTCAGCCAAGATTCAACTCAATCACTATGTGTAATTGAATTATTAAAGGGCTGGAACACATGTCAGATTTCCAGCAAAAAAACAAAATCAAGTAAATGATAATTTATGTAAACACATTTATTTGAGAAAAAGTAAATATTGTAGTATTATGGCTGTATAAACTGACACTAAGAAGATGATTGCTGAAAATGCGTTTAATTCAGTACCCAAGGTATTTTGCTAGGCTGACTTGGACGGTAAACCCTTTTCCGTCACCGAACCTTCAACTGGTCAATTTACATATTATAGTGCACCATCTAAAGGGTAAAGTCTGTGAACTCACTCAGCCCCTCACCGCGTGGGTTCGAAACCCGGCAGGGTCATTCGGATTTTCATGTGAGGAAGCCTTCCAGCTGGCTTGCGGTAGGTCGGTGGTTCTACCCGGATGCCTCCGTGCATTCAGGGTCTTCCTCCACCTGTAATTAGCTGTACGTCGCTATATGACTGAAATACTGTCGAAGCGACGGTCAAACTCAAATAGTCAAGTCAGTCAAATTCTATGTTTCAAATCAAAATAGTTTTTGAGCGATGCTTTGGACAAAAATTTATTTTCACATAAACAAAAGGGAGATAATCAACAAGAGGCCCATGATGGCCCTAAATCGCTCACCTGAGATAAATAGGTTGACCCAAGGAACATCTGTACCAATTTATTTTAAAATCTGGCCAGTAGTTTTGAAGAAGATGATTTTTAAAGTTTTCATATTTTTTTTTCTTTTTGTTGCCATGGCAACCAGAGTTCTATATGGATCAAGTTTATTTTAGCAACTTTTGTGAAGGTTGACCCAAGGATCATTCCTGCCAAATTTAATCAAATTCTGTCCAGTGGTTTCAGAGGAAATGTTGATTAAAGTTTTCCCTATATACATACAAGAGGCCCATGATGGTCCTAAATCACTCACCTGAGATAAATAGGTTGACCCAAGGAACATCTGTACCAATTTATTTTAAAATCTGGCCAGTAGTTTTGAAGAAGATGATTTTTAAAGTTTTCATTTTTTTCTTCTTTTTGTTGCCATGGCAACCAGAGTTCTACATGGATCAAGTTTATTTTAGCAACTTTTGTGAAGGTTGACCCAAGGATCATTCCTGCCAAGTTTAATCAAATTCTGTCCAGTGGTTTCAGAGGATATGTTGTTTAAAGGTTTCTCTTTATACATATTAGGCAAATAAGCCCCGCCCCTGGCGGCCATGTTTTTTTACGGATCGGAATAATTTTAGCAACTTTGGTAGAGGTTGACCCAAGGAACATCTGTACCAATTTATTTTAAAATCTGGCCAGTAGTTTTGAAGAAGATGATTTTTAAAGTTTTCAAATTATTTTTCTTTTTGTTGCCATGGCAAACGAACTTCTACATGGATCAAGTTTATTTTCGCAACTTTTGTGAAGGTTGACCCAAGGATCATCCCTGCCAAGTTTAATCAAATTCTGTCTAGTGGTTTCAGAGGAGATGTTGTTTAAAGGTTTCTCTATATACATATAAGGCAAATAAGCCCCACCCCTGGCGGCCATGTTTTTTACGGATCGGAATAATTTTAGCAACTTTGGTAGAGGTTGACCCAAGGAACATCTGTATCATTTTATTTTAAAATCTGGCCAGTAGTTTTGAAGAAGATGATTTTTAAAGTTTTCATTTTTTTTTCTTTTTGTTGCCATGGCAACCAGAGTTCTACATGGATCAAGTTTATTTTAGCAACTTTTGTGAAGGTTGACCCAAGGATCATCCCTGCCAAGTTTAATCAAATTATGTCCAGTGGTTTCAGAGGAGATGTTGTTTAAAGGTTTCTCTATATACATATAAGGCAAATAAGCCCGCCCCTGGCGGCCATGTTTTTTTACGGATCGGAATAATTTTAGCAACTTTGGTAGAGGTTGACCCAAGGAACATCTGTACCAAATAATTTTGAAATCTGGCCAGTAGTTTTGAAGAAGATGATTTTTAAAGTTTTCATTTTTTTTTCTTTTTGTTGCCATGGCAACCAGAGTTCTACATGGATCAAGTTTATTTTAGCAACTTTTGTGAAGGTTGACCCAAGGATCATCCCTGCCAAGTTTAATCAAATTATGTCCAGTGGTTTCAGAGGAGATGTTGTTTAAAGGTTTCTCTATATACATATAAGGCAAATAAGCCCCGCCCCTGGCGGCCATGTTTTTTTACGGATCGGAATAATTTTAGCAACTTTGGTAGAGGTTGACCCAAGGAACATCTGTACCAAATAATTTTGAAATCTGGCCAGTAGTTTTGAAGGAGATGATTTTTAAAGTTTTCAAATTATTTTTCTTTTTGTAGCCATGGCAACCAGAGTTCTTCATTGATCAACTTTATTTTAGCAACTTTTGTAGAGCCTCACCCAAGGAACATTCCTGCCAAGTTTCATTAAATTCTGTCCAGCGGTTTCAGAGGAGATGTCGTTTAAAGCGAATTGTTGACGACGCACGACGGACGACGCACGACTAACGACGCACGACGACGGACGCCGGACGAAGGGCGATCACAAAAGCTCACCTTGAGCACTTTGTGCTCAGGTGAGCTAAAAATGGGACTAGGTAGAGTTATGGGTCTTAGTCATTGCACTTCCTCACACTAAACTCTATCAATATACAAAGTTTCATATGCATATCACATGTGGTAAGAAAATTATGGCCCAGACAAGAAATTGTTAACATGGATGACTGCAATAGCTCAAACAATTCTATGAATAGTCAACTTTAAAAGGGAAATATTAAAAAACATGTCAATACCTTGTATAGTTTTCAAGTTATGGCAAATTTTAAAGTTGTCTACAGACAGGCTTACTGACAAACAATGATTAACTGGAAACATAGTGCCAGAGCATATTCAGTCTTCCATAGCCAGATATCCACTACAGTTATGTACATTTCATTACTATATTTTATCATGCAGATTTAGAAATAACATCCGGTTTTCAAAATTTCAATGATTCATTTTGATGAAATACAATCAATGTAAGATGAGTTGGTTTTTTTTTTACCATGGTCCCTCTTGAGTAATCAGCTTTTATCCTTCCCACAAAACCTTGAATAGCTAAAATTGGCAGTGAAGTATTTCAATTTCCTAAAGCCATATCTAAATAATATGTGATAGGCATTATAAAAGATAGGAAACAAGAAAAAGAAATGTTCAGTAGGTTCTCTTAAACTTCAGGCATAGAAGTAGTAATATGTTTCATGAAACAAGTATGGCTCAGGTAATTTAACAGTCTGGCATGGTATATATTGGTATTTTCTGGCACCTTGGTTTCAGTAACATGGTACTATTTTATCATTTTGATTACTCAACAACAGATCTTGCATTTCTTAATAACTTACTGTTCCAATCCCTTATAGCTGAAATAAGAAAGGAATAATAGTATGAATTAAAATTTGCATGGATGTTTTTTTTTATATTGTATATGTTTCTGAGATTATAATTCAAAATATGTCCTACCTGTTCAGGAATTAAGTCTTATGGAACCATGCTTATGGAACATTTCATCAAACACAATTAATTTAAGTCTTTTCCTCCAAGAAGGAGTTGATAGAGCAAATACATGTATCACTTTCTATATCACCAACCGACACTAGATAAGTAGTCCCTGTAACAATTCCTAATGGCCTCATTTTGAATTTTATCTAACTCTAAATTTTCATTTGTATGGTATATCAAATTTTATGCCACAATCTATTGATAAATGATGCATAAATAATGTCCAACATTGCTCTATGTAATAAAATCTTTTTTTCATTACCCGTTACTTTAATATTATGTTGATATCTTACCTTAACTTGAATTTACTATTTGAGTTAACCGTCATTTCGACAGTATTTCAGTCATATAGTAACGTCCAGCTAATTACAGGTGGAGGAAGACCCTGAATGCATGAAGGCATCCACGTAGAACCACCAACCTACCGCAAGCCAGCTGGAAGGCTTCCTCACATGAAAATCCGAATGATCCTTCCGGGATTTGAACCCACACGGAATATCTTACCTTAATTTTTAATAAGTATGAATGATGTAACTGATGCAAAGTATTCCGTAACAGTCTAAATAGCTGCACATAATTATCAACAACTTCTAAACAGTATGCAAATTTAAACTGTTCCTTTAACTGACCCTATCAATGTGTCCACAAATGTTTATTTCTCTTGACAACTAATTATAATTTTAACATTGTAGTTGTCGCACATCACCACCCTCATTTTAATACAAGCAGACTGACAGAGCTGTTAGTGATGATATTGTTTACACCAGGTCAGGGCTAGTCATAGCAATATCATCATTCAAATCAAATGCAAGATGCTCTCAAGAATCTTAATGCTGACTTGGACTTCCTGACTACCAAACTATCCAAGGTATCTGCAAAAAAAAACTGTGACCAAATTTCATGATGATAAACATTGTATTTTTTATGAAATTCAGGGTTATATCTCTAGTATATGGTACAAAAATTTGGCCAAAATATTTGGAAATCTGTAAGTTTTGATGCAAGGGCCTCTGAAGTGACTGGTCAAATTGAGCCATTAAAGTTTATAACCAAATTTGGTGAATGATTCTTAACCTTTACCAGACTTAACAAACTGACAATTTAAGTGGACCTGCCTGCCAGAAGTTGAATCTAGAACACATGTACATGCTGTCCTTTAGTAGACATAACCTTTGCTAGAATAATAGTCAATATATTACAAAATTCAAAGATGCTTTTCGGTAAATCAAGCCATTATTATTTGATTCAAAGCATGAACATTGCACATCTTGTGATAGAGCATCTGGAGAGGGTGGTTGAGGGTTTAACTCCCTGACACCAATAAACCAATGCAATATACCATTATATACCAAACTAGCATTGAAATATGAAGGCAAACATGCTTGTTTCCTATTTTCCATACTGATGAAAGGTCAACAAGAAAGTAGTCAGCAACTATAGGGCTAGGTACAGCTGATGTGATCATATTTTTTTTTTTTTAAATTTCAATAATTGAATCCATCCGTGTGTTCAAACCTTTTCAAACCACACCTATAGTTAATGTCACCATGACCTTTCTATAGAATATCTTCTGATGTACCTAGTGCATCACAGTCACATACTGTTATGCTGCTATTCCTCCAATGCCAAGTGTTCTCAACAAAAGACAAATAAATGTCATTATGTGTACCTTGGATAATCAGTTTCTTGTGGAGAACTACTGTTAAATGTTAATTTTGTTCAATTTTCTTACTGATGCATTTTATTGGGCTGAAAATAAAAGTTACCAACCTTTTCACTTTCTGTATAATTAATTTGCTTTGATAGCTTCCATCTACTTCATTTATTTGAACTTGCCTTTGAAATTTGTCTAAGAAGTTAATAGGCAAAATTGGAATTGTCAATTTTGAATAAATAAGGTATATTTTTAGCATTTTGGGATTTCAAACATTGGTGTCCTAAACAGCTTGCTAATTTAATCCAGTCAATCATGCTAATTTTCTGCCCAGGCAATAGTGATTTTATACCCGACCCACAAGTACATAGATAATGATAATAGCCCAATCTGATGATTGACACAGGCATGCTATAACATAATCAATAGAGGATATTTCTTTGCTTTGAATGTATATGGAAAATGTCTCATTAAGAAGTGATACAATTTTAATATTTTTACAACCATGTAGCACTAGTGAAAATGTTAAAATCTCTTTCAGATGAGATATATTCTTTATCTTCTCAACACAAATTTTCTTTTTATATTGTGCTTACTAGTGATGTTCCGATTGTCGCTAGTCGCCGACAATCAGTTACTTTATTGACAGGCGACAATAATCGATTTACATATTATCCATTCCACGATATCGTTGTAAAATTTTATACCATAACATAATTATATGTATTATATGTGTCTAGTGTACACTGTGCATCAATCTGGAATCTCTTGATTTTATCTAGGTTTCTATAGGAAAACCTTTAAATATCCCCTATTTAACTATAAGGCCCAAAACTAAGTATAACCTATTCAATGCTCCAGCATTATAAAGCTAAAACTGTGCAAAAAAACTACCTCATGACATTCTTGTAATTGTTATATGAAAGCACCTTACTTAAATTTTACTAAGCAACAATTAATCGAAAGTTATTGATTGTACCCAATCCGATTGAACCAATAATCGATTGAGAAAAATACCAACCAATTTCTATCACTAGTGCTAACTGATGACAAAATAATGGATTTTATTTTATCCTGTTCAAACATGGTTAGAAGGAAACAAAGGGAGGCAACTAGTAAATACTGGAATGCTACATATCCATATACATACACATACCAAAATTATCTCCATTTATTTGTAAAAAAAGTAGTTCCAGCAGGCCTTTATCACTCACTCTGTGTAATTTTATTTCTTCAATTAGCATAAAATAAAGAACTGCATTCATTAGTAATCCTTTACCCCCGAAAATTTTCATTTACAATTCATAATTTGATGAATATTAATTTACTGAACTTTATCTGAGGACTTGTTTGATGAAAGTTCTGCAGTAATTTTTCAGGTATGTTGACATACAACCAGTACTTATCCCCCACCCCCAATCTACACCCATCTATGTAATCTGATGGGCAATCTTTAATCCTAGCCTGTGTGTCCATACTCCCATTTGTCTGTTTGTCCACATCTGACCTAAATAGCAGGTCACTTGGGCAACTGTCTGGTCATCAGACTTAATCCAGCCCAGCTAACCCTGATTAATGCATACAGATGGGTTAACAGATTCTTACGCTGTTAGGGGTACAGCTATTACCTGGTCCAGTTTAATGAGTATCAAGTTGGAAAATCTCATTCAACATGGCAAGACATAATGTCAATGAATACCATAATCTTGTTAATGGTGCAAAAAATAATCACTTTTATGCTTCATTACAAATTCATCAATCTGATGCTATGATGCCTATTGTATCCACTCTGAAACAATGATCTAAACTGAATCACTCTGATGCCATGATCTATATTATTATAACACTCTGATGCCATGATCTAAACTGAATCACTCTGAAGCCATGATCTATATTATTATAACACTCTGATGCCATGATCTATGCTGTATCACTCTGATGCCATGATCTATATTATTATAACACTCTGATGCCATGATCTATACTGTATCACTCTGATGCCATGATCTATATTGTATCACTCTGAAACCATGATCTATACAGAATCACTCTGATGCCATGATCTATATTGTATCACTCTGAAACCATGATCTATACAGAATCACTCTGATACCATGATCTGTATTGTATCACTCTGAAACCATGATCTATATTGTATCACTCTGAAACCATGATCTATACAGAATCACTCTGATGCCATGATCTATATTGTATCACTCTGAAACCATGGTCTATATTGTATCACTCTGAAACCATGATCTAAACAGAATCACTCTGATACCATGATCTATATTGTATCACTCTGAAACCATGATCTATACAGAATCACTCTGATACCATGATCTATATTATTATAACACTCTGATGCCATGATCTATACTGTATCACTCTGATGCCATGATCTATACTGTATCACTCTGAAACCATGGTCTATATTGTATCACTCTGAAACCATTATCTAAACAGAATCACTCTGATACCATGATCTATATTGTATCACTCTGAAACCATGGTCTATATTGTATCACTCTGAAACCATTATCTAAACAGAATCACTCTGATACCATGATCTATATTGTATCACTCTGAAACCATGGTCTATATTGTATCACTCTGAAACCATTATCTAAACAGAATCACTCTGATGCCATGATCTATATTGTATCACTCTGAAACCATGGTCTATATTGTATCACTCTGAAACCATTATCTATACTGAATTACTCTCATATTATTATCTATACTGTTATCACTCTGATGCCATGATCTATACTGAATCACTCTGAAGCCATGATCTATATTATTATTACACTCTGATGCCATGATCTATACTGTATCACTCTGATGCCATGATCTATATTATATAACTTTGATGCCATGATCTATACAGAATCACTATGATGCCATGATCAATATTGTATCACTCTGAAACCATGATCTATACTGTATCACTCTGAAGCCATGCTCTATACTGTATCACTCTGAAGTCATGCTATATAACTCTAAGCCACTATCTTTTGATTCACTCTGATGTCATGTTCTATACTGTATCACTCTGAGACCATGATCTATTTGTATTACCTGATCAATTCTGATGCTGATTATATGTACACTCTGAACATTCTTACTGTATCACTCAAACCACTCTCTTGTTTCACTCTTATCACTCTGAATCCATGCTCTACACTGTATCACTCTGATCCAAGATTTATATTGTACACTCTGAAGCCATAATCTTTACTGTATCACTCCAAAGCCATGCTCTTCTCTGTATCACTCTGATGCCAAGATCTATACATATAATTCTGATGCCATATAGTCTATACTGTATCACTCTGATGCCATGATCTATTCTGTACATATCATATGTGACACAAGAATATCTGATATTCTCCTTGTGTAGCCATATACTGATATACCTGACCTTAGCCTTTGAATTATACTAGTTTCCTTCAATAGTAAGATGCCTTATAATGTGTGCATATTACAATGGTCAGATAACGCAACAGTTAAAACATCTTACTTTTTATCAATGCTTATCATGATGGCTTATCTTTACATACAATCATTTTCCACATCGAGATTTATGAGAATAAATTCACTGTCATTAACAATAAGCTAGAATGCTTTTTAATTATCCATCATCATCATTCAAAAGTTGAAGTTTAAACTGTTAGAGATGTTTTTATACAAGTTAATGTTTATCAAATATTTAAGAGCAGAAAAGTAATGTGTAGAAATAATAATAAAAAAAATAATGTACAGTCATTGTAAACTACTATTTCATGAAACTTTCATCAGTTGTTCTATTGATCAACAAAAACAGGCAATCAAATAAATTCAGTAACTTCCCAATGGTTACCAGACAAATGTTTTATGAGGTGGATGCCAGTTAGCACATCCCCTCTTGTAGAACTTCCTGATGGTTATTTCAACCAAGTGCGCTAATTAAGCCAGAAATCAAACACACCAGACTAGCAGTCAGGAGACCTTACTTTCTCTGGTTCAATTAACTGTTCTAATTGATGATGGCATCAGCTAGATGAAAATTTGAGAGGGACCAGTAAAACTATCTCACAATGCATGTACAGATAGGGGGCCATGTGTGTTTTTACATACCTGATAGCCTACACATGGGAGTAATTATTAAACAAGGAAACCCCGTTTCAGAATTGAGATTTGCACAAGCACTAACAGCTGTATGTTCTTTTTTCAAGACCTTTAGGAAATGTACACATGTTAATGACCTTGCTACCTTGATTTGAATTTGCTAGCCTCTGCAGAGCCAGATATCAAGCAATCCAAAAAGATCAAGTTTGCAAGCAATCCTGAAAGATCAATTTTAAAGCAATACTGCATGCAAGCAATCTAGAAAGATCAAGTTTAAAAGCAATTCAAACAGATCAAGGTTGTAAGCAATCCTAAAAAATCAAGTTTACAAACAGTTCAATCAGATCAAGGTTGAAATCAATCCAGAAAGATCAAGTTTAACATTCTTAATAAAGGATGTAGCAATCTAATCAGTTACAATCGTAGTCAAGGTTAAATCGAAAGATCAATTACACATTCTAGATCAGTTACACTGTCAGACCAAATTTAAAGGAATTCAGTTAGATCAAGGTTTTTAGCAATCCAGTCAGATCAAATCTGCAAGTACTCAAGTCAGGTCAAGGCTGTATGCAAAAAATCTGGTGTCTTTTCATGTTTCATGTTGAAGCAAAATAGAACTTATATTAGACTGTTCCCTTGAGTATTTAAATTACTGAACAAATAAAAGGTCACTAGACTTCCTGAGTTTTAATCAATACAAGTTTTTTGTTTGGGGATTCATTAAACATATTTAACTTAGATATGTAAATGATGAATGTCTTCTAAGGGTACCAGCCCCTCAATAACTGAGTTTTTCATGTTGGGTGCCAAATGTTGTCAAGTAAAACCCGACTGCCCCAAATTGGAACTGAACCCAGGACCTAGGAGTCTGTGAATTGAGACACTTTACTATATCGCCACAAAAGCAAGCTCCATTGTGCAAAATTGTACAAGTGCCATTTTATACCTCTACTACAAGCATATAAAGGTTGTTCATAAATGGTTAGCAAAAATCAGGATATGACTGATTGTTGTGTCTCTAAAAATTATTATCACATTGAGGGTTTGTTTCAAAGCTATGGTGACATAACCATGGTAATATCATACAAGTAGTTACAATAGTTTGCAACAAGGAAGCCCCAATATATCAGCTTAATTTTTATACTTAGTACTTATCATTGGAAATACGGAACAAAGCTCATTGCAAAATACTAATAATTATTCCTTGAATCTTCATAAATTATGGTGCATTATTACAAGTCAGTGTGTTATAATTTTATAAAGTTATCTTGCAAAAATGTCACCAAACAGAAGAAATCATACAGTAAAAAAAGTCACAGAATTAATTACTGAACACTTTACCTCATGAATATTCATGTTCAAAATTTTGTCTTGATAAATATATGATTTTACAGAATTTAGATTCCTAGAGCTTCCATTTGGGTTCTACTCTATTTGCCAATGCATAAACACTAATAAGGTGAAGGGTTAGTTAAAGAGACACAAACACATCATTTAATGTACTCACATGTAAGAAATTACTTCACAGACACCAATATGAGCACTACAATCTTGTGGACTGTTTCCTATGAAAAAGACCAAACGTCTCTACATAACTGACTAGCATGCATGCTTTTTCCCTGTTTTTGGCAATACCAGAGCCATTATACATGTACAATTATAGCCTGAGGTTGTGAAATGTCACATTAAAGGGTATCTCCATTGCCACATATCAGTTGTCAAGGTGGCAAATCAATCTGTTGGATACAGTGCTATATTATGGGTTACAACTTTGAATGAGGTGGAGCCCAGGGTTGTCATTAAATAACACTTTAATGACAATGTCAACTGAGTTAAGCCTTCAGTTTACAACCCTAATAGCTTAACTTAAATTGTACAGAAAATTAACCTTTTATATGCCCACCACTGATACTTTCATTACAAACATCTACCTGACACTTCTACAGATGAACAGTGTGTGACCTAATTTCTTTTTCTTTGATGAGTTAAGTCTTTGAAAAGTTTAACTGTTTTTCAAAAGCTACAAAAAGATTTTTTATATGAAATAAATTTAAATCATTATATATACTCAATTACTTTATATTGTTTGATCAAATATACAGCAAGCTCAGCTATGTTTTTAATTTGGTCAATCCCGAAAAGCAAGTTACCAGTATCTAACTTGTGGACCTGTGCTAACTTTGCCCAGTTACTTTAATTAAAAAATAAAGATACTGAAAATGGTCATTATAGAAAAAAATGGCTGACACCCATATTAAATCCACATCTGATTATCATTCCATAAGCCTACACCACACCAAAACTAGACGTATATTACCAGTATAAAACCTGATCAGCTTGCAAAGTAACTAAAGACGGACCTGGTTTAGTATTGTTTGCTACTCCTCGGTACAACCGGTCCCGGTGGCCGAGTGGTTAGACCATCCGCCCCGGAATCGGGAAGTCGCGGGTTAGAACTCCAGCCGCAACATACCAAAGTCGCAAAAAATGGTACTGGTATCTAGCTCCCTTGCTTGGTGCTCAGCATATAAGGGTAGTTCCAGGACTGGTTGGCCCAGTGTCAGGATAATGTGACTGGGTGTGGTATCATGCCATATGTCTACGGTGTGATACTACAGTGTGGCAGCACTATACCTGTCTCAAGTAGACATAGTCTCCAAATGACTGAAATACTGTCGATGGGACATCAAACCCAATTAACAAACAAACAAACTCCTCGGTACATTGGAGATGAGGCCGAGTATCGCTTCCAGTGGATCTGGTTTTATATGAAGAATATCAATAAATTTACTGTATGATTCACTTTTAAGACTCTTTGTATGAACCAGTATATGCTTACCTGTATGTATGATGCAGACATAGCATGACTTGTCCCATTGATCTATGTATGGATACAGCAACAGATGGTACCCACTCGATAAATGGAAATGATAGTGCACATTGTGCCACAAACATTTCTCCTACATCTTGTTCTTATGTAATGGTTGCTTACAATATCTAAGATCTCCATACAGTTACATTTGTGATTACTGTATACACAGGACCTATTCAACAAAGATTGGCAACTTGTCTAAATCTTATAAAAGTTTGCAGCAAAGTTTCCAATTCTCACAAAGTCACATTTTCAAATATCTCCTTTCTATTAAACATGTGTGAAAGTAAATTATATCTAACAATAAAACATTATGATACCATTAAAATGATACCTTATTTATTAAAATCAGTCAAGTAATAAAAAAAAGCTTTATGTAAAATGAAACAAATTTGTAGAAGTAGAGAGCTGACAGAAGCGCCTAGCTACACTTAATAAAGCAAGAGAGACCACTATTTTCTTAAAAGATCTTATTTGAAATTTGAATTATATGTATATAGGATGAAAAAATATACTTAGACTGATGCTTTTAGAGCAACTCAGGCCTTTTTCTTTCACATAATTTGAATATTAGTATATGAATTCAATTAACAGGCACATGTATAGAGTGTTCCATCTCTGACTCTTACACCAGCTGACATTACTTGTTGATATGTAAACATCATTGTTGTGACATATTTGTTTTAATCAATCTACATATTTTATACTTCTGTTCTCTAATTAACCAAGAGGAAACCTTAATTTTATCATCATTATCTTCATTTAATTGACAACCAAAGAAAGTTGCAGACTGTTCAGTACATATTACAAAATGAATTAAATAAAAGTATAACAGAGACAAGAGTTTTGACTATGAGGTAGTGATTAAAATTCATTAAACACAAACTTATGCGTGTAATTAAAAACTAATTTAAACATAATTAGCTCCATCTGACATCCACTGATTCATAAATGGGTTACTACCTTAAACATGATATCACATTTTGTAAACAAATTTCTCCTACACAAACCCTGGCAAACTTTTTTTCTTTACATCTCATCTGGGAACTTCATTATCAATGGCATATCTGAACTTACAGCTAGATTTACTGACATAAGAGTCCTTCATGAACATACACACAAGTGGAGGAAACATGGAGCCTGCAATACCTCTGGAATATACATCTGTCAGTAACATCTGTTGGGGGTTTTACTCCATCTTACACTTAAGTGATATCTTCATTGAAAGAAATATAATAAAAGGCACAAGAAAATGTGAACGTTTCCCTGAGAGCATGTCTTTACATGAGCTGTCATGTGCAGGTATTAATGAAGTGCTGAGAAAAATAGTTGACAAGATCTAGCTAAAAAAAAGAGTGAAAAGGGTCAGCCAACACATGACATGCAAATGTGGCAAATGTTCGCTAGTTAATAAATGTCTTAAGCTGATTGGAATAAAATACTAATGTATTTGGGTGACAGTGTACATGTACAGGCCTCAAAGAAGTGAAAAAGTGAAATGCATCTACCTCGTTGTTTAATGTTTGTTAATTAACACACACACACTATATATATATAAATAATTATATGGACACACAACCAAATCAATGGCTAGTTTGGTATAGTACATATTATTTAGCTCCATGTTTTCCCTGTGTATCAATATCTGAAAACTCCCTTTCATGTCCCCAGGCATTGATAACCTTTCTAGAAATTGACACAGAAGTCAGTAATGAACAAAATAAACAAACTCAGATCGGCTTACAGATTATGTATCCCCTACCCCCTAGTGCCATTGAGATGGGTGCTGTAGGTATCTGACTACGGATCCGAAGATTGCGGGTTCAAGCCCTGTTTGAGTCAAGGATTTTTCCTGGCCTTCCCAAGCACAAAGTACTAGTCCAACCCAGTTACCATCAAGAGGGATTAGTATAAGTTGTAAGGACTTGTTAACAATTTGATGTAAAAAACAATAAGTTAAAACTAATTAAACTGAGATGGGGACAGTCACATGGGGAGTCAGTTCCAAATGAGGCCTGGGGCACCTACTTGAAATCAATCTCCTCAGTCTGATTTAGACTCAAGAAATGCACATTTTCAAAGTGATGTTTTTCTATATCTATTAATATTTCAGTCATTACATGTATAATTGTTTTTCTTTCTAATTACTAGAAATGATGTTTTTTCATAAATTCATTAGCAAAGGAAAAATGTCTACCAGTATTAAAACTTTCAGATTCCTAAGACTGAGTCTACCATATAGACTGAGGACAATTATCAAATTTAAGTTCAACTATCAACAGTAATGATACTGACCAAGTTCAACTATCAACAGTAATGATACTGACCAAGTTCAACTATCAACAGTAATGATACTGACCAAGTTCAACTATCAACAGTAATGATACTGACAAAGTTCAACTATCAACAGTAATGATACTGACCATGTTCAACTATCAACAGTAATGA
Organism: Solen grandis; assembly: GCA_021229015.1. Classification (NCBI taxonomy): domain Eukaryota; kingdom Metazoa; phylum Mollusca; class Bivalvia; order Adapedonta; family Solenidae; genus Solen; species Solen grandis. Next base: position 7,691,497 of record CM037789.1, read on the forward strand.
TACTGACAAAGTTCAACTATCAACAGTAATGATACTGAACAAGTTCAACTATCAACAGTAATGATACTGACCAAGTTCAACTATCAACAGTAATGATACTGACCAAGTTCAACTATCAACAGTAATGATACTGACCAAGTTCAACTATCAACAGTAATGATACTGACCAAGTTCAACTATCAACAGTAATGATACTGACCAAGTTCAACTATCAACAGTAATGACACTGACCAAGTTCAACTATCAACAGTAATGACACTGACCAAGTTCAACTATCAACAGTAATGATACTGACCAAGTTCAACTATCAACAGTAATGATACTGACCAAGTTCAACTATCAACAGTAATGATACTGAACAAGTTCAACTATCAACAGTAATGACACTGACCAAGTTCAACTATCAACAGTAATGACACTGACCAAGTTCAACTATCAACAGTAATGATACTGACAAAGTTCAACTATCAACAGTAATGATACTGAACAAGTTCAACTATCAACAGTAATGATACTGACCATGTTCAACTATCAACAGTAATGATACTGACCAAGTTCAACTATCAACAGTAAATATACTGACCAAGTTCAACTATCAACAGTAATGATACTGACCATGTTCAACTATCAACAGTAATGATACTGACCATGTTCAACTATCAACAGTAATGATACTGACCATGTTCAACTATTAACAGTAATGATACTGACCATGTTCAACTATCAACAATAATGATACTGACCATGTTCAACTATCAACAATAATGATACTGACCATGTTCAACTATCAACAATAATGATACTGACCATGTTCAACTATCAACAGTAATGATACTGACCATGTTCAACTATCAACAATAATGATACTGACCATGTTCAACTATCAACAATAATGATACTGACCATGTTCAACTATCAACAGTAATGATACTGACCATGTTCAACTATCAACAGTAATGATACTGACCATGTTCAACTATCAACAATAATGATACTGACCATGTTCAACTATCAACAGTAATGATACTGACCATGTTCAACTATCAACAGTAATGATACTGACCATGTTCAACTATCAACAATAATGATACTGACCATGTTCAACTATCAACAGTAATGATACTGAACAAGTTCAACTATCAACAGTAATGATACTGACCAGTTCAACTATCAACAGTAATGATACTGACCATGTTCAACTATCAACATAATGATACTGACCAGTTCAACTATCAAAAGTACCAGTTCAACTATCAACATAATGATACTGACCATGTTCAACTATCAACATAATGGTACTGACCAAGTTAAACTATCAATGACCAAGTTCAATAATCTGTAAAATCCACAAAAATGCTTCATATCACCATGCATGTAGAGAGGGGCACATCTTCAATATTTTGTATATACATGTATATGAAGTTTGAAGATACAAAACAAGAACTGGTTTCCTGCATCCACACATCCATCAATCCAACATTCACTGTAACATGACCAGGTTTTGCACTTTGTGTGTCAAATGAAAAGTAATTCATTATTTAAAAGGAAAAATCTCATACTTTTTATAACGTTATAAAATGATTATGAATTTATGACTGGGTTTTATTACATCATATAAATGCAAAATAAATGTTAATAATATAACATCATGATACTGATGATGAAAAAAAAGATGTAAAGAAATAAAAAAACAACAACTTAGGATTAATGTAAATAACATGGATACCTTAAGCTTACAGTATTCCTTAGTTAAGCTCCTTTTCACTATTTATAAATCCAACTCAGAAGAAACACACAAATCCTTAGCTTGTTAAACAGTCTACTCAATAATTACATGTTCAGCTGTGAACCCTTCTATACTTAATACCAGTCCAGCCGGCTGGGTTCTGCCACACCCTTCTCCTGAAATCTAGGAGTATTCAGCTATAACTTATGTCTCTCCTTCAAGCCCTGCTATTTACCAACCCATTCAGCTAATATACAGTACCACACCAGGAGATGCTTCAGTACCTAGACAAATTGTAATTTACTGCTGATGGTATATAATGATTGGACACCCTCTTTTGGACTTCCTTGCTAATGAAGAGTGTGTCATTAAACAGTTACCTTCACCTATATCTAGACCTTAGCATGCCCTAACAAGACTCCTACAATGTGGTTAAATAAATATAACATCTGCACAAATTAGTTCAAGAAACAGCGGAGAAATATAATCCTGGAAAAACCTGTCAAAATAAAACAGCTTATCTGATCTGATCTGCTTTGCTTCTGATAAAACTGTGCCACAGGCTGCCAGAGGCAGATTTTCATGCTGTTATAATGCTTCCATAGGTCTAGTGTTTATGCTGAAAAAAAAAAAAATACTTCAAACAGGGAAACATGAAAAAACTACATGTACCTTAGAAAAATAAAAAGAATTAAGGGTGTGTCAGTTCTTACACAATTCACAATTTAATCAAATTTTTCATCTGAATATGAAACTTTTTTATTATCAAATTTATTTTTGAATATTGCAGCTATAACATTTTGAACTTGAGATTTCTAGATATCACCATTCTGATTATACAGGTGCTTATTGTAATAAATAAAGGAACATTTGCATGCAAATGATAATGGCAAGTCTCATGAAATTTTGGTTAAAATCAGTTCAGTGATCTAACCCATGACCTCCCTCTGTGAAGTTGGATACCACAGTCCAGTAGCCGATGACTGATTATGGATTCAAGGACTGGAGTTCAATCCCTGCTTGAAGCAGAAATTCTGAATATTTTCCCATCTAGTACTGGCCTGATACTGTTGATAGGAATAAGTGTATGTCTCAAGCATTAGGGGAGTATTTGGAAAGAAGTGGCAAAAGAAAATCTGTCACTTTTTTTTTTTTTTTTAAATAATGATGGGCCAGTGGCTAGAGTGATAATCTAAGAACCCAGATGCAGCGGGTATGGTCCTCTGCTTCAAATAAGGTGTTTAAAATAGTTTATGGTATAAATCCTGTGCCTGGCACTCTGCGTATATCTTGATAGAGTGTATTGATCGTTTCTAAGCTGTGGCTGGGTTGGATAAATGATACTAAACCCAGTCACATAATCAATTTTCACAGATGACTGAAATATTGTAGACTGGACTTAAATAAAAAATATTCATTATGGATAAACAAAAACAGTTGGATTCTTTCTCCCCTCTTAAACATCTGTTTATAGTGTAATCCTATTTCTCTGAGTTAAAATAATTTGACACTTTAAGTGACTTAGTTATCCAATAGCTCTCTGAGTTTTCATAGATCTAGGTTTATTATACAGAAGTACCTGTTGAACTATTTTGATCTAAAAATAAGACAAGTGATACTTCACAGCAAAATTGTGATGTACAGAGTTTGTCTTTTAGAATCAACAATTATCTGCTGATGTAAACAATAACATGAAAGTGTTCATCTAAGTTCTAGTTCTTGTTTATTTGGAGAATGATGATTTTCAATTTTGTTTTTAAATATGTATTTCAGCTTGCACCTGTCAAAATTTGATTATGCACATCGTTGTATGCTATGCCACTGATGTAAAAATCATGTTTGGAAACTTGAAATTCACAAATAATTCACCTCACATTAATTTGTCTGTAAGGTGAAAACACACAATTTTTATCAATTTCACACCTTGTCAAATAAATGAATCTCTCGTAAATTTTGCCTTGCCAAAATCATCTCATTTTACAATTTTGATACATTCCCATCAATTTAATCTTAAATTCATTCATTGGTAGGCTCATCCACTATGGGTCAGAAGATAATGTTAACCTAATTAACTGACTGCAGCTGCTGATACCTTAGAATGGTTTAGAATTTCATGTTAACAGAAAAACAAACAAAAAATGACACATTACTTAAAAATGATAAGGATTAATTGACAGTACATAGACCAAGAACTATATAATTAATTTTACTTTAAAAAAAAGTTATTCAGATGATCATTTGTAAGATAATATTTGCTTTTGAGCAAATTTACTGACATGACTATAAAAAAAATAACGTTTTACCTCATATCTATACACACTCTTTTTTGATACTTTGACAAACAGAGCAGACCCAGATCAGATTCTTACAATATTGTATCTCAGATTCTATACAGTCTGCTCCGCAAAGAAAAATTCACTGTTTTATTTATATGTGTTAACCATTTAGTGTTCATTAATGAATATTCATCAAGTTATGAATTTGTACATGAATATTCATGAAATAAAGAGTTAAATTTCACTTGGATAACACCCAAACTATTTAGCTGGCTGTTTACAACAATCAGGCATTCAAGATTCTGATTTTTGGCTGTGGCATCAATGATGTACACAATGAAATGATTTAAAAGAAACAAACATTTAAGTGAATGAAGCCGCCAAACTGTTTATCAAGACCTTGTCACAAATTTCTGACAGCTGGCTTCCAAGTTCTAAGCCAAACATGTTATTCTGATGCCTATGTCTAACTGCACCTGTCCTGTCATGTAAAAAGTATACTTGGCTTAAAAGTTGAGGAAGGAAGGTCTACCACACAGTAGCATCAGCCATGGATAAAACCCTTACCCTCTGACTTTTAAGGCTTACACTGACCATATGTTTATCTAACCTAATGAAAGAACTCTCCATGTAGGTGTGTCAAACTATGCATATCAAGGGCTGACCATGAAAATGTTCCACCTCCTTAAAATTCTACATGCATTTTATAGAATAGTTTTGCTGTAAGTACTCAATATTTAAGTTGGCTATCAACAAAACAGGGCAAGGATTCCTAGTATATGTATGAAGGAATACAAGAACATAGGTGGAAACTTCCTTGCCATGAAATTAGAGAACACCTAGAAGGTCACTATCTGTCTGTTATCTTCAGAACTATCTGTGTGAAACAAATCCGAGATGATGGCTGATAGTCACACTTACCAAAATAAAACTGGGCACCAGAGTCCAAGCCTATGGATCCAGATTCCTGCCCAGGGCAGCAATTTTTCAAAAATCTTCCTGGACAAAGGTCCCAGCATAGGTGTGAAGTACTGGCACAACCCCAGAACAGTCAAGAGGGGTTAGTGTAAGATGTAAAAACTTTAAAAAAAAAAAAGAACAGAAAAAGTTTATGATAAAAGAGAGGAGAACTTCATAATATAAAAATGTAAACAAGACCTGTTTCTGGACATAAAACTTGCTTAAAATTGCATGGAGAGTAATGAATTGTGTGCAAGGTATCATCTTGAGATGATGCCCAAGGTTCAAGTAAAAAGAAATCTTGGCCCAGAAGTTCTCCTTGTGTGATTTTGGGCATATTTTTCTTTCCATTATGGCCACTGTCATACCACTATAGTAAATATAAGGCATCCTCATCTGAGGTGTATGTGGAATTTGATTGCCCAGTTGTACAGATACCATTACGACAGGCAACATAGCGCTTGTTTGGTGCAAAAAGGTGGCCATTTGACCAAGTTAGGGTAAATTGAAATATTTCGCCTGGTCCTCCATTATACATATAAATAAAATGTCCACCCAGATATGTTTTCGGGAATGATTTTTATAAAACATTCTTTGTGTGTATTATATTTGCTTGTTTGTATTTTTACATTTACTTCGTTTATGGCATTTAAAAATAAATGCCCGTTTCATTCATACCATGTGTTTTGTATTTTTCCCTTCAACCATACAAGTTCGTCCCGGCCAACGCCTTTTTAGCTTGACATTGGACAATACATAAAAATAAAAATGTAAACAAGACCTGTCTCTGGACATATAACTTGCTTAAAATTGCATGGAGAGTAATGAAATTTGCAAGGTATCATCCTGAGATTATGCCCAAAGTTAAACTTAAAAGGAATCTGGGCTAAAAGTTCTCCTTGGGTGTTTTTGGGCATATTTTTCTGTCCATCATGGCCACTGCCATACCCCTACAGTAAATACAAGGCGTCCTCATCTGAGGCGTATCTGAAATTTCGACACCTATTTGTACAGATGCCATTACTGCCGGGAACTTGGCACTTGTTTGGTGCACAAAGGTGGCCATTTGACCAAGTTAGGGGCAATTGAAATAGCTCCCCTGGGCCTCCATTACACATATAATTATATTAGAGTATACTAGAGGATCCAGTTCTGCCAGCATAAGCAGTTATTGCAGGAAAAAAGAACATAACAGCTAGTCCCTCACTTTTAAATTAAGTATATCATCAAATACATCAATATCTTCCCTTCAAATATAATAAATTATCAATGAAAACTGACAACAAATTAAGAAAAATAACTGTTAAAATCCAACAACACTTTTCAACAGTCAAAAATATTATTTCCAAAATGGCGTCTTGAGTTCTCGACAGTGAACTCAAAATGAGTCAGTCACGAGTATGGTGCACATATAGAGACAAAATCTATAAACAACAGTTGCAATGAAGTTTTGTTTTCTTCTAACAGCACAGATAGATGTGCAAAATTTAAGATTATCCAAATGAGAACAAGAAACACTATCATACTAATAGTGTCCATTTTATTACAGGGTGCCCTCCAAGTTTTGTAACTGGGGCTACAATTGCTTTTCTTCCTTAACTTTGAATCCTTTCATATATACAGTCCCTATAACTTTGGAGGAACATGGCCAAAATTAGGTGTAAAACCCCTCTACAAGGGCTAAATGGGCATGCTGTATCATAATTGTTTAGTGTGAATTTCACTATCAGATTAATAACCGCTATGGTTCTAAATGACTTCCATACATAGGATTGTTGAGATGAGTATTCATAATTAACACTATATTATTTTAAAAACAGATCTTGGTTAACATAAATCAGTGATTGTCTGCTTGCTGAGTGTTATCGGCAGATTTAACAGATGGTTTAAAAATGATAAAAAACGATAAAAAGAAGCATTAGTGAAAATGGTATAAATTTGGTAATTCTTTCTTAAATGAATGTTTTTATCTGTTTCCCAAACATTTTCAATAAAAAAAAAGTTTGAAAACAAGGATCAATTAATTTTGCCAACTGTTGATGATTTCCCTGTAAAATTACGTCACACTCGATGTGAAATATTATTGCAAAAGTTTACATAGTCTTGAGAAAAACAATTTGGCAAGAACTGAATGGGATACATTTCTGAGCTGAGATGATGCTCAAGGGAACTAACTTGAAAAATATTGTTATAGAATAAAAAGAGTTGTCTTTCTTGTACACAATGCTACAATGCCAAATTTTTGTATTCAGTACTGTATATACATTACTGTTATTAAGTACTGTATATATATTAGTATGTCCAATTAAAATGGGTTTACACTTCCGTTAGGGCATGTGCAAATTGGGATCGCAGTCAATGTAAGGCTGTGAATGTAATAATTTTAAGTGACCGATATTTTTCTGTGTGATTGTTTGACGGTATCAAATACATTATTTGTGTTTGTTTTAAATAGTTTCAGGTGTAACTGATCATATTTAATAAGTTACTAGTCAGTAGATGTTTGTATTTTAATGATGTTTTTATACATATAGGCCATGACCTACTTATCGCTTCGCTCGTCGGTCTGGACATTGCACATTTCATGTCTTCTGTATTGAGCTTGTAATTATACATAGTAGTTTATTTATTACATGATGGGTGGGATAAGTAATGTGTAATGTTTATCTTGTTAATATGTAACCGTAATATAAAGAACGCCTGGTTTATTTATACAGTAAAATTGTCTGTGTAGTAATGCTGTTTTGATTACCTATAAATAGCCTTATTTTCACCTTCGTTTCACACTTGCGGAATTACCTCAATCGGTAAGAGCGTCGATCAGTACTTTTTTCCCATCATGAGGTTATGAGTTTGATACCAGCTGGGACCTTTTTAATTCTTATTATTATATTTTTATAGTTTGTTTAAAGTACTAGTTTTATACATCTAATATTTTGCTGCTTTTGTTAATTTGTATTTGCTTCGTTTTGATAAACATGAACCAAAAAAAATTAAATAAAAATTTAAAAACTCAACCTCTATATGTATAAATGGTATATGGAGAGGTCGATTTTTTTTAAAAATTTAATTCTTAATTTTAAAAAAAAAATCGACCACTCTAGTGATTGTTTTTACGCATGCATTCTTCATCTTAGATGTAATGCTTTCGCTGTCAGGATTCAAGGTTTAAATTTCAATGCATCCTCAAGATGCATAAAATATATGAACAATGCTTAATTGGGATTTTTTAACCCGGGAGAAATTGATAAAATGATAACTGCCCCTCTATATATAAATAGACCTAATATAAAGAGAGGTCATTTTTTTTAATATGAAGGTCCTGTGCATAGACAAGTAAGATTTCAAGGTCAAAACAGTAGAAAAGAGAAAATGCTTATTATAAGCCATCCATTAAAACATTTCGTAAGAAAGATTATGTAAGAAATGATAAATAATTAACAATTTGTAATGTCCAATAACAACATAATATTGCATGATGCTCTAGGCCATTTTTTTTTAAATTTAAATAATTAATACATTGAAATATTTCAATATTTTCATTTTGAATAAAACATGTTCTTTATAATAAACATAATCAGTTTACTTTCCTAGTGATATGCACATTAAAGAGGCAGTTAGAGGAAAAGATGACCTTTAAATTTTGCTGTTCGATCAGAACTACTCGTCATCGCCGGGCAACCTCACCTAACAGACGCCAGCCGCGCCTTTCCGGATCCTGGACGACCTCTCGATGCCTGGACGGATGGGTAAAGACATCAGTAGTGGCCTTGTCGAATACTTAACTGTCATCATTCAAGTATAAATGTTTAAATAAAGCCTTTACGTATTTAGCTTACAACTCCCCTTCCTTTTTTGGAAAGTAATCTTACTTTGAATGAAATGTGTTGTCATGTATACTAAGACTAAAACACATGAACAGAAGGTCGTTTTCTTGAGGGATTTAAACAAGTTGTCAAGGAAATATTAGAAATGTGTAATAGTATGGAAAGTCTCAGGCGCTATCGGAATAAATGTGATATCTGCTGTTCTATCCATCTTGCAGAGTAGTTAAAGCAAATGTGAGAATGTGACCCAAACCTACCAAGCTCCGTTCGTTGACGGGCGCCAACAGTGGAACCAGTCGGGCATTTCGTAGAGGGAGGCTATCGTACAGGCATCTGCAGGATAGCATGCGAGCCGCCGACGCAAATGTCTTTTTTAAAAAAGGGGGGCGTGAATACGCAATTTTACTTAATTTCAAAGCAATGTACTTCACGATTAAGTAAGATTCTTCACCATTAAAAAACGAAAACATTTGAAAATCTGGACTACCTGATTGGTTTCCCATCAAGGGCATTTGTCACGACTTTCCGCATATCTACGGAAAACGTAAAAAGTGTTTTATGTTTATGACTCAATTGCTGTTTCATATTCATAATTATCCTATGCATAGATCGATTTATAGGTCTGTGTCTTATGTTTATTTATTTATGCAAATGCAAAGCGTATCGATATCTACATATGTTCCTGTACACAGCCACTCACGGATATCGACACTAACAAAGGCTGTAAGTGGTGTGTCACAGTCACATGACATGTAGGTAGACTGACATAGTGTGTGTCTACTGTAGCTATATTCCTGAACAAGTGTACCACACACCAAATAAAGGTATGTACCAGTATTTTGTATCTTTAACTTTATTGCCGCGCAAAATTGCATAGCTAGTCCCATTAATAAGCCGCTCAGCGCGACACTGGTTATAGGGGTATCGCCAAATCGAAAGTAGAACGATATCACAAATCGTGGGTACACAAATGTGGACTACACAGAAGCATGTGACAGAGTCAGAAATTTATCTTCTGTATACATTTATGAAACTATCATATAGTGTATGTGTCATTGCGACGAGATAAACATCCATGCTAATAATATCTACAAGATTAATTTTGATGCAAAACATCAAAGACGCCGCGCTTGATTTTGAAGCACGACTTAAGTAAAGCAAAGAATATTCTAGTAACATGTACATGCATCATTTACAAACAGCAGGTCTAATATTTCCACTAGGCAATGATACATGTTATTTTCACGAATATCCTCAGTTGTAGGCCGTTTGTTTCAGTGATTCTGAAATGTTCTAAAAAGTCCATGTTTATTGGTTAGAGTGTCTTCGGCCTAATTTCGTTTTTCTTTCTTTCTTTCTTTCTTTTTTTTTTTTTTTTTTTTTTAATTTTCTTCTTTTAAATCTGAAAAAAAAAGTCATTAAATTATCAAAAATATGGCCGATGAAAACTTATATTATCAAATTATTCAGAAATATAGAACTCAGAAGTACAGATAAATACTTTAATTATAATACATATAGTCTATGATGAAAATTTGAGATGCCATAAATTAACTTATCTATAGATCAAATAAGATACGTTTTACAACAGATAATTCCTCACTTATATAATTATTGGAAGAGTCAGGGTCTGCAAGATGCCTGGCAAATGTCAGTATAAAAAAAAATCATCAGCAGCAGCAACAACAAGGACGACGATTACGAAACAACTCAGCACAGATAAATTGGTACGGGATTTAAGTACAGGTCCCGGGGGTTAAAATCTTCCCAATAGTAGGAGTAAGGAAATCTTTTTGTATTGATGATATGTATAAAATTAAATATATATTTACAAGGCTTTAAAACATATGCTACATTCACCCATTTCAAGCACTATATCATACTGGGACCGCAGATTGGGCCTAGGGCCGTCAATTAAACATGTCCGGTATGGCCATGTGTATAGTGTTTGTGTTTTCTGCACTTTATACATTATGCTGTAATGTCACTAATGTGTATTACTAAACTGCGGTTTCATTGATTTTTCCAGTGCCTATGACATCTCACGGGAACTATGTATTATTGCAGCACAATTCCTTTGGCAAGTTTTTTTTTTTTTTTTTTTTTTTTTTTTGTATGTCAGGGGCGTGTCTGGGACTAAATTCGGGATACGCAGACTTGCTAGTGGGGTCCGGGAGCATGCTCCCCCCTAAAAAAATTTGGGGTTAGGCATCGATTTTTATTGCAGTTTTGGCACTTTTAGGTTTTCGATTTTCTGGACGAAGTATACGCAACTGCGTATTTCCGTAAGCCTAGGCACGCGCCTGTATGTCTTTATTCACCCCTTCTACGCAAAATAAGACAATTTTATGAAAATCTACCAATAATCAAAGGAGTTACGGCAATTGAAACGACATGATGTAACGTTACGATTTCATTTGGAAGTTACCTACAGTTCCTTCTTATTATGCGGCTGTCACACAGTGCCGGGTAAGCCAAGCCTACCGTGTGCCACCGTGTGGTAAATTTCGTGCGGACGCGTGGGTATAATTTAAGCGGTGGAACACAGTAAGAACCCGGTATGTGGACAGAAGAAGGTCGGTGGGCCGGTACGAGGCCGTTATGGAAGCGTTCATGGGGCGGTGACAACGTGTTTAACCCTTTCCCTCATAGTGGACACCATGAAAAGACCTATGCGAACAGCATAAAACCAGATCAGCCTGCGAGTAACTCGCAGGCTGATCAGGTTTTATGCTGTTCGCTGCTCCTCAGTGGTCTGGAAATGAGGATTTTATAATTAAAGTTGGTTAGGTTTAACTGTGGTTTTCTGCAGATCAGGCTTTATGTGGTACCTATTGAGTGCGTCAAAATGAGTCTATATGAGGGAAAGGGTTAACCGTGTTCATACCGGCCTCTCACCGTTTTGTCAACGTTGACTCACCATCTTATACCGGCCCTTTACCGGTCCCTTAACGTTTAACCGGTGTCTTAACGACTTAATAACGTCCTGTTACCGTTCCACCGTTTCATAATTTGTCCATACCGGTTTGTTGCCGTGTGTTTTAATTGCGCCCGTTAAAAAACCGTGCAAAATACCGTGACGCCATAGTTACTGTATAAAAACGACTAATTTGAAATATGACAATTAATGAATATTTTCTTACAGTAATAGCATACAAACAAAACTAACACACAGACAATATACTGAAACTTACCCGCATTATCAGACGACTCATACTTGGTATTGGGCTTCTTACCCTTGAAGTTGCCATGTGGATCTGGCTGGAAGATCCTGTGGTTCCGGAGCTTTCTTACTTTACCCACCCCTCTACCAGATGCTTTCAAGCGGCAGTTTTTTAGTCAAAGCACGTACCGGATACCTTTAGTATGTACCATATTTTGTCCATATGAAGACCTCATTTTCATTTTATTTTTCAAATTTTGAACGAAATATAAGCATTTCATAAGACTTTGAAGAAGGAAAAACTGTAAAAAGATTAATTGTTTGACATTGACAGTGATCCGGAAAGCAGTTTGCACATAAACTGAGTTTAGTTTCTTTTGAAGTAAAATATTAAACAAAATAAAAGCTAATTTTGTCCATAAGAAATACTTGAAAATGATGTAGAGAGGATTCCGTTATCTTACCTTTCAGAACTGGATTGTTGTCATGAATGTGCTATGTGTTCTTAAAAATAATAAAATTACGTGTGTGTACCGAACAACAAGCGAAAGGAAGACATGATTGGAAATGACTATTTTTAGAATTTTATTTCAGTTATCAGTATATTGATCTGACATTAACGAATTTATGAAAATGTTTTCAAGCCACTTGCGAGTTCATGTCAGATCTTTTACCATATAAACTGAACTAGAAAACCGCAATTACAACCCCCACCAAAAAAAAAAAAAAAAAAAAAAAAAAAAAAACCTTCATGGACGGACAGTAATTGACTAAATTAAATTACAGCTTCTTGCAGTGATAATAAGTCTGTAATGACATTTATAAAATCAGTTTTGGACGTTGGAATGAAGAGGGATTGACATTTTCAATCCATCAGATGTCTATTACCAAGGACAAACTAGTACTTGCCAAATAATATTTTGCAATAATGTACGAGAATATGCCTTAAATGTGCAAGGATAAATATAAATAGTTGATATCTTAATCCATTACTGTTGGTTGAAATCATAAATAATAATAATAATAATAATAATTCTGTTCTGAAAATTACCGATACGCTTTGTGGTGTTTGTAAGAAGTCATTATCATGTATGTATTCAGTATTTATTTCTCGTACATTGTATGTTTAGAAATAAAGATTGGCATATAAAATGTCGTAAATGAAGTTTCCGTTATGACGCCCAGGCCATGATATCCTCTACTAATACCCACATATCACATATTACAACCGATAAATCGCAATGGCCTGAAATTATAATTGGTTGAAATAATATGAATTGTTACTATTCACTTTTGTGTCATTCTTTTTTTAAAAAGAGACCATCTAGTACACACACAGCATGATAGACATTACTGAACTGGAAGACTTATAAATTATGGTTACGTCAGAAAACCACATCAGACCAGCATCACAGCTTCAGTCGTATTAGCATATGACACAAAATCGTAATTTACAGGTCATATCACGCCAGAATAAAAACTCCAAACGGTAGGTCGGTGGTTCTACCCGGGTACCTCTGTGTACTCGGGGTCTTCCTCCACCTGTAATTAGCTGGACGTCGCTATATGATTGAAATACTATCGCAGCGACGGTAAACCCCAATACAACAATGCGGAGCGCTACTTTTTTCTTTCTACAGGAATAGATTTTCATATATGTAAAACGGGTGCAGAATCGCATTGCATGGATACGGAGAGGCATAGGCGTAGCCAGACTTTGAAAAATTATACGCACAGCAAGGCACGAAGTGCCGAGAAGGGGAGGGTGTGGGAGGGGTGTCCCCCGGAAAATTTTGAAAAATAAGATGTCAAATGGTGAATTCTGGCATGTCCTGGACACGTTTTTTCAACTGATCTTGTTATTCTTAAAAACTTATTTTCACAGTGGAAATTTTACAAGGTCCAAACTCTTAGGCCTCTAACATCTTCGAAAATTGTAAAATTGGATACAATAATCGGCTGAATATCCATTGAATGAATGTTTGGTATAGATACTTAAAGCGCTTAATCCCCTCAAACGTCTTTATTTATTTATTTATTTATTTATTTATTTATTTTAAATATGTACTTTAAATGTTTCGACCTCTCTAATGGTCTCGTCAGGCGGTGATGAGCAATTTGTTTAAAAAAAACTCACAGATTTCCCCGCGACAGTTTTTTCTTAATTTTATTTATTTATTATTTTTTTTTGTATTTTTTAAAACAGTTTTGATCCTGTCCGTTTTTAACTCGAGATGACAGAACTAGTCGGACGAGCTTATTCGTCGTCAGAAGAGCCGTCGTCGCGTTCAGCATTGCGAAAAACAAGTGCAATTCTCCTGTGACCCGAGGCATCAAAGTCATTTAGCACTTGCTCAATGTCAATACTTTGTCTGCGATGGATGTGCAATAATGCCAATCCTGTCAGCCGCTGCTCTGTCATGGTGCTGCGGAGATAGGTTTTCAACCTTCTGAGGCCACTGAAAGATCGTTCAGCTGAAGCTGTAGATACAGGCATCGTCATGAGAACCTTGAGTATTGCGTGCAAATTGGGGAGAAGCTGATAAGTTGCATCAACAGCTTCTAACAGCTGTTCGTATACCTCACCGTGAAATATTCGGTGTCTCCACACCTCCAGCTCTGCGTCAAATGAATTTCCATCAATGAACGGAGCATACTCATGCTTTATTTCATCCAGCATCTCTGGGGTAAGCTGTGCTATTTTATGGGACAGTAGATACTGCGCTTTCATTCGTGGTAGTGCAATGCAAAGCCGGTCTTCTACTTGAGTGAGAAGGTGGTCCATGAACGAGAGGTACAAATTCAGCCTCCAGTACTCCTCCACAGTATCGGCAGCAATGTTGTTTCTGTGGATCTGCCTAGCAGCTGCCCTCGGACGGTTAACTGGAATTTCTTGCTGTTCGGCAAGATCGACAGATTTCTGCCAGATTTGTTGAAAATATTCCAGACTACCTCTCTTCTCTCGGAGTAGCCCATGTAGTAAGAGTGCGTGTTCTGATGCTTTAACAAGATCACACTCTGGGTCTTGCATAGAATCTGATAGAGGGATCAGAAGATCAAGTGGGCCACTGACAATACAGAGAGCAACGACAAAGTCGAAAGACAGAATTGCTTTTTGAAGAGACGACACAGTGGACATTGTCTTGATGTCCATTCCGACCTGCAGATCTGTCAGAGTGTCCGAAATGGCCGAAAAGTTTCTGAAGACAGCAGAAACGCTTTCGGAATGCTGAGACCATTTGGTTGGACACAGTTTCCGTAGTTTTTCACCATTGTCACTGTGTTGTCTGTAAATGGCAAGACGTTTCGGTGAACTTGTCAAAAAGAACAAGATATCCCCAACTGTAATAAACATCGATTGAACATATATGGCAACTCTGCATGCATGGCAAATGGCTAGGTTCAGGCGATGATTACGACAGTGCACGTATTTTGCGTTTGGAAACACCTCGGCAAATCTTGCCTGCACGCCACGGATTTTGCCAGACATGTTTCCTGCACCATTGTAACCTTGGCCTACGATAGAATTTGGGTCGAGGCTGTGCTTTCTGATCTCATCAAGCAGAAGACCGTGCAACGCCTCACCAGTTGTGCTTTCGGTTGCAAGGAATGACTCCTCACGAACGACGTGCAAGCCCGAACTTTCCCGATCAGCGTAACGTATACAGACTGCAAATTGTTCTGTGTCGCTTATATCTGCAGATTCATCGGCCAAAATTGTAAAATATTTTGCGTTTTTGCATCGCTGAATAATTGTTTCAGAACTTTGTTGTCCGCAGAGTGATATGAATTCGTTTTGAATTTGAGGGCTCATGTATGTAGCATGGCTGGGGGCAGACGCAATATGCTCTTGAAGTACACTATCAGTTTTTGCGCGGTAGTTGAGCAATGCCCGCATGTTACTTTTTTGTCGGTTTTTCTTCGGAGGGCTATATTCTGGCGATCGCAGAGAATTATGGCTTCAATAATTGAAGATAATGCCTGTCTGTTTCTATGAACGGTATTTCTGTAGGCAGCTGACCCAAACTCAACAACATTCTTCTCCTCGTTGCTACATATTCGGACAAAATGGTCAGCCTTTGTTAATGCGTTCAAGTGATCTCGCGAATTTTTGTGACCATCTATGACTTTTTTGCGTTGCTCTAGTCAGTAAGTGGCCGGGCAACTAGAGCATTTTCAGCATTGTTGAAAACATGGCAAGGCGCACAAAAAAAAACACCGTTCAACGCAAGGCTGTATCTTAAAAAAGAAAACTGTTCCGAGTCGAACACAAAATCGGGAACACGTCTGGTCTTTTTGCCACACTCCCTCAAAGGCGCTACCCAGCCTCTCGATGGTTCAAATCTTGTACTAAGCACGGAATATTTCTGTGAGTCAGACATACGTAGTCTGCTTTTGAGATCTAGGTTTCCTATATCTAGGAAGCGTGGCCCAACAGGACTGGGACTTGTTTCAGGAGCATTGGTTGATTTAACAAAAACATGATTGTTTGAGAGTTTTCATTGGGGATTTTCACATTTTGAAGTTTCAGACCCAGATCTAGTCTACGTACGACTATTTATTTGTTATCACTCCCGATTCATCTGTCTTACTGGATGTGTCATTTTTCAGGAGTTTGAACAGTGTGGCTTGACCATGTATTTTGCGTAATTGTCTCTTCATTGTCGAAATAGACCTATGCTAGTTACAGCAGTTTATATAGTTCATGTTTAGATGAAAATATTAAAACGGCGTAGATGAAGCCTGTTATTTTTAATAATTGTTGTCAGTTGTTGAAAAATCAGAATCACGCCCGGTACTCAGTATAATATAGAATAGATCTCTTATAGTATATTCCAGAATCTAGATCTATGTGAGATCTTAATCTGCTGAAGCTAATTTATATACGTATTTTTTTAAATTGTTCAATAGATCTATTTAATTTTAAATATTTAAATGTCGAAGGACTTCATGGCTGCACGTTTCGCTGGCTATGACATCAGCAAATTTCATAATTGCAGAACAATGACGTCACTTTATAGCTTTCTATGTCGTCATTCATAGCAAGCGATACGTTTTATAGTCTGGTTCCCTGCCTAAATACAACTACGATTATTTACCTTTGCGTAGAGTAGCGGAGTATAGGGAGAGGGAACCCAGACTATACGTTTTACTGATTCGTTTCAAAGTTTTTAGATAACTCATGAGTGACAAAATTTAAATCACAGGAAATATCGTTTAATGGGTTTCTACGACGCTTTCGATAATATTTCAGTCATATCGCGGCGGACAGTTTGTGCATCTTTCCTGGGCAGGCTTAGACCGTCTAAGCGTGTTACCAGTACTGGATGCAAGAAACTGATAAGTTATATTTAGTGTTATTAATAAACACTGACTAAGTATAGGTTAGTTCATAGTTGCCTTTAACTACACGATATAGTCACGAGGGCGGAGCTGTTTAGCACATGGTATTTTCCTCCACGAGTGACAAATCGTCACAAAAGTGTGAGTTATGTGGTAGCATAGTCCACACTTATTGATCTTTTACAAAAGTGTGGACTACGCGTTATAGTCCACGGTGACTATGAACAAATACTGGCATCTGATTGGACGAGAGGAAAATGCCATGTGCTAACTTAGAGTTTGCCCCGCCCTATAACTGCGTCACACTGCTATATTAGGAGATGGCGCCATAAAATTGTTACGTCAGCGTGTTGTTAAAGTATTCACACACGTGCACGTGCTTTCCAAATATTGATGTAACACATAAATTTCGCGCGTTTTTTTCACCGTCGGCTCATTTCTTTTTCAGATTTCAATATCGAAGCATGGAAATTTGAGTGATGACTGTTATTTATTTATTTACTTATTTATTTATTTATTTATTTTTATTAGTTAAGACATCAGTACACAGCAATTGATTGACGTTAAGGAAAGAACGAAATTTGTGGATAATAATCGTAGATCTATACAATAGCCTCAGTCAGCGGAAGATCAAGGCTAGGAATACCCTGGAAATATCAAATCAAACGAGATAATTCACGATCTGTAAATTGTTAATGAACGTTATATATCAATATCAATTTTTGTATTTACCAAAGTCGTAAACAAAGGTACTGGTTATAGCTCCCGTGCTTGGCGCTCAGCATAATAAGGGTAGTTCCAGGACTGGTTGGCCCGGTGTCAGGATAATGTGAGTGGGTGTGGTATCATGCCAACTGTCTACGGCGTGATACTGTGCAGTGTGACAGCACTACATCCGTCTCAAGTAGACATCG
This sequence comes from Solen grandis, assembly GCA_021229015.1. Taxonomy (NCBI): domain Eukaryota; kingdom Metazoa; phylum Mollusca; class Bivalvia; order Adapedonta; family Solenidae; genus Solen; species Solen grandis. Next base: position 7,709,706 of record CM037789.1, read on the forward strand.
TCTCCAAATGACTGAAATACTGTCGGTGGGACGTTAAACATAATAAAAAAAAAAATCTTTGTATTTTAATATTTATTTTAGCATAGGAGTCCGTTTGGATTGAGCATCATTTTGCGAAAATATTTCCGAAGGTCTTCATTCTTATGATAATGTGATAGCAACTACTCAATGTTTACAAATGACGTCAACATGCGCCAGTGTTGAATTAAATGATAAGCACACCTCGTGTGTAGGGATCGGTGTAGTAAACACTGCCATATATGGCTATCACGTGAATAGGGCGGAGCATAATTTGAAATAATGACATGCGCAGTTCGTCGTAAACTCTCAATTAAGTAGTCAAGTCTCGCAAAATCCCGAACTCTTAACAAATTAAATCGACCAGGAATTTTCGAGATCCCAGGCGTTGCAATGCAGCGCCTGGGATCAAAGCCATCCACCTGCTTGAATCTTAGAGATAGAAAGATTCCAATTGTTAGAGCCCATTAGTCGCCAGGAAATCTCGAATTGCAAAATTGATTATTCTGTGAACTGGAACGAATATAGCCTAGGCCTCAGAGGTAAAGTTAAAGTTGGCGTGGAAAATATGCAAATGATCAGCAAGTTTTCAATTTCCAGCTACTAAAGAACGCTGGCCGCTGTCTAAAAACAAGTTTCGCGATTGACGTTCACATTTTTGCTGTTCAAAAAATTCGTCGCCGTATAGAAATGTTTTAATAAATCAATGTTCATGTTGTTTTTTCTAAGAGCCCCGAATACAAATGTATCATAAATACATTAGAAGTGTTGGTTGTACTCAGTTTTAGAAGGAAAATGCCTTTAAAGGAAAGTAGTTTTGTCAATAATCGGATTTAAGATATGCCCAGAATAGCAACGATTAATGTCACGCGCACACACACAAAGAAACAACAACAAAACTTTGTGCTCGTGCGATCTCAAGTCACCATAATCGCATGACCAAGAGTCATTCCTTTGATCTCGGTGCTTGATAAGTCAGATAACATTCTGATGTTAAAATCAGAGACAGATGCAGCATATGGTAAATATATCTATGTTAAAATATAGGACGCCACTTCTATCACGCGGCTTACTTAACCCTCTCCTATATATACAAGATAATCTGAGCCCGTCATTACGATCAGGAAGTAGTGGGGTTGATCGACAGCGTACCTAAAGTTTGTTAAAAAAAGTAATAGCACAACATCCTTTGTTTGGAAATCATTTTTTAAGAGAAATTCTATTTCTGGTTGGCAGCGGTATCAGGTTATTTTTGTGACTAGGCGGGGTATAATGCAAAACGTTTGCGAATTATAAATAAAATATAACCATGATTTTATTTTTCAGGTGAATCGTCAAAAGTAACCATGGGAATAACATCTCCCGTGGTAACAGGCCTTCTAGTCCTGACTAACATCGTCAGCAGCGTCACTGCAATACGTCAGCCAAACATTGTCTTCATCGTCGCAGACGACTTGGGTAAGTCAGTTGTTATTTGTTTATTGGGTTTAAGGTCATGTCAACAATATATATCACTCAACTGGGAAACAACAACAACAACAACAATTTGAACGGTAGAAAACAAAGTTTAAGTGTAAATAATACAATGTCAGATTACATGAGCATTTCATGTGGTGTTCCCCAGGGAAGTATCCTGGGTCTATTGCTTTTTTATGCTATGTCAATGAATGAGCATCAGCATAAGTAAAAAATGTAAACTAGTGTTATATGATACTATACTTGCACAAAACTTCTGATGTTATTAGAGAGGTACTTGGTACAGCACTTGAAAATTGTAGTCAATGGCTAGTTGACAACAAATTATCTACATCTAGGTAAAACAGAATGTATATTGTTAGGTTCTAGAAAGAAATTAGCTAAGGTTGAAAATTTTAATGTTTACTGTAATGGACACACCATAGAGTCTCAAGATTCTGTTAAATACCATGGAAGTATATTGGACAATGACCTTTCTGCAACATCTATTGTTAATAACATTGTTAAAAATGTAAATGCAAGGTTGAAATTTCTGTATAGACAAAACAATTGTTTAGATATTAGACTTAGAAAAATGCTATGTAATTCCTTAATACAATGTCACTTCGACTATGGCTCTTCATTCTGGTACAGTGGCCTGAAAAATAAACTGCAAGTTGCACAAAATAGAGTTATTAGATTCATTTTTGGATATCCATGTAGAACTTCATTAAATGTGTCAGTTTTTGATAGTTCAGGTTGGTTGAATGTAGAGAACAGAGTGAAGCAACTAAGATTAAATCATGTTTATAATATTTTCAATAATAAATGCCCGACTTATTTATATGATTATATGACAAATTTATTTGGGTTAATAAGACACATTCATATAATAATAGAAATAGTGTTAACAGTTTTCATGTACCACAAGTGAATGGTTTTACAGTAAACACCTTTTTCTACCGATCGATCCGGGACTGGAATAGGCTGCCACAGGAAATAAAGAGTTTTAAAAACTAAACATGCTTTTAAAAAGGGTGTGAAGATACATCTTATGGAAAACATGAAATGTGCTGATCAGCCAGATTTTATCTTTTATTAGTACCAAATTTTAATGTCTGTATAGTATAAAGAATTTTTCTGCGATATTGTGTCAAAGCATTTCTGTGATATCAATGTGTTAGAGTATTGTCTTAATTGTGTATACAAGTTAACAAGAAAAGTAACTCTTTCATGCTCTTAATTAATTAGCTATACAGAGATGTCCATCTTTGTAAAATTTAAGTAATATCCAGTTCAGCCAATATTTTGAGACCTTGATGCCTATTGAGTTAGAAGGACCCCATTGGAAATAAGTTGAAAAACTTATTGGGTTATCCTGTGTAGTATATATGTCTCAAAATTCATTGGCTCAAATGTTCAAACCAAAACTTGTATAATTGTGATATTTCTTATTAGTATCATATGTGCTATATAATTTTTTATAAATTCTTTGATTTTGATATATAATCTGTGATATTTGTAATTTTGACATGTATATTCACAAATAAATCTATCTATCTATAACAAAAACCAACAACAAAGCAAATTATCTTCTTCAATATTCCTGTACATTTTGTCCATGGGCAAATGTAAGCTTTTCATAATACACGCAAGACTTAGAAACAGTTGTAGTGGTCTAAAACATGAAGTGTTCAAATGAAGTGTAAAATTGAAACAACTTATGATTATTTTTTCAGATGCAAGTTTTTCAGTAAACTTTCAGTAGATTGACTAGTGTACAGTTCATTTAAAAAACAAACTGTTTTGATATATCTTATCGTATGAAAAATACTAGGAAAATAGTTCCAATGTTTTTAAAAAACTACTTGTATTTTAGAAACAAAAATATCCAAAAAAGAAAAGAGATTAGTGGAATTCTCTTTATATGAAAAATGCAGCGCACTCGATGTGATGGGCGCTTTATACTATACACAGTTAATCTGTTTTGTCCCAGGGTGGGGGCAACGGGTATACAACGGGCTTTTGACAGGAGACCGTTCCCGACTGGCAGGAATATGACAAAATAATGGTACCGGATCCCTGGTAACAGACTTTAGCAATTGGCGATTTAGACAAAATTGGTTATGCCCTAGGGTGGTGATCTAGATTCATAAAAAGTCAATTTTCCATAGCTTTTGCCTATGTGGATTGATAGTTGCATAAGTTAATTAAAAATTTCATGTTTATTTTTTCGAACAGAGAACAAAATTACCTGGATACAAGCGCCTCAAAATTATCGTACCGTTTTTTTGTGCAATTACACAATATTCAACTTATTAAATTATGGTATTTCTTCATTTGTGAGAGTTTACACATAAGATTGATTTGTTATCTTTGGTAAAAAATTATGTTAAACAGCAATGCCAAAAAGATGGAAACTTTTTTACACCATTTTTGCATAATAAATGTTAGGTCTGAAGGAAATATGAATTTCGGACATGATAATCTTTGTAATCCACTTCGAATCTGCAACATCATGATTCCCCGTAATGTGTAATGGGAGAGAAGCTTTGACGTTTGTCATCTCGCAGAAAGCCTTACCTTTTGCAATAATTTATAAATTCATTTAAAATGTAAATCTGTAGAAATGGCTGTAACATTTGTAACGTCCAAAGCAATGATGACAAGAATATTAATCATTATTGCATGGGTGTCAGTTGTTTAAAAAAATGCATAAAGAGGCATCTATGTTTTGTTTCCAGGCTGGAATGACGTGGGCTGGCACAACCCAGCCATGTATACCCCCAATCTGGACAAGCTAGCCATGATGGGGGTCCGTCTGAATTCTTCATACGTTCAACCCGTCTGCACGCCGTGCGTACTTATTCATAACTTTTCAATGATTGAACATTCGTCGGAGGATAGTGTCATTTTTTTTTTTTTAGAACTGGAGTTATCGTCTTAAATATCTTATAATTGTTATTTATTGTTAATTTTGTAAGCGATTTACGGATATTATTGTTAATCTATTGATATTATTGCGAAATGGAAGGCATTTAAGCAGAACTTTTGTTTCCTTTGATTTTAAGTCGTGAAACATATATGTAGGAAAGTTGTTCTACAAATAAGGGAATAAAAGAAATGCATAGTTTCGTATATTATGAATGAAAGAAAAATATAATTTAAATGATAATAATTAGGTGATCTATTTATCATAGTTAATGGCATCACTCGGTAGGGAGTATAAACAAAAACTCACTCATTATTTTGTCAGGTCAGATTTGTTGTTTATAGGTTTGATCTTTTTAAAGGTGGATTGTCTTCAGGTATGTATAATGTTGAATACACTTATGTAATTGATTGTGGAATTAATGGATGGTTTTGTATACTGCAGGTCACGGAACTGTTTCATGACCGGGTACTACCCGTATCATACGGGCCTCCAAGTAAGTATTTTATTGGTCAGAAACATAAAACTAATGAGATTGGCTACTTTCTAGCTGTCTTTGATCTGGTTCAGTGTGATCTGGGTTAATGAAACACATTGCAGAGGACAATGTTGGATAGATGCTGTAAATTGCAGACGTTCATTGCAGATGCATGTTCAGTAAAATATTATGTATATGATTTTTCGCTCACAGTTATTACTTACGTATGTCTTATCGATACTGCAACATATATCATTCCCACGCGGTGAGAGGCTGAGTGAGTGTTTAAGTCGACGACTTTACCCTCTCGGCCATGGAGGCCCCTGTTTTATAATGAGACTTAGTATTTGACTATTTCATAGAACTTCTGTTGCCAATCTTGTAAATGCACAGGTAGATGTTAATGATGACAATGATGCCAATATAAAGGTATATATTTATCAAGATATTATTATCTCCGGCATCATTGTTTGCTGAGTCACTGATAATTATGTTGTATATAATATGTAGATTAGCTCATTTGTTTCAGCATGGTGTCATACATCCGCTTGAACCAGGGTACCTACCTTCCAATTTCACAACGTTGCCACAGAAACTGAAGGAACTCGGTTATGCTACCCATATGGTTGGAAAGTAAGCATACATGTTTTGTTATTGTGAAAGTAGAGGTCAAAGAGTTAGAATTAATACAGGCAGATCAAGTATTTTGAGATTAATTTTCAGTAACTATTTTCTTATTTGTCTGTT
>CM037789.1:7715435-7765435 GCA_021229015.1 Solen grandis
GAGCGCTTGTAAGTGCGTCGAGTAGTGACTGCTCAGTTCATCTTCTGGAATTTTTAATACGATCTGGTGCTGACATTAACTATTGTACTTATGTAAATGAGCTTTTAGGAACTGGAATCAGAAATGCATTGTATTGCGCAGTTAGAAACAATAATATTGAAAGCACGAGAGCACTCCTAAAATATGGTGTATCTGAATTATTCATGTCTGACACGGACTCTGTTTTTGCCACTGCGATTAGACATAAAAACATGGATATAATAATGTTGTTATTAAGTTACATGAAGACTCAACAGTCAAGTGATACAGCTGAGAATCATTCTCACAAACAATACCTTTTATACGGCGAAAATTATACTCAACTACTGAGCAGTCATCTTGAAAAGATAAGCATGTTTAGTCTTTTAAACCCACAAACGGAAAATCAAGACTTTTGGAAGGATTTTTTGTGTTGTCTTAGCAATATCGGAATTAATCTATCAGAAAGAAATTTATTTAATATTATTGTCAGCGCTGGAAGTATGGAAAATATTGAACAAGTAATGGAGATGCTAAATACCAATGGGTATGTTTTTGATAATATATGGAAGTCATGTGATTTCTCCAGGTTTTTAAAATCACAAAATCCTGTCAAATTATTAGAAGTTTTACAAAGGTATGGATTCGAGTTAGGTTCAAGGGATGTTTTCGGAAAAACCATCTTACATTACATTCCATACGCTAACATGCAAGAGAATGACCACACGCTTTTAAATTATTTATTGGGTAAAGGTATAAGCGTAGATCTACCAAACCAAGATGGTGATATTCCCGTTCAAATTGCTTTGCGATATTTCAAACCTATGAGTGATTGCACCGAAGACGTTTTGAAAATCATAGAACTGTCAGATGTCTGTAAAATCAAAGACAAAACAGGTAAAAACTGTTTTCACTCGCTGGCCATGTCTAGACACACATTTTCACAAGATGTGCTGGAACGTATAATAGACCTTCTTTTGCAAAAAGGTTGTGATATCAATGAGATGGACAATGAAGGTACCCCTCCATTATTTTTTTGTAATTTAGGTTTGCTAAAGATGTTTATAGAAAAAGGAGCAAGTCCATTATTTGCAAATAGTGAGAAAAGGACGGTTGCCATGGAAAAAATTTTTTAATTGGTTAACCTTTTAGGGAATCAACATATAGCATGCTGTGAAAGAACAACTGACTGGTTTTTTGCTCAGCAAGGGAGTGGACATTAATGAAAAGGACATAAAAAGCATTACACCCTTAATGACTGTAGTTCAAAACAAAAGAAGTACAATGAGATTTGTTCATTTCACTATTCAAAATGGGGCAAGTGTTAAAGAAAAGGATAATGACATTTCACCGTGTTCCATCATTGCATACGAAGTTTATGCCAGAAAGAAAAACTTGCAATATTTGAAAATCTATTAAAAAAAGATATAAGCGTTGACGTGATGGACCTGCTCACATTTGCAATGGAATTTGCAGAAACAAGTATTATTAATTTTCTCATGAGCAGTTTATCATTGCCAGTAAAAGCTGTTTTCGATATTAGCAAACGCGTCATACATTCCGATCGCAATACAAGCATTTATGCATTATATTCATTACTGAGAAAAGATATGGGTCAGGCTTTAAGGATTTATTAGGAAAAGATGAAGTTTTTCAGAAGGCATTATTTAGAGACATCTGTAGGCATTTTATTGTTTGTAATGTTTTCGAGGTATTTCCAAATGGCATCAATGTAGAATGGTTGAATACAATAGACGTTGTCCCATATCAGTTATATTCAAGCAGTGAAGTTGTTAGGAAATTCATTTTTTCCAAGAACGATGGCTCTCTTGAATACAACTTATCCAAAAGTGGAAAATTTGAATTACTAAATATCCTCGTTGATAACAATATATGGGTTGTAAGTGAAAACGAACTCCTGAAATACTTATAGCCTAGCTTTATGTTCTGATGAGTCATGCTGAAATGTTACTCAAAACTTTGTTCGGTGCAAAAGAGAACTGTTCTTTTTATAAATCAGTTAGTTATTCAACTTTGAAACATTGGTGCAAACAACCACACTTACATTTATCTTGTATCAGATTGCTGTTAAAACATGGTGACACTGAAGTTACAGATGAGAAGGACGAGTCTCTCGTCTTTTGTGTGATACAACATTTTATTCAGAACCAGCATATGCTAAACATAGATGATTACACTGAACTTGTAAAGGACTTGATAAAGTTCAACTTCAAATGTGATGTTCCTAACATCAACGGAGTAACACCTCTGATGTTGATTTTAGCGAACAGCGTTCCTTTGTATGAAGAACTAGTAGATCTTCTCATTTCCAAGTCGGACAATCTAAGTCAAAAGGACAATGACGGATGCAACGTTCTTCATTATCTAGTTTTGTCCGGTATAAGTGATGAAAAGAAGGCAACCTTAATAAGAAGCCTTTTTGAAAAAGGTGTCCCCATTGCTGACAGTAATCGAAAACAAGCCCCATTTCATTTATTCTTTAATTCTATAAACCCAAATTTTATTTCAACACTTGAATGTTTTTTGCATAGCGGTATTGAAAAACATGATCTCGTAGATTTGATCCAATACAAAATAGAGTTTATTAGCAATGACTTGGAGATATCAAGACAGCATTTCATCAAGATATTTGAAGAATCAAAACTGAATGCAAAGACCGATGAAGACATAACCGGAAGTACGTTTTTAGCTCAAAGCGCGAGATGGCTTTCCTCTGCGTTGGTTTCATATTTCATACAAAAAGGAACTGATTTGAATAAATCCGACATTCTTGGTTTTTCACCAATTCACAGACTTCTTTTCTCTGATCGGTTGATACTTTGTTCTTTATATAAACGTATATACTTTTGTGAGAATGCTTATGCTGAAATGATTTATAGGCTTACAATTTCACGGTGGGGAATGAAGGAATTGAAATTCAGACAAAATGAAGAAATTCATAGAATTTGCTTAAAATTTGTAAATGATGCCCTTGATTGCTTGCGCATTTTACTTAAACATGGAGCAGACCCAAACATTATGGATGTAAATGGTAAAACACCACTACACTACTGTGCCGAATCGCATTTATTTGATGCATTTATATGTCCAGCTATGAGATTACTTATTTCGTTTGGTGCTGATGTCAATAGGGAAGATTTTGAAGGAAGGACGCCGTTAATGTTGTGTCTACAATTTGAGAAATCAAAGTACAGAAGACTCAATATTTTGCTCAAAGCTAAAGCAAGCCTTTTTACAGAAGATTACAATTGCAGTGATATATTTTATTATGTCCAGAAAGGGATAGGAAAAAGACTTTGGTGGTTAAATGTGGAAGAACAAATACAGAGAGTCATTGATAGTCGGAGAAACTGAAGACTTTATATTGTGTTATATATCTAGCGTCCTGTCACCGTCTTCCAGTGAAGCACATGTTCTAATCAAAATACTGTCATATAATTGACATGTCACATGACTTAAAGCAGAAGAACTGTTTGTTACGCCTGTAATTCAAGTTAGGTACAATCTGTATTTTTCACAAAATGTGCAAATGCACTCAATTTGCAATTTTTATAAACCTTAAAACATTTAATTAGAATATTAAGCATTTATTGCATTTTTGTCCATATTTCCAACATTGGGTGAATAACCATCGACTTTTCTCAAACACAAAAGGATACATTAACCACCTTATTCCTGTCTAAAACACTGAGAACTGCATATATGCATTTACACTCAGGAAAAACAACTGATAGCTAAACGGATTTCCCTCAAATTTTACTAATCGATTCACAACCAGAGGAAAAGGGAAATTTCATTAAAAAGACAATATTTCTAATTCATCGAATTATGAACTATTAGGATAGATAGATGACCGGTGTCCATCCTACGCCACCCATTGTCTGCATTATTGTTTTGTTTACAAGAAAACTCGTTATTACTTAATGATCAAACTTAAGTATTTATATATATTTTAAGTTCGCCTGTACAAATATCAGACCGCCGGCAGAATAATGTCTTGAAAAAATATAACATACCGTGTTAAAGCCCGTGTATTATTAATGTTTTTAGTTGTAGATTTGATCAAACTTAAAAATCAAGCTTACTTTTTAGTTTAAACTTTCTTATTTACGTCGATTGGGAAACAAGTTTTTACAACTTATTCCAGTCTCTCTCGACGGTTCCTGGGTTGGACCAGTACTTTGCGCATGTGAAAGTCGTGAAGAATTCTTGACTCCAACGGGGTTACCACTGAACCACGGCGCTTAATCAAGCTTATGTTCATCAGTTCGATGGTAATTTATCTTGGACTTGTAGGTCTGGAGTTATGGTTCTTTAATTATTGCAAATGGCAAATTTCACTCCATACCGTCTCAATATATGAACATTTTTTAGACATAATATCTTGTCAGAATTCAATTTTGAGAATTATTGGTTTGGATTTTGAATCTAAAGTTTAAATAACTACAAAATTGAACTCTATCATATTGATCGGGATAAGTGTCGATGAAATTAAAAAATAAACTTAATTAAACCAGAAATTACGGTATTATTATATTAAGGGCGGAGTTACTTTTTACACTCAAGCATCAAAATTATTTTTAAACTCTTATGCAAACCTAAAAGCAATAAGAAAATGGCAAAAAATATTTCATACATATTACATAATTGATTTTTTATCAGCATATTATCAGTAATGCCAAGTAATATGGCATCCAAGGTTATTGTGCGACTTTGATGGACAAAAAATGGACATTATGTTTAAAACTATGAAATAAAGTTTGATAATGGGTCATTTTAGATTAGCTTGTCTGAATTTCTGTACCTCAGTATTTCATTGCAAGATAATGGCAATGGAACTGAAGTGATAGCCAGTGGTAATGATGATTTAGGACATATATAATTATTTTGCTGGGATAAATCAATTTAAAATCAATTACGGTAAATGTTCTAGAAACCTTGGAATCAAGGCGATGGCCTAATTGCATTTTACATTCAAAATACATGTAGAACTAGGAAACTATGAATATGTGCTTCGTTATTCAGATACGAGAGTGGGAATCATAAGGATACAGTTTGAACAATGTGTCGAGTTCATTTCTACATTACTATATAATTTTATGTAAATTCGTAGATCATTATGTTGGTGATTTTATATATATTTGGAGACAATCATGAGTTTCTTGTAAATGTTTTTCCAAGTTGTAACCCTGATAATATGTCCAAACAAATTTCAAAATTCGCCAATTGAAATCAGATGTTGTTATAGGATTGTTGCAGCGACGATAAAACAACTATATTTTTCTAATCAGTACATTGCATAATTGATATTTCACATGTTTGACGTTGATTTATTGTCTTGTACCACGTGATGTATGTATTGTAACTTGATGAGTTTGTTTAACATATCTTTAAGTAATCAGTTGTCGTTGATATTTGCAATCTAGTAAATTAAACGGTTACATTAAGTTTATTTGTATATATTAATTTCAATATTTTTATACAATGTGATTTGTTGTAATAGTGTGGCTTTACCAGTGCATTGTTAATGTGTCTTAAAGATGTTCAATCGGCGATGTGTGTATTTAACTCAATCACTGCATTATTTCTTGGGTTGTCAAAGTTTTTCTAAACATTTAAACTCACCAAGTGCAGTTATGTATATCTTGATTTCATATGTTAAAGGAATGGGGATGTATTTTATGTCCTTTTTCATTAAAGAAACCTTAAAAATATATACTAAAAACAACAACAACTTTTTCGATCTACAAACCAAGTATGGGATCCTTTGGAAATAGGAATGCTTAATATCTGAAAAGAAGCACACTTTATATAGGTGTTTTTTTGTGCAAAGACTGAATTAAAAATCACGGTCAGTTGTTTTTAAACCTTTTGATTTCAAGATGAAATAATGAAATAAATGATAATAACAAGTTTTAACTTATTTTAATCCACTTACCTAGTAAAGAGAAACTAAATAATGATCAAATTAAATGAGAAGTGTGAAGTGTTTGGTAAAGGTTCAAAACAAGAAAGATTTATGAGCGCCTGTCTATTTCTCTACTTAGATTGTTAAATGCATGGCTATTTTAAGCTCGTCTGTTTCGAAGAAAAAGTTGAGCTATTATTAGCGCTGGGTCGTCGTTGTTGTCGTCGTCGTGGTGCAAAAAATTTAATGTAACGAGCGTTGGCATCCGTATGTACTAGTCAGTGATGAAAATAATTCACATAACATTTTTTATTTGTATATGTCACGCTGTGAAATATTGTATAGTTATTTGACATTTATTTGATCATACGACACATAAAGATGTCGTATTCACATAACATGTTTTATTGGTATATGTCATACTGGTCATATCACATAGTCTGAGCATACGACACATAAAGATGTCGTATTCACATAACATTTTTTATTGATTTATGTCATATCATACTGAGATATACTGTATAGTCATTTGACATTTGATCATACGACACATAAAGATGTCGTATTCACATAACATGTTTTATTGGTATATGTCACACTGGGAAATATTGTATAGTTATTTGACATTTGTTTGATCATACGACACATAAAGATGTCGTATTCACATAACATGTTTTATTGGTATATGTCACACTGGGAAATATTGATAGTTATTTGACATTTGTTTGATCATACGACACATAAAGATGTCGTATTCACATAACAATTTTTATTTGTATATGTCACACTGGGATATATTGTATAGTTATTTGACATTTGTTTGATCATACGACACATAAAGATGTCGTATTCACATAACAATTTTTATTTGTATATGTCACACTGGGAAATATTGCATAGTTATTTGACATTTGTTTGATCATACGACACATTAAGATGTCTTATTCAAAGAGCATGTTTTATTGGCATTAGAAGCTGTCAATAAACGATGTTATAAGTTTAATGAATAGATATGATCAAATAAGTAAATATTGATTTATTTTCTATTCTATTATTGTCATCATATTTTTCATATTTTGTGTTCTTTAGATTACTTGTGACATGAAATGAATGTTTCGGTCGAATCTTTATGATTTTTCAAATCAAGATTTCGATCCATACACATTTAATGACAGTCATTAATTGACTCGAGCAATAAATGTTTAATTTATTTTAACTGTATGTACAAACATTCAAAAGGCGTAGATTATTTGCATCACGTCATATATATGATAAAAATTATATATGAAAAACGATACATAAAACGTGTTTAAGGTTTGATAGGTGTATTTTGCCTTTATAGAGAAATAGTTTTGTTACATTATTTCTGATTGCCATAATCATTTTCTTCATTTTTATTGGTTTAAGATGTTTTGGGCATTTTAATATTCACCTTTGGAAGTTTAAATTCAAATGCTAAAGAAACACCATATGTAGTGTTTAAGTTTATCCAAATGTTTCACAAAAAATAATATTCCATCCCATTTTCTTATATTCAATCTTATTGAAAAAAAAGTGTTTTATACAATTTTGCCTGAATCAAAGCCAAGGGATGTTGATTTTTTTAGCTCACCAGCGCACAGCGTGCTGAAGGTGAGCTATTAGGATCACCCGTCGTCAGTCATCGTGAGTGTTTGTGCAAAAATTTGATTTAAACGACATCTCCTCTGAAATCACTGGATAGAAATTGATGAAACTTGGCATAATTGATCCTTTAGTGGTCCTCAACAAAATTTGCTGAAATTAACTTGATCCATATAGAGCTCCTGTTGCCATGGCAACCATCAGACTTTTACTTTACAAACTTTAAAAATATTCTCTTCTGAAACCAATGTCAGAATTTAATTTCCTTGGCACAAATGGTCACCTCATAGTGCTCTACCGTAATTGCTAAAATAAAGTTAATCCTAAAATTGAGGCTCCCTAGGGGGTGCCTAGTTTTTTGTATATTCTCTAAAGAATATTTCAAAATTCTTCTTCTGTGAAACCAACGATTAGAAAGGGTCACCTCATGACTGCCTACCATAATTAATAAAATAAAGATGATCACATAAAAATGAGGCCCCTAAGGGGAGAGCCAGTTTCCCAATATACTCTATATAGAAATTTCAAAATTCTTCTTCTATAAAGCCAATGACTAATCAAATTTCATTCAGCACAAATTGTCATCTCATGACTGTCTACCATAATTGCTAGGATAAAGTTGATCCCTTTAACAATGAGACCATTTTATACTCTACACAGAAAAGTTCAAATTTCTTTTATGAAAACAATGGATAAAATTTTATTTCTTTTGGTACAAATGGTCATCTCATAGCTGTCTACCATTATTTTTGAATCTGGTTGCTGCCGGAGGTAACCACGTAAGCTTATGTACTCTGGTGAGCGATCTAGGGCCATATGGCCCTCTTGATTTTTAGCTCACCTGAGCACGTGTGCTCAGGATGAGCTTTTAGGATCGATGAATGTCCGTCGTCCGTCCGTCCGTCGTCCACAATTTGTTCGTTTGCACTCTAGCATCTTCATTTTATGAGCAATTATCTTCAAACTTTATATCAATGTTTATAACCATAAAATCACGGCCAAGTTCGATTATGGCTGATATCGTACCTTTAGGTTAGGAGTTGTGCCCCTTTTAATATTCAAAAAATGCCATATTTCAAGTTGTTTACACTCTAGCATCTTCATCTTTTGAGCAATCATCTTCAATTATGGCTGAGATGCATCAATTAGGTCAGGAGTTATGCCCCTTTTAATATTAAAAAAATGCCATATTTCACTTTGTTTACACTCTAGCATCTTTATCTTTTGAGCAATCATCTTCAAACTTTATTACAATGTCTATGACATTAAGGTCGATCTTGATTTTCGATTAATGCTGAGATCCGTCAATTAGTTCAGAAGTTATGCCCCTTTTAATATTAAAAAAATGCCAGAAATCATTTGTTAACACTCTAGCTATTCATCTTTTGAGCATTCATCTTCAAACTTTATGACAATGCTTATGACCATAAGGTCTCGTTTGAGTTCGATGTTATGGCTGATAAGATTTGATTAGTTCAGGATTAAGCCCCTTTTAATATAAAAAATGCCAGATTTCACGTTGTTTACACTCTAGCATCTTCATCTTTTGAGCAATCATCTTCAAACTTTATTACAATGCTTATGACCATAAGGTCTCGATTGAGTTCGATTATGGCTGAGATCAGTTGATTAGGTCAGGAGTTAACCCCTTTTAATAAAATCACTTTGTTTACACTCTAGCATCTTCATCTTTTGAGCATTCATCTTCAAACTTTATGACAATGCTTATGACCATAAGGTCTCGATTGAGTTCGATTATGGCTGAGATGGGTCATTTAGGTCAGGAGTTATGCCCCTTTTAATACAAAAAATGCAAGATTTCACTTTGTTTATTCTCTAAATCAACTTCATTTTTTTAACAATCATTTTTAAACTTTAAGACAATGTTTATGCCCATAATCTCACAATCGGGTTCAATTATAACTGATTTAGACTTGTAAATTTAGAGTATATGCCATTTCACCATAAAAAAATAGCCAGATTTCACTTTTACACTCAAGTATCTTTATTTCTTAAGCAATCATCTTTCTCAGGTGAGCGACCAAGGGCCATCTTGGCCCTCTTGTTTCTTAGACTTCTAGTGAGACTAAACATAATAAGGTAACTAAAAGAAAGGCTCATATTATGGAAAAAAGATCATAAAACTTATTTTTTAATAATATAACAACAAATCACAATGCATGAATTCTTTTATCGACAGAATTTTCATAATTATACAATCATAAGGTATGTGCATATGAATAAACATCAGTTGCTTGAATATAAACTTCTTAATTGAATCGAAAATAGTTTTATGAATAATATGTAAACAATGGGTTAAAATAAAATTATTCTTCAATATTTTGAAGTATAATCACATTAAGTTATTCTAGAATTATTAGTCCCCTACCGGTCAAATATCAGATTTGGATCTAAGTTTTTGCCGTTCCATCCGTCTGTCCGCCAAGCCGACACACTTTGTGTCCAGACTGCATCTTCTTCGTGCATGAACTGAAACTATAAAAGGTGTTCTTCATGCCATAAGGGTGTATTCTGTGTAAATTTTCATGTCTGTAGATTCATGGTCAATGTCATTGTTACTAGATTATATTTCTTCTTTTCTGAATAGTGTACGGGCTATATCTACGACTTCGATACTTCACAAAAATGCACCTGCACCAAATGCTGCTGTTTGTCTCATACATCCTTTAGATTTGTAGTTTCTCCATCTAAGCCAGTGTTCTTAAAGTAGGGTTATTTGACAATATATTATGCAGCTTTATCTTCACTTGATAAGAATCACTTTGTTGAAACTTAGTAAAATTTGTATTTTTATCATGAGCGTAACCTTTTCAGGTTAAAATATAATAGTTTAGGTATCTGACGCTTAAAGAAATTGTCTGATGCTGTCTGTTCTTATATCTCTATCAAATACAAGATATGCCCAAATATCTCTTTTGTCATTTTAATACTATGCTTGATGAGCAGGGACATTGAGTTAATTGAATGGTTTTAAAAAGAATAGGGAGGTATTTTAGATTCTAAAATGATTGAAAAATAACAGTAGTTCAGACTGATAGAGTGCACAGTTAGAAAGAAATTTGGTAATCTCAAAACCGGTAGGGGACTCTTGTATGCTGACCGTTATATTATGATAACTATCATTTTTACATTTCCTAATGTAATGGTAGAGGAATAATAAAACGAGGAATGCTACTATTTTATAGCATTTTTGCAAAGACAAAAAGCAAAGACAGAAATGTGTTTGTAACATCATGTTTGCATTACTATTAAAATACGATTTTAAGAAGCGTATTGTTTTTTTCTGTTCATTCCAAAATATTTAATTACTTTGAACATTGAAGATATATCACATTCCATGTTATCCCTTGTATAGCAATTTCTTAATGTTTTTATGTATTGGATAGAGTCTATTAAGATATCTCTAAAGACAATAGTAGACCGAAGCGAGCGAAGGATTCTATTGTCTGGAGAAATGTCTTTATAGATTCTACCCGACTTAGAAGTCATCCTTACTTTGTAAAACACCTGATTTTGTCAAATAGATATATCTATTATGCACATGGTAAAAAAGAGAGTTTTTCTAATAAATTTGAATTTTTCAGAGCTTCTAAATGGCAACAAATTTAAGTTGACTTCTAACTAAAGTAGATGCCTATCAGATTTCAGGTATTTCATTACAGTTAGTTTTGATTATAAGTTTTATTCCCTTTGACACCTACTGTTTTTGTTTGAAACCGAACGAACGATCGAACAAATCTTTATAGCACAAATCGTACATACAAAAGATACAAGAGCATACAGTTATATGATGTCATAATAAAAAAATGTCAAACATAGATCACATGACAAGGTTTAAATATCTCATTTTTTACATTAAATACATTTCGCATTTCTTTTGTTTATCAAAGTAAATTTAAACAATGAGGATCAAATTTTTAAGCGATGCCAATAAATCCAAAGTTATAAATCTGCTTTAACCACGCTTGAACGCAGTCGTTAAAGAAAAATTACACATCATTTGTTTCAATGCTAACAATAAACATATCGCCACTCTTACTCTCACTGATTCTCTTGCCTACAGTTTATAAGACTATATGAATATGTGGAAGGCAATCTAAAACAACTAAATCCATTAGGGGTCATATAGATTTTCGGTCTGTGCAGTTTGTTCGTCCGTCCATCCGTCCGTCACATCTCAGGTTTACCTTTGTGTGCAAGTTTTTTTTTCTAAGAAGATTTCACATGTACACATGTACATCAAATGATCTTTTTAAAATTTATGCAAATTAATGGCTGTGACCCATATTTCATGGTTGAATAAACATTGAAAAAAATGATTGTTCTGGCTCAGGCTTACCTTTGCGTTTAAGATATTTTTCTACGAAGATGACCTCACAACTTTATGAAACTAGGTACACATGTACCTCATGATATGATCTATTTGATATTTATGCAAATTTATAGCTGTTAACATTATTTCACAATTTGATAAATATAAAAAAAACGTTTGTTCTGGCTCAGGATTACCTTTGCATTTAAGCTTTTTTCTATGAAAATGACTTAATATCTTTATGTTTCTAGGTACACATTTACCTCAGTTGTTCTGCCTCAGGTTTACCTTTGAGTTTAAGTTGTTTTGTTTTTTTTTTGTGTTTTTTTCTATAAAGATGACTTCTTTATGAAACTGGGTACACATGTACATCATGCTATGGTCAATTAAATATTTATGCAGATTTACGGCTTTGACCTATAATATATGGTTGGGTGAGCATTGAAAATTGGTTGTTCTGCCTCAGGTTTACTTTTGCGATTAAACAAATTTATAGCTGTGACCTATATTTCCCGGTTGGATGAACTTGGTAAATTTGGTTGTTCTGCATTTTTGTTTAAGCTTTTTTTTCTATGAAATGACATTACTTCTTAATGAACTTGACAGTCATGTACATCATGACATGGTTATATACAGTAGTATTTATTTAATTTTATGCGATGACTTGGTAAAATTGGTTATTCTGCCCCAGGTTTACCTCTGTGTTTAAGCTTCTCTTTCTTTAAAGGTATATTCACATCATCATGAAACTTTGTACAAATGTACATCATTATATAATCTTTTAAAAATACAAGCAAATATATGGTTCTGACCATATTCTGGCGGGGAATTAGTGTCTCATAGGCACGTTTCCTGTTTTTAGCTCACATGAGCACAACGTGCTCAAGGTGAGCTTTTCTGATCGCCTTTTGTCCGGCGTCCGTCGTCCGTCGTCCGTGCGTGCGTCCGGCGTCAACAATTGCTTCAAACAACATCTCCTCCTAAACGGCTTGGCCAATTTGTAAAATATTTTGCAGGAATATTCCTTGGATGAAGCTCTACTAAAGTTGTATAAATGGTTCTGGTCCATCGCATAATTAGGTCACAGGAGCTAAAAATAGATTTTAAAAATGAAAATTTAAAAAATCTTCTTCTCTGAAACCACAAGGCCTAGCCTTTTGATTTTTGGTATGTAGCATGATCTTATGACTGTCTACCAGGATTGTACAAATTATGACCCTGGGGTCAAAATTGCCCCAAACCACAAGGCCTAGCCTTTTGATTTTTGGTATGTAGCATCATATATGGGCCACTACCAAGATTGTACAAATCATAGCCCTATGGTGATAAATGACCCCGCACCAGGGGTCACTTGTTTTACATAGAGTTATATTGGAAAATCTTAAAAAATCTTCTTCCATGAATGCATAAGGCCTAGAGCTTAGATATTTGGTATGAAGCATCATCTTATGGGCCACTACCAAGATTGTACAAATCATAGCCCTATGGTGATAAATGACCCCGCACCAGGGGTCACTTGTTTTACATAGAGTTATATAGGAAAATCTTAAAAAATCTTCTTCCATGAATGCATAAGGCCTAGAGCTTAGATATTTGGTATGAAGCATCATCTTATGGGCCACTACCAAGATTGTACAAATCATAGATTATGGTGATAAATGACCCCGCACCAGGGGTCACTTGTTTTACACAGAGTTACATAGGAAAATCTTAAAAAATCTTCTTCTATGAATGCATAAGGCCTAGAGCTTAGATATTTGGTATGTAGCATCATCTTATGGGCCACTACCAAGATTGTACAAATCATAGCCCTATGGTGATAAATGACCCCACACCAGGGGTCACTTGTTTTACATAGAGTTAAATAGGAAAATCTTAAAAAATCTTCTTCTATGAATCAATAAGGCCTAGAGCTAAGATTTTTGGTATGTAGTAGCATCTAATGGTTCATTACAAAGATTTTCAAAGTCTTGGCCCTACGGTGATAAATGACCCTGCGCCCAAGTCTTCTCTGAAACCATATGGCCCATTGCTTACTCAGGTGAGCGATTCAGGGCCATCATGGCCCTCTTGTCTTACTTTAATTTCATTTTATTTACACGTGTTTAATATAGGTAAATTAAATATGTTAAATATAACAAATAAATATGTATCTCGTATATTGCAAAATTGTATTGAATGTTCTCCAGCTGGGACGCGAACCCACACTCCTTTACAGCGCCGTTTGTTTGGCTGATAGCCTAACTACTTTACCCACTGCACTAATGGGCCAACTGATGTATATGTACAAAATCTTATCAATAGGATTTAAACTGTCGCTGGAAATTCCAGCCAGCTATGGTTCAAAATATCTCCGAATGAGAAGCATTTTTTTCGCTTGCGTACTTTTCGTTTTTCTGGCAGTTTATTAAACACATTATCTGCAGAATTGATTATCAACGCATTTTAATTCGGTCTCAACTTCTATAACGCAATCGTAAAGAAACAGAAAACACAATTTGGAACTTTATCTCCGCGAAGTAAAAAAAAAGAGGCAAATCTAAACTGCGATGCAGAAATGTATACTACCAAAGAACAGCGATGAAAGCAACCCTGTTCAATTTGGATTCTAACAGTGCCATTTTGATAAAAAAAAAAGATAAGGAGAGAAAAGAAGAGAGAGAGAAAGAAATAATTCTCTTTTCCATAGTTTCGTCTTTGTTAGTATCGATTGGGAAATCCATGTATTTGACATATTATCATGTAAAAAAGCATATTTTGTTTACAAAGATGAAACAGACTATAGATTCAAGGTGGATACATTCACAACTATGGCCTATCTATTTGAAAAAAAGGCGTGATTGGTTAATACAAAATAGAATTCATGACTGTGTTAAGTAAATACACGTGGTCTATCAAATCAGTGAAATAATATTCGAAAAACTTATTGGATTAGTTTAATTGCAATGAATGAATTCCACATTGAAACTTCGCTGAATGGGGTAAGTTTATTTATTTATCCTAATCAGGCAGCTTGTATTTTATCACTGCGGTTTACACGAAATGTGTACATGAAAAGATAATTGGATTTTCTGCATAAGTACTGTTTAGACTGATTGATTCTTTGAATATCTTTGAATAGTAAACAGTTAGTTTCTTTGGAAGAATTTTATAAATAATTGTTCAATTGCTGATTCAACTGGTCAATAGGATTCTGTCTAATAAATTGTTTTATTGGTGACATTTGTGTTAATAGTTCCTGATTATAGCAGATACTCTCAATGCCTGTTTCAAATAAAATGGAATGGTTTTAATTTTTCCATTTTATTTGAAGTTGGATATTTCTTGCATGAATTGATATATTTTGTATGATAATTTGTTTCCAGTAATAATTCTGGTCCAAAATCCAATAACTCTTACTTTTATTATTATTTGTAATGGGTATTTGCCTAGCCCAGAAAAAAATATATATAATAGTCTACTCTTTTTAAGTTTCAGGATGTTTCTTAAAAAACTGTGTGGATATTTTCAATCATGTCAAGGTTGCTATACCCCCACACTTCACTCGAGAATTTTAAAATTGGGACGGTTGCATGATCAAACATTTTAATACAAGGTCAATGCATATCTTGTATAGAGGAAATGTTATGCATTTTCAGTTTGTTAAGTGTTTTTTGCTTAAATGAATAACCCTAATGTACTAAAGATAATACGATTTAACCATTTAATACTTTGATGACCAATGGTGAACTGATATGTATGACTTCTTTAGCTTTATCTATATTTAACTTCCATTGTGTACAATAATTCACAAAGTCATCAGTGCATTTCTGAAAGGATATTTCATCATCTTCAATCAGTAGTATTGAGATTTTCAATATGGGTAATATTTCTTCTGTAAATTCATTCAAATTTATACCTTGTATTACCCCAATATTGCAATATGTCTGATGTAGCAGAATAATTTTGATCTTTATTGTGTGTGTCCAGAGACTTATACACAGAGATTGGCAACTTTCTGATGTAACGCGTTATATCGCGTGCCTCGGGAGTAACGAGAGCGCGCCCACCAGTCAACACGAGTACCGGACATTCCGGTGAGGATTGGGGGAATTTTACAAAACACAATTACTTTCCAAATACTTTAAGTAAATCTACTGATTTTAGCTCAAAGTGAGTTTAAATAAATGAAAAAAAGAGGACGGATGCATAATTAAAGCGCGGCATAAGAAAACGTCGAGATACATGATAGCCTCGTGCACATGCAGGATTAACCCGTGAATTTTACCGGTTAGGGTCTTCTTTTCCTTTTGAGTGGTGTTAGTAACACAAATCTTCAAATGCAAACATGTGGAATGATTGCATACTGTGTCTCGCCTCGTGGTCGATCAGCCTCACTGACGTTTGTTAATGCTAAAGGTAATGGAACAAATAAATTGACCAAACAAAATAACCATATCAATATTATATTACTTTACATATTCATTGGATCTTACCATAGATATGTATTTGATTTTCAATCTCGTGCGGGTCTCGTTGAAGTCTCGTTGTTCGCGCGCGACTTCAGAAAATCAATATGGGTAAAGAAAAAGCTGCCAATCTCTGATTATAAAGTCTCTGGTGTGTAATTTTTATGTCCTGGCGTTTGATTATTCTGAGGGATTTTGACACAAGACTTTATATTATTATACATACTTAGTTCATTCTAAATAATTTGCCATTAATATTATATTTTGATAACTTTTGCCATAGCCCAAATCGCTAAAGTGTATCAAAAGCTTTGCTGAAATCAATATAAGCACAAAAAAGCTTTTTCTCGTAATGTTTCAATATTTCTATCAATTCATTTAAGTAAAAATATGGTCTGTTGTAGAATATATTTTAAAGCCAGCTTGATTTCACGGCAGGGAATCACATGACTTCTGTGGTAACGCATACTGACAAAATTGCGGACTGAAACCTTTGACTCAGGCCCATTTCTCGGGAAATTTTATATTACATGTATACCATTCATGCATACGCATTAGACCTGCCGCAGCCTACACAGAAGGGAATATTGTTACTGGCTTTACCTTATTTTTACCTTGATGCTCGACCGGCATTTTCAATTTTGCGGTTAACTTGCACACAAATTTTTTAATTTTATTATTTCAAATAGTGATATAAGGGCTAAATAATACAGGGAAATGGACATTATATAACTTTATTTGAAAAGGTAACTTTTCTACTTGTTGAATTTTAACTGTCTACTTTTTTTATGGATTAAAAATTGAAGATTATTTGGGTAACGTCCACGGCACCCGTTTTCATTTACCCAACCCATTTTACATTTCTGTTAACAGAAAAGAAATTCAACATAATACATTTTCAAATAAAGAAATAATATTACTCTTTTTTCCTAGCTTATTGAACCTTGTATCACCATTTTAATGAAAAATACAAATTTTGCGTGCAAGTTACCCGCAAAATAATTGTCAAAATTAATAATGAAATAACTTCAGAAGAAGGTTTATGTAAAAAAAAAACAAAAAAAACCCCCCCCCCTCCAAAAAAAAAAAAAAATACGGAGACAGGTCATTATTTAAAATAGAGAAATACAAACAGTTACCGCCTTGGAATGGTCAGTCGGCAATAGGACAAACTGGGGTGCTTTAACCAGGTTTCAGGGGCTTACAAGCGAAATATAGAATGAGAGGAGACTGTTTGACACTGGAAAGAATCCACCGTTTGTCAAAGGGTTAATAGATGAGATGGTTGGTCAGATAGTTGACATATCTATGGTATTAACACAGAGCCGTTCTCGTGTAAACAGACTAATTTTTCTAAATAGATACGCCGTATTATACTCCGTAGGAAAAATGAATGTAGGAATGAAAGAATTTGATGCCCAGATCCCCTTCATATTCTTAGAACAAATCCTATTTTCATTAGAAAAAAAAAAGAAAAGGGAAATATTCCCCTTTTTTTTCTTCTTCAGAAAAACGTTTGTTCTTAGCTTCATATTTACGTCTGTATTTTTCATCAAGAAGTGAAGTCAGGTGGTGGTCATTGAGTAGTTAGCATATTGGGCTGACAATCCAGAGACCAAATGTTCATAAAAAAAATCCTTATCATTTACTACATTAAGGGTTGTGTGGAGGATGTAAAATGTAGCCAAAGTTCCGACCAAAGTGTAGTTTATCGTCTTTAGTTCAGGTAGCACAGTAATGAATTCGGATGTGGCGGCGTAGTAATTAGCAAAGTGGACATGCATTCCAGAGAATCGGCCTCGATCACCGGCTGAGTCATGGTTGATTTTTTATTTTAATCCTTACCTAGTTCATCTAAGAATGCATAACAGTGGTCTTAACAGTAGATGGTCTTAAAACACATTTGGTATTTAGCACGCGTTAGGCTAGGCTGTATGCACAAATATGTTCAAAGCAGGGCTTACTTTTTTTTCTCATTGACACAAACAAACAAAAAATAATAATAAGGAATCATACACAGTATATCAAGCATCTTAGTTTAAATTTACATATTTGATATTGATTTGGAAACAGGTTCTTACAACTTATACTAATCCCTCTCGACAGTTCCTGGGTTGGACCAGTACTTTGTAACTTTGAAGATAATGAAAAGTCCTTGCCTCCATCGGGGTTTTAAATCCACAACCTTTGGATCTTTAGTATGGACCACATCGGTCCTAAATCATCTTTATTCACAATAGTTTACGGTATTATCTGGCTTCCGATAGTTTCAGATATTAACAAGCAGATTCCATGAATTGATATCTACCACAGAGTAGGTTATTTTTTCAATTCAGAGACAGCAACTCCTGAAATATTAGATAAAAAAGATACAATAAAATATATAAAAGACTTTTTTCACTTGTTGTATGACGTTGTCTCCTGACTACTCGACAAAAGTATTTTTGTATCATTAATATTATCCTCGTGTTAATTTTGTAAACATGTTAAATTAATAGCGGTTACGTGTATCACGAGGGCCCGCTAAGAGACACCTTAAGTCAATATTCCCCCCCCCCCCCCCTCTCAGTCTCTCTCTCTCTCTCTCTCTCTCTCTCGAGTTTTGTTGTTGGTTTATTTTTGTTTTCTTTACACTTTATGAACATTTTATTGAGAAAAAAATCGAAACCGTTTCCGAGTTGTAGCTCAATACGAATATTTTCCTGCACGTCTTATAAGTTTCTGGGCATTAAATCCTGAAAGACCAAGCGTATCCGGAAAAATATACGGAAAAAAGGGGGCCTATTTGCGTTAAGTGATTAATTAGTATAACAAATCTTAGTAAACAAATCTGAATCGCTCTGGACAGACAGAGAGTTTCATGCACGCATGGACGCGAATATGCGATCTGGGAGGGGAAAGGGCGACGTTTTAGATACATAACTGGTGGTTCGTGTGGAAGCGCGCGACAGGACAAAATCACGATATTTCAATGCTGGGACGTTTCGTAATGGCATGCCCGACAGAACGAAACAATTACATTTAACTAAGACCGCGCGCGCGACAAATATTCCAATATTTAGCAAACGTATCAGTTTCGATTATCGCGAACAATATCTCGTGTGTATTTGTCTTCGATCTGACCTAAATTCTACCGCGTGATTAAATATTAAAAAAGTGTACACTTTCTTTTGGAACTGAATGTATACTGTAGAACATGTAATGAATTTCTTAATTGACATTAAAGATATAATTGCCGCGTGACTGAAGTAATCGCTTCAAGTGACTTCATTTAATTTTGGTAAGTAAATATCACATTTCATTTATCATGACATCAAATATAACCTAAAGATTTGTTCATGATTGCACATTACTTTCAATATTGTTATTTTTCTATTTTTATAAAGCATATTGAAAACCCTTTTGAAATTCATGGTTTTATGGATATGATCACAAGCTAAGTCTAAGGTAGGTATGACAAGTTTTCAATATAGAATGGAAAATAGCGAGCAAGTTTCGCAGCTATAAAGCTTTTGTTATGGTACACTTGTACTTTTGAATCTACTATTAATCCCCATAACAAATAAACATTTTCACTTATAATGGTAGTTTAATGACCGGTTGGCCAGGTGTCAGTCAAGATAGTTTTATTTTTATCGTGTTTGAAGTCCCGCCGACAGTAGTTAAATCATTTCGAGACGATGTCTACTTGAGACGCTTATGTCACACTGCAGTATCACGCCGTAGAAATGTGGCGTGATACCACACCCAGTCACATTATCCTGACACTGGGCCAAACAGTCTTGCAACTACCCTTTTATGCTGAGCGCCAAGCAAGGGAGCTATACCAGAACCATTTTAAACGACTTAATTATGTTGCGACCGGGGATCAAACCGACGACCTCCCGATTCTGAGACGGACGCTTTGACCGGAATTTTTTCACGTGAGAAAGCCTTCCAGTTGGTAAACCGGTGGTTCTTCTTCCACCTCTTTATGACTAAAGTAGCGTCGATGCAAAAGTAAGCTGCTACAGTACACAACATCAAAACAATCCCAGAATTCCTTATAATAAATTAAACCAATGTATTAATATTTAAATAAATTAGATACCAGAAGAAAGTCTAATCAGCCTAAAAGTTACCCATATTGATGAAAGATATGTTTAAAGGATAGTATTCGCAGGGATCAAGGGTTCAGGTTTTATTTTGAGATTAGTCTTGACACCTTCATTTTGTATCCGTATTTATCAAAAATCGACCCTTAAAAGTTATTGTTTTTTACCTTTTTTTCAATTTACGCTGACTGAGAGACAAGTATATGCAACTTACAGAAGTACCTCTCGATACCACTGCAATACGCTTGGGAAGGCCATAGAATATTCTTGCCCCAGGCAGGGTTCAAACCCACAACTTTCAGATCATGCTTCTGCTAAACCACTGTCCCATTAAACGATAATTGTAATAAGCATAATCAAGTACATTGGGCTTCACGAGATATTTTGAGTAACGGGAAATGAAATAGAAAAGGTAAGGGTTTTACTAATTGAACATTTAAACAAATATTTGGCACATTAAGGGAGATATAGCTGTTAGCCGGCCTCGACTTTTAAATAAATGGATTTCGTAGTTCGAACCGGTAAAAATTTGGTATTAATACTGTAAAAACATTAATTTTCGTTGGCATTAAATTTTGTGGAATCTGTAATAAATTCAATTTCGCTGGTACATAATATATTCATGGTTTCATGTTCTAATGATATATAAGGTTTATGAAATGGACAGATTTCGTGTTGATTAATATTCGTGGATAAAGCCGCGCATGAAATCGACGAAAATTAGTACCCCACGAAAATTATTGATTCTATAGTATATCAAACTTATCATTGACTGTTTCGTCACAGAAGTACAGACACGGCTCGATTTCATTCATTTTCGTTGGACAAAGCAAAAACCAATGAGTACAAAAGCTCATATGCCTTCAAATGTTAGGTCCAATAATTACCGTACGGTGTTTATTATAAAAGCTTGCGCGGTAAGCTATCAGATATCTTGTTTATTTTAAAGTGAATCGCCTGTGGACTAAGGATTTAAAATGGATTTAACAAT
The DNA here is from genome assembly GCA_021229015.1 of Solen grandis. Taxonomy (NCBI): domain Eukaryota; kingdom Metazoa; phylum Mollusca; class Bivalvia; order Adapedonta; family Solenidae; genus Solen; species Solen grandis. The sequence continues at coordinate 7,736,872 of CM037789.1, forward strand.
ATTTATATTCATAGGTAAGCAAAGTTAAACTGTAAATATGACATCAGTGTCAGCAAAACAATATATTTTGTTTTTATGCAACTATGGCCTTTATATTAAAATCATAAAAAATATGTTCATTTCCTTTCACTATAGATAATATTTTACTGGTATATATTTTACAGTTTAATATTTTACGGTTTGACAATATTTTTACGGTTTAATATTTTACGGAGAAAGACTCATAATATATGTTGTGGTTGAAAGGGATTAAACAATATATTTCGATAAAGCTCCATAATCTTCAAAATAATTTGATCAATATTTATTGAAACATTTGTTTTTCTTGTATCATGAATTTAATCATCATAACTTAACCATTTTAAGGAAATTCATAAAGTTAAAAAAACAGGAACTTTGTGTTATGGTAGCTTTTGGGAACTTTATTTCTTTTATGAAAACTGAAAAACTTCCGTTAAGGGACAAGGATAGCACAGACACAGCTGACATTTGTGTTATAAAATAAAAATATAATCTTTCATTTATGTCATCGCTTTATATAAAAATCAAATGTACGAAACTTGGCCCATGTTTTATATCATTTAGCCACTAATTTTAGTAAATATTGATCACCCATGTTAGGTCTCCTATTTATTACCTAAATTTATACAATAACTTAAGTCTTAGAGTGTCTGACTTTGTTCGACGTCGTTCTTTGTCATTAATCAAGGACTTCTGAATTGTCATCTCGTGACGTCATGGACGAGCACCGAGTCCGGTACGTTACAGACGAATCTCCTAAATGGGTACGTCACCAACACTCGGCCGGAAGAAATCACGCATATCGACATTGATTTTGGAATTTCCTCTCTAAATGACCTCGTGAGTATCTAGCCTAACCTTCTCAGTGTATTGTCACTCCTTGTATTCATTCGGTATATCTCGCCCATTTTCGCCAGGAAAAGGTCGAGATGTTCCAAATGCCCTTTGTATTGTCAAGTTACACACTATTCTGCAGACTCCACATTCGTGATCCGTATTTGAGTTTCTCCACATCTGCAATCGCTTGCACACATACTGAAGTACCACACGTACATGCTTTCCCGTAGGAAGTCGCACTGTTATTACTGAATTAGTCCAAGAGTTTTCATATGCCATTACGGTGTATAGCAAAAATAAAAAATAAATAAATAAAAATAATAATAAATAAATAAAATAAAAATCTTCAACATTCATAAAATAACGTATTCTAGGGTGCCATGGGGATGGCGTCGTTATTCAATTTTTTAACATAGAACTATATGGAGATACGGATAAACTATCTTGTGTGAACGAAAAAACATATTGTAGAAACAATATGCGATCTCGATGGAACAAAAAAAACTATCTTGTTGGAACGAGATATCTATCTAGTGTTGGATCCCGTACTTCAAAATTCAATTAAATTTAGCACATGTCGAGCAAACGTATCAAATAAATTTAATCACTTCATTTATGTGACACGACTATTTATTTACCGGTGATCTTTTATGCAACTCCTGATTGTATGCTGTCTCGTTAATATTTTTTTTTATATTTTAGGCATTTATGCTACCCATTTCTAAAGCACTTTTATGTCTTTTTTAACAAAACACATGCGTTTATTATTTTCTTTTATACGTTCTATCCTGTCTTTAGGGCTAGCTATTTATGAAGAAATCGATAAACGACTGTCAATCAGGCTACATATAAAATTGTATGTAATCATATTAATATTGATATCATGCGTACATCCTTTCATCTTTATTTCTAAATATGACACAAGCTTTCCTAGAGGGATTTTTAACAAATAAATGTATACTGTTTAATTGCAAATAATAAACGAATTGATAAACAACTTTATTTGTCATCCAATGAAAAGGGTGAACTCCTTTATATTTTTAAATATTTTATAGAAGGACCGAACTTCAAACTGTATCAAGTAAAAGGCCCACTATATTTCATAATCATTCAATTGTCATGAAAAAAGAAAATATAAGATAACATTGGCATAATGTCGACTAACACAAATGATACATAATATGCACATATCTACTGTAAAATAACAAACGTATTGAAAACGTTGGTCATTTAAGCAAATTATTATTTTGGATGGATGTCGAAATACTCTTATTGTTACATTTTGCACTAGCGAGTACTCCCGATGACGGTTTGTAATTGGAAATAATTTGAAAAACCGTCGTCGAATCACATTTGTTTTATGTGCTACGTCATCCAATTATGCTCTCGTGATTCGTTAACGGAGACTTATTGAAGGCTATAGAAGACGCCAGAAAATTGAGGAGGATATACGGAATATGCAAATTAGTTATTTTTGTAAACAACTGAATAATTTTAAGTAAAATATTCTTTCTTATTCATACATTGTTGTAATGTAGTCGTCAACGAGTATGTACAAATTGCATCTCGTGGCAAATCTGTAGCACACACTTTGTTTTTCTGTCTGAGGAAAGGAATTTAATATACTGCTTTTGGAAGAATGATTGGCCTTCAAGTTCACATTCGCCTACTATTTTTCATATCGCTCTCACAGTTGCAATCAAAAAAAAAAATCTTGCCACTAAGTCTGTTAGTTTATCATCCACAGCTGTTCTACAAATATTTTAAACATTTGCCGATCGCTAGCGCTCCCGTCGAATTTTTCTATTTTTGTAGAACAGCACAGATGAACACTAACATATACCTAATGATTGTTTTCTGAAAGAAATAATATATTGAAATCAATAAACGTCGAGTGTACACTCAACTGATTACTCTTGATGAATGTTTATTCATCTCCTGAGTATTGGCTTGTGGTCAGCGTCAAACCCATTGTTTCAACCATTAATGTCAGTTACAAAAAAAGTGGAGCATCTAGTTCATTGTATAATCAATATCTGTCAATAAACGATACTGGGCATGTCATCTAATAAAACATATTCTTTCATAATAAAATAGTTGTCTTCCATTCATAAACTAATTTGTTCTATTCAGTGAATAATAACAATATCAATGACGTTCAATTACCAAGGTGAGATGCACGTAAGTTCGAATGTATTTTTAGTCTAAAAAATCGTTAAACTTCTCAGTGTTTTGTTTGCGTTTACTTAAAAAAAAAAGAACGTATAACTCAGGTCGTTATATTTTCTATTCATTGCTTAGATTACGTTAACAGTGATCCAGTTTGATCGATGCTATCATTTGTCACCAACGTGGCAGACTTGCCAATGTCTCTATTCAGAGTGCATCGGGAAATTTCTGTGACCAAATAAATTAAGTTCGTTTCTGAATAAACCAATCATTATCCAGTAATAGATGATAATGGTCGAAAGGACGTTATAAATCGAGCAAAGGTTGTGATAGATTGATAGAAGTAGAAGCAACTTTGATAAAATTTTTAGTAAAACTTTATCTTATTCCGATCACTTTAACCGAAGAATAAATGTATCTTATAAAAGTGATTCAGTCTTTTTGGGGTCTTATCAACTTTGTCTTCCGGTCCAGGTGGCCGCTTGGCTAGAGCGTCCGCCACGAAATCTGGAGGTCGTAGATTCGATTCCCGGTCGCGACATACCAAATTCGTAAAATTGTACGGGTATAGGTCCATTGCTTCGTGACCAGCATATAAGGATAGTTCCAGGACTGATGGCCCGTTGTCAGGATAATGTGAATGGGTGTGGTATCATGCCACATATCTACGGCATAATACTGCGTTGTGGCAGCACTATATCTCTCAAGTAGACAGTCTCTAAATGACTAAAACACTTACAAGTAATTAACAAACAAATTACATGAGAGAAAGACAGTGCTGTAATATTAAATCGAAGACAAATTATTAGTATGATGTCTCTCAAGATCCCGTGTTATCGAAAATGCTTAAGTACGATTTCAGGCTCAAATTTGAGTATCAACTCAAGTCCCTTTTGAAACTAAAAGGCATAGTTTGAGTAACACATAAGTATCACTTTTTTATTCGAGAACATGGGGACTGGTTCCACTTTCTCAAAATTGAAATTACATATACTAAAGATTTTCTTGTTCCTTCTTAAAATTCAAAGTAGGCTATAGTACGATATTATATTTGGAGACTGATGCTGGGTCTACTGCCCTTAATATCAGTTTTGTCAAAACACGTTAAATCATGCATGAATATATTACAATACGCTGATTGAACATACCAATTCATTTCTTTCATGCTTGTGTCCTGCTAAAGTGAGGGAAAGAGACTGTGCCGGTGTCTTGGGGTACAAATTTTGTATACGGAGTCTTCAAGACCGAACAGGTCAAGTCACTCAGCCCCTTGCCACAGAGGGTTCGAGTCCCGATATAGTTACTAAGATTTTTTATGTGAGGAATCCTTTCTAACTGGTCTGCTTTAGATCGGTGGTTCTACCCGGGTGCCTCTGTGCACCCAAGGCCTTCTTTCGCGTGTAAGTAGCTGGGATAGGCGTCGCCATAAAACACAACAAAAATGTTCTTTTTCATATCGCAAACACAGGAACCGTCGAGAGGGATTAGTTTAAGTTGTAAGAATTTGTTTCACAATCGACGTATAATAAATCAGTTAAAATAATGCATTTGTAGTACCCCTAAACATCGAGATATGCAAGGAAAGTTAACCCCGTTGAAGTTCGAGCCTCATGTTTCAAATATTCCACACCTATCCCCGTCTTTAATATGGTAATTGTCTTTTTTTAATTTAGATGTAATTTATTAATTATAATTAACGCAAAAATTTTGCACGTGAATATGTCTAACGTCACGTGACACGACCTGACTGGAACAAATACAGACCAACAAACGAGATACCCAGGTCTTGCTGAATTTTAGAGTCTTCTCATAATCAAAATAGTAGGTGTGTAATGTAGTTTAAGTACCGAAACCATACCATAGATTTGCCGGGTTATTTGTATAAGACACTAACACAAGGGATCACATATGAATAAAAGACAAGAAAACATACGGTGTCACGTTCAGTTCCGCAAGCTTTCACATTTGAAGTATGATATTTACTACGCTTGGCAAGTTTTAATTGTCGAATAATAGATAATAACCCAAGCTTCAAGTCGAATTTCAAAAGTACGGTAAAACATTTTATTGTAGCATGAATGCAAGTGTCAATACCCTTCAAATGTTTATATATGATTAAGACTATTTTAAGACCATTGACTTATATAAATTGTATTCATTTTAGTATATGATACTCTGACATCAAATTAACATGACGCCAAAACGCCCCGAAATGAATATGCATATCGGTTTAACCAGTGAAAAGCTGTATAAACCTCTGACAAACAAATGCACGTGAATCTTGCTTTCAATAGTTTCCTTAAGTCAACAACCTCCGACAAACATTTGGGGCGGGGATATACCTATTTTGGCGTCAGGTTAATTAAGGTAAAGTCCCTGTAATGGTTCCGCTACATTTCGGACCTTATGGCCTTTCACGGAGATAACCAGGGTTTCCTAATGTTTTATTAGGGTACCTTGGTTATCTTGGTAAAGGTTAGGTGGTACAAGAAGAGACGGAACCATTACAGGGACTTTACCTTAAATTGGAACAGATTAATCTGATTTGCTCACAATCCATCAAAGATGATGCAAGTGTTTTATTATTATATACATCTTTATTTCCCTCCAAGTAAGAGATTCAAACAACAAAATATACATGTACATGACAATACAATACATTCCATTATATAAACGAGAAGGTGCAACATACAACAAAGAAATGACATGTACAAAAGAAAAAAAAAACATACATAAGATAATAATTAGCAAAATCTTTTACCGAGGCAAAATGTAAAAGACGTACATCCATAAATCAACCCCATCCATGAATTACCCGATTCCTGTAAAGATGATTGGTGATTCAAGTAGTAACACATACATGATTATACAATACATTACATTATTTAAATGACAAGGTTAATCTGACTAAAGTACAGCTCTTCCTACGGTAATGTAGCGTAGTGTATATAGGAGATGACTTTAGTCAGATTGACGACAAGGTGCAACTACAAAAAAGAAAAGACACACAGAGAAAATAGTTCAAACATAAGATCATAATTTATCTAAATACCTATCCATTGTATTTTATTTGGAGGACAAGGAATTTTATAAAATAAAGAATGTTCTCCCAGTTCACAAAAGTTATTGTTTCATTGTTTTTTTTTCTTTTTAGAATATAGTGAGCCAGCAGATGAACGTTTTGGGCTACTTGCTCGTGGTAAGTGTGTGTGTGTGTGTGTGTATGTGTGTGTGTGTGATTTTGTTTGCAACACCTTGTGAGGTAGAAATCTCGAACATGTACCTCGTTATGTAGACTTCGGTGTTTGTGTTAAGGTTGGGGTTAACGTTAGGGTTACTGTATGTTAGCAGTTTTTGTGTTTGCTTTAGTTTTGGGCTATAATAATGACAAGTATCCATGTTAAGTAACATGCCAAGGTATACCAAGTTATAAAAACACTCTGCAAATCAATCGAAGTACAAACCGCGCTAGTGAGTTATGGATCCCGGGTCGAACACTGGAATACCTCAATTAGACAAACACATATCAATAATTATCAATTGGACGGCGTCATTTACGTTTCATCTCATGAAGATCTATAATACATATTAACACATGTGTACATTAAAACAAAAAAGTAATCATGTTTTATTTTGTTTTTGTTTTGTTTTTTTTCGTGAAAAATTAACTGTGAAAGTTATGTTAAAAATGCCTCTGTCACTAAATATCATGCATTTTGTTGATGTTGTCGGTTAAAATTGAGTCTCCACCTCATTTGTCTGAATAAGATCAATCAAAAACAAATACAATGATCATAGAGATATGGTATAATAGCGATAAATAAACGTGGCTTTTAGCTGAGTTTGACCATTTCCGCAAAACAATGGACCCTTGAAAGCATTTACTGGAAAGTAACGAATGCATGGGAAACACTGTACGGAAGAAAAAAGACAATAAATTTTCTTTCAGCTTTGGTCGGACCCTAGATTGACCTGGGACCCGTCAGCTAACGGAAACATAGGTGACCTACATCTGACCGTTGTTGGTGTTAATCCACTTTTTTTAACTGTTTTTTTATCATAGGCAAAAAAACATGCGTGTGGTGTAGGGTTTCAGTCGAAACTGTTTATCTTACTCTCTTATCAATCTTTTATCGTGTCAATAATCACTTTCGGCATGCCACTTGCTGTTTAATCATTTCCTGATATTTTGTCATGAATATGTACGAGTATTAATATATGAATAGCCGTACTTTTATTTGGATTATCTTGATTATGCGACGATGTATACGGTTATGGTAAAGTCCCTGTAATGGTTCCGCTACATTTCGGACATCATGGCCTTTCACGGAGGTAACCAGGGTTTCTTAACGTTTCATTAGGGTACCTTGGTTATCTTGGTAGAGGTAAAGTGGTCCAAACGTAGCGGAAACATTACAGGGACTATCAACAGCGAAGACCATTCTAACGTGCTTTCACATAGTGTAAGGAGTCGTGAGCTTTTTTTCTTAAGGAATTAGTAGAGTTTTCGTTTAGCATTATTTAGCACAAAAAACAACAACAGTAGACTCGTAAAGTTTTTAAAGTGATATACATGTGTCGGTTTATTTTATTTCACTTTACTTTAGGAGTCTTATGTCGGAAAATAAAGCAGGCAAAAAAACAACAACATTTTGTTGATCGTGTTAGAATATAAGATATGACGATAATGTCGTTGTTTTGGATGTTTCAGGGCCGATGAGATAAAAGTGTTGAGTGACAACGTGAATTTACAAAGTGTCCCGGTTAAAGTTCGCTCAACCGGATCAGTCGCATGGCTAATCCCCGTCAGTTTCAGCGCTTCCTGCTCTGTCAATATCGAGCATTACCCATTTGACCAACAAAAATGCTCACTACTGGTACTGTCATTCCTCCTCTATGAATACATTAAGTTACTTTTTATCTATCATTTTTATTATTTTTGTACCAAAAACGGGAGGGGGGGAGCATATAGATTTGCCCATGTCCGTCCGTCCGTTCCGAAACTTTGTGACACGCATAACTCCGAAAGTATTTGTACTTCAGACTTGAATCTTCATGGATATATTATTCAGGACATGAACTTGCGCTTATGGGTATTTTTTTTATCGAACAGCCGTTGACGTTGACAGAGTAATGGGCCTTTGTTTTTGAAAAATATGAAATTTTATGCTTGTGGCGTATGTTACTCTGAAAGTATTTGTACTACAGACTTGAATCTTCATGGATATATTATTAAGGACATGAACTTGTGCACCTGTGTATTTTAGTTTAAACTTATTTATTCAGTAAATTTCCATATACAATATTTTTAACAATATAATAAGGATTAGAACGAAAGAAAGATTCTTATCGTGTTCTTCTCAGTTTTACAATATTTTTTAAAAGAAATATGGCTTAATGTACATGAATATGTTAATAACTAGTGTTTTTCCAATTTTTATATTGTTTTCATTTTCAAGATTAATATCACCGAATAAAAGTATATTAAGATTTATATTAAGTATGGAGGAAAGATCATTGAACATCGTAGTTCTGGTATTGTTGTAATTTGGGCAATATAATAAACAATGTTCAACGCTCTCGACTGCACCACAAGTACATAGAGGAGAATTTACCATATTTTTCATGTATAAAACCTGATTCAAAGGACTACAGTCTACTGGCATGAAAAATTTGATATTTTCTATCACCATGGTAATAATAATTGGGAACATTGATGCAATCAGTATTAAATAATCTTTTAAACTCTGAGATTGATTTAGCATTTCTTATTTCAGCTGGCAAGTTGTTCCATTCTTGTACTACTGAAGGCAAAAAAGAATTCTGATAGAGATTAGTATTTGAAATGAATACTTCTAATATTACTTGCATTTCTAAGGTTATATTGAGATATATTACCAACTTGTTCAGGTATAAGTTCTTGCAAATAATTAGGGGATAAACCGTGGACCATTTTATAAAATAATTTTAATTTGTGCTTTCTTCTTCTTGACTGAAGAGATTCCCAACATGTTTCAGTAGATAATTTATCAATAGACACAAGTTTAGTGGTACCAGTAACAATAATAGCAGCCTCATTTTGAATCTTATCTACTTCGGCTTTTTCATATAATGTTCAATTGTCAAAAATAACATCACCGTATTCAAGCAAAGGCCTTATAAAGTATATTATTTCTAATATCGATCTATCTAATAAGAATTTCATTCTTTTCATGATATTTATACGGTTCCATGCTTTCGACTTAATATATTCAATTTGATGATGCCAAGAAAGACAGCTAGAAAGATATATTCCTAAGTGTTTATGATTGTCAACTTCTTTTATTAAATCATTATTCATTATAACACTGGGATGATTAACAATATTCCCTTTCTTTGTAAATAGTAGGGATTCGGTTTTCTTAAATTTAACCAACCAAGTGTTAGCCCAATTACTAATTTTGTCTAAATCATTGTTCAGAGTTGCTGACGCTGACGCTGGGTTGTCAACAGTAATGAAGAGTCCAGTGTCATCTGCAAACAGTCTAATATGTGAATTAATATTATCTACAATATCGTTTATGTAAATTAAAAACATAAGAGGACCTAGCAAAGATCCTTGAGGCACCCCGGCCCTAATATATATAGGATCAGACTTTACACCTTGTAATACTACTCTTTGTGTTCGGTCTGTTAAATAATCCTGAAACCAGGCAAGCAAATCTCCTGCGATACCAGCAGCCTTTAGTTTGATAATAAGACCCTTGTGCCAAACACGATCAAAAGCTTTGCTAGTCCCAACTAGCATAAAACCACCGATGCCGACTTTTGGGAACGTGGCGCACAAACGTACTGTTTTAGCCTATTGACAGTAGGAGGATATCGCAGGAGACTGTCCTGACTTCATTGCCAGAATCAACTGTTGATAAAATAAAATTATTTGATATGTTAATTGATTAATAGTAGAATCGCCTGGCATAAAACCCGACTGATATTTCGTTATTGTATTACATTCAATGAAAAAATTATGCACATGTTTATAAATACATTTCTCAAATACCTTTTCGATAGAACTAAGTAGTGAGACAGGCCTATAATTAGAAACAGTAGATCGATCCCCTGGTTTATATATCGGGCAGACATTAGCCTCTTTCCAGGAAGATGGTACGATATCCAGTAACAATGATTTATTAAATATATTACATAAAAGAATTGATAATTCATTTGCCAATTCACGGAGACCATAATTATTTATTAAATCAGGCCCGACAGCTTTTCCAGTTTTCAAAGTTTTTAAAATATCATTAACCTCTTGAGGTGTTATTGTTATATAATTCAGTTGTTTATCTGGTTGGGGTAACACATGATCACTAGCCATTGTTTCATCTATTACAGTTTGATCATTAAAGTATTTATTAAATATATTAGCTTTATCGATATTCTGATCAAATAAGGAATCATTATATTCTAAGGGTGGTATCTTCTGAGATTGATTATTATTCAATAAGAACTTAAGAGATGTCCACCATTTTTTGGAGTTTCTATGACCAGTTTTAAGTTCATTACACAATTTTGAGAGATATTCTTCTTCACTTTGTCTTAGAATAACATCATTTCGAAGCCGCCTAAAAATATTCCAATGATAAACAGAATAGTTTTCTTTGCTTTTCTATAGGCTCTCTTATGTTTTCTTATCATCAATTTAATTTTGCTTGTTATCCAAGGATGCTCATTTGGAAATACTCTTATTTCTTTATTTGGAATACATTCTTTTGATATATTATGTAATTTTTCAGTAAAAGCTTAAACATATTTATTGATATCTGCATCGTCAAAATCATTCCAGTTAGTAATACTAGCAAGTTGTAGTAATTTAACATAATCCCCTTTATCAAAGTACCAAACGTGACGAATAAACGACTTGGTCATTAATTTCTTAAAATTTAAAACACAATATACTGGACCATGATATCATATTTCTTGGGAGAGAAATGGTTCACCAACACCACTAAGTAAAACATGATCTCGATTTTTCACAAAAATCAGATCTATCAAGCTAGAAGAATTTTCAGTATAGTGAGTATCTTCCTCAATACATTGATATAATAAATTCTGTAAACACAATGAAATAACTTTGTTTCTAGTGGCTGGAAGTCTTGTATTTAAGTTAAAATCGCCGATTATCACAACATCATTTATTCCTGAATCACATGCAAGGCTAATGGAGTCTTCAATTAATGAATGATCGGCAGTATCAGTATTAGGAGGTCTGTAGAACAAACCAAAAAAGTATAGTTCTACATTTAAGTTTGACTTCGATCCATATACATTCTATTCCCACCGGTTCCAAATCAGCTCTACGACGGTAAGATATATTATCTTTTACCCCATGTCTATCGGTAGATCGATCTTTCCTTTCGGGCGGTGAAAAAGTTGGCAGAACTATATTTTCAGACTTAATGTTTGGAGTAAGCCAGGTTTCGGAGAAAGCAAGAATATTAATCATTCAGTTCAGAGGAAAGTAAGTCAAGTTTTGGATAAATGCTTTGTAAGTTATAATGGACGAACGTGAAGTATTTGGTTATATCAATGGACTGGTAGCTAGAGAACACTGAGCTCTCACTCTGCACCGATATATCAGGACCCGGGTTTGGATGGACATCCCCAGACGTCAGCAACGACATCTTAATCACAATGGCGAGAGTAACAGCGGACATACAGAAAAGATTTATGGATTTGATGCGTAAATAAATATTTAAACTCGCAGCACATTTAGTTCTCAAAAAGTGACATTTGTTTAAATTTCTAAACATAACGAAGCGTTCATTGATAGAATAGATTACATAGAAACTTTGATGAGCATCACACAAAAAAGACAAAGAAAAGAAAAAAGAAAGAAAAAGAGGGAAACCCCTTAATGTTCTACACAGCCCGAGTCTGGTATCTGATCTATATGTTATAAGACTTATGTTACCCCTGAAAACATTTAAGTATTGAAAACACAACACCAGGCTCAAGCTATATGGATATTCTAAAGTAAATGAATAGTACCACACACCAGCACAATCCGACACAGATTCAAACAAAGATAATGAAAAAGAATAAAGAAAAAGAACAAACATCATGTTTATAAATGAGATGAACAGAAGTTGCTGCATGTGTTTTTGTTTTATTAAAAAAAAATATAAAAAATATACAGCAGATGAATTGACATTCAAACGATAATCTTTAAATTTACTAGACGCTATTGAATGATATTTGTATATGTGTATTTTCATCGAACTTTCGTTGAAGTTGTCAGAGTTATGAGCCTTTGTATTTGAAAAATATAGCCTTTGTATTTGAAAAATATGGAATTTTATGCTTGTGACGCACGTAAATCTGAATGTATTTGTACTACAGACTTTAAACTTCATGGAAATATTACTCAGGACATGACTTGCGCACCTGGGTGTTGGCCTTTGTTTTGGAAAATGCGACGGGCGGGGGCATCTGTGTCCTCTGGGACCCATTTCTTGTTTTAAGTACATTCAGATTTATAGTCAATGACATCATAATATAAACATAAATAATGACATTGCTATCTGTTATCGACGTAAATTACAAATAACATTATTGTATTTTCAATTTCATTTTATTTATTTTTTTTATTTTCGGTAGGCTATTAATCATCTAATATCACAATGGGCACATAAGGTAGCATAAAGGTGTGGTTTAATGTTATATGAATATTATGATCCTGTTTTTGTTTTTGTAGTTTCTCTTGTTGTATTCGGGGTTTTTTTTACACGAAAATCTTTTTTCATGAGTAACGAAGCCCTGATGAAGTTATTGATTTTTTCTTTCAGCGTAGTCTGTATAAAATGGATTTTGACCTATTTCTTAAACCAATCTAATCTTGGTTAACAACCAAAGAGTTCGAAAAAGCACCCCTTTCATTGGTGTTCATAAATAATTTAGGGTATTCCATTATAATATAGGAATTTCAAGGCGCATATCTTTCTGCATGTTTGTCATTTGGCAAATAACAATTTAATCTACCTTTTTATACATGAAAAACATCCAGTTGAAAAAGTAAACACTTGTGAGTCTTTAGAAAACGTAGTTAACCTTGACAGTGGACTCGTCCCTATAAGTCACAAAAACTCACAATGTATATTTTAGCTATAGCTAATATGAGCTATTTATAGCAACAGCCTCCGTAGTGCAGTTGGTTAGGTGCTCCTTTGCTTACAAAGGGCCCCGAAATCGAGTCCTACTGATGGCACGCCATTTTTTAAGTTTTGCTTATAATACATTTTCCCCATTTTTTTTTTTACCGGTTAATATATTACATTTCCTAAATTTAGCGACAAATACGTTTTCTAGCATAAATTTTAAAATCACAGACCATTTAAAACTTGTCAGCATTATTATATTAAATATATTGTACACTTTTACTTTCTTTATCTTCCATATCTTTGTTGTTGTGTTGTTGTTGTTTTTTTCTTACGCCGAATATCTTTTTTAAAGATATTTCTTGTTATACATAAAGCATTAAATAACACATTTAAATCTAAATTAGGTATCAACGTGGATGTACAGTGTCGCCCAATTGACGATAGCCGCACAAACTGATCTTATAAACACGGAGCTGTACGACGAAAACGGAGAATGGGTCTACAGTAGTGGGGAGGTCGAAGCGACTAACAGGTATTTCATTATATTTATCTGTACACAATTTTATGACTGTTGCAAAATCTTGTATAACAATCCATATCTGAACGACAGCTCATGTGTAAATGATTATCAAATAATATCAGACTTATGGCATGATACCATACCCCTATTCTGACACAAGACCAATCAATCCTGTAACTACCCTTATATGCTGAGCGCCAAGCAAGGGATCTATACCAGTAACATTTTTACGACTCTTGGTATGTCGCGGCCGGGGATCAGACACACGACCTCCCGCTCTTAAGGCGGAACCATCTATTTTGAATTTAGCATTTAACAACATTTCAACTTTTTAGAACTCTCCATGGGTTCCCGATGCCAGCTATCAGGTTTACTATGACGTTTTACCGCCGTGAGAAATACTACATCATCAACGTTATCCTGCCAGTGGCTGTGCTGAGCTTTCTAGCCTTTCTAGTGTTTCTACTTCCGGTAGATAGCGGCGAGCGGATTGGTTACGCTCTGACGATATTGTTGTCTCTGTCTGTCGTTTTGTCCACCGTGTCAGACAGCATTCCACCAACGTCAACACACACATGTATTCTAAGTGAGTAAAATGTTAAGTATTGGATTATTTAGTCTATGTTTCATAACTAAGAAACGTTCACTGACTTTACAGCTTTTACCCCTGGGTTACTATCTGTCCTAGGTAGAGTGAGGCAGTGTGGGGTAAATTACTTGCTCTGGGAAACTAGCAGTATCCCTAGCAGGACTCGAACCTATGACCTCTTGACCCGAAGCGCTTACCACTGGACCACTACTTCCCTATAAACAGTATTCTTGTTTCAATTCATTTCCAGTCATATAATTTCTTCGAAATTTCAAAGCTCTTTCACAGTTGGTCATTGACTAAGAAGTTACTTTTTAACTATCTGTGTGCATTATCTGTCGACCCATGGTTACCCAATGCAACGTTCCGTGAAACAAAGACTTCACCAACATTAATGAGGGAGAGACGAATAACTTTTGTATTATTTCTACCGATTATCTGTAAACGCCCTGCTTTAAAGGCATCTTTTGTCTCTTACAGGTGTCTATCTGCTGACTACATATGCAACAAGTGCCCTCGAGGCCTTCCTCACTGTGCTTACAGTGCGGCTGTACCTTCGTGAAGATGCGAACTCACCTCTCTCGCCAGGACTTATGAGGCTCATGAAGAAGTTCCTTGTACCCGTATCAAGATATAGGTAAATGTCATCATTTTACCGGTTTACACAAACACACACATACACACAGAGAGAGAGAGAGAGAGAGAGAGAGAGAGAGAGGGAGAGAGAGAGAGAGAGAGTACGTGGGTTTGCGTACTATATAATAGTATCAAATATCACTTTTAAGAGATGTGATATTATTCCAAAATATCTCTAACGTAATTTCTCGTCTAAATGTTAAATAGAAATTATCAAATAAAAACATCTATAAATTAACTTGCGTATTTAAAATGATTTTACAGAAGCTCTGGGCCAAAAGATGATGACACAATATCCGCACTTGATTTGGAACCGAAAAAAACAGAAATCAAGAACAAAACTAAGATTGATAAATTACGGGAGATAACTCAGAAGAGACCTCAAACTGCGTGGAAAAAGGATAATGATAATGACGAAGTCGCAGACGAGAACGACGATAGTTACTACACATATAAGGACCTTTCAAAGGTCATGGACATCCTATGTTTTTACATATTTTTTATTCTTACAATAATAATTTCACTTGTATTTTTCCTTATGCTTACCCTCGCTGGTTAAACGCATCATGTTTATTATTTATTTTTTTTATTTCATTTTATTTATTTATTTTTTGTACATAACGATATTCATTACTTGAAAGGCAGGTCAACAGTTGTATTATTAGGTTCTCTATTCTCTAAAGCATAGTGTCTCATTAAATTATGAAAGGTTAGATAATTTAATACCTTATATACAATGTTTTAGAATTACACCAAGGACATTTCTCACTAAATATTGTTTACATATTTTTATTAAACATGGATCATTGAACTGTCTGATTAACAAAAATCTTCTTTATTTTTTTAACTACTACTAACGGTAAAGCCATGTGCGCCCCCACTGTAGCGGATGATATGCTTCTCTTCGATGTTACTAGAAAGCTTAGGAAAATATTCTTTAGTATAATTAATTGTACTTATTTTGGGTCTCGTTTAAACTCAATGACATGTAAATGATGTAACAGAATATAAAATAGTATTGTGCTTCCTAAGGCACTCTATGGTACGTAGTGTTTGTGTGGCCTTTCTGCTCGTGAGATCACACGTCTTGAACGTGCCCATCGTCTATGTATTAAATCTATACAGGGATTAACAATGACAACACGCACTGATGTAGCGCTTAGTTTGATTGGCTGTCTTCCTCTTAAAGCTGAAATTGATAAAAGAAAATTAATACTTTTCGGACAGTTGTGCCGATTAAATGGCAACTTTTGTATCAAAGACATGTTTTAATAAGATGTAGTCAGTAATATTTATTCCAGAATGCTTCTGGTTTCTTTTCCGACATTTATAGCATTTTGTCATTGAATGATTTAAACAGCTTCTTTAACAGCTACGCGTCATGTGCTATTTTTCCGAATAATAATGAATGGAAAAAAAACGGACCCGTATTTGGTCACATAGTTTTGCCTTTTCAAAATGTATCGCATACTTATCTGTGCATATCGATTCATCTACACCTTCCTTTACTGGTCACATTATAATTAAAGGTACCGCAATGCATAATATACCCATACGCCTAATTGATAAAATATCCAATATCTTTGGGGGCAGGGTAATCGAGAATTTGAATTATATTAGGAAACGGGATTTGGTCAACGCTCTCCTAGGGATTAGGTACCCTTTTCTTGTAAATATACTGAAGGGCAAGTATGAAGACTTTTTCAGTCTTGTTCTTCGATATTTTAATTTAGTGTGCACTCGTATTTTGTGTGATACATAATATGTGTATGTGTGTGTATAGACATATGTTTATATGTATATTTTTGTTTACTTATACTGCATTTGTATAGTACATTTCTCAATTCATTGTTGTATTTTTATCTTGTCTAAAATGAGGTAAAAAAGATATATGTCTCATAGGGTCATATTTATATACCTATGACTTCTTTGACTAAGTGTTTGTTACGTTTGTTATTAATGGACTGTTATGTATTACTTGTTAAAAAAAATAACAGCTATTTATAACCTCTTTCTTTTCGTTTCGGAAAGGGTTTCCAAAAATAAGAATGGTTTTGTTTCTTTTTCTTTCTATTTCGAACTTTGTTTTGTTATTTTTTCTCTTCATCTCTAGTCACATTAGTCTTCTATTGTTTAGAATGCAAACGTTTTATGTATATGTTTGTCACACTTTTCACTGTTGTTTTATACGTGTATGCTGTTACTTTTGTATATTTAAAACGTTCTTCTATATTGGAGGAAATAAAGATATATATAATGGGAATATAATATCCTGATACTTTTGGTGTTCATCGCATGGTGATTTTTTCATCATTTATTCCGCTTTTGAAATTGGCATATTTATTTGCTAATATCATGCAATATGTGATGACAGGTGCATCAAACTACAATTCTTTTCTCTCATTCTATTTGTATTTATCACAGTTGTTGTTGTTTTGTAGTGGTATGATACTTGTACTTCAGGCACACACCAACTTTTATCTCAGAAAATATGTTGGTTTTCCAGCGTTAGAAACGACAAAGACATGTATATAAGAAGCGACATAAGCTCGTTTTATGTGAACATTTCGAATATTTGTTTTGGACCGTTGTATTTTCTTTAATACTGATAAGTCGTCTGCTGCAAATGGTATATTAAATCCGTAAACTAGATTATATTGGAAAAGGGTCATTATATGGTTTTTTTATTGATTTTTTTTAAAGTGTATTTCTTGTCCGCGGATTTTAACTCTTGTATTGCACATTGTGAAAAGTATTGTCGAGGTTGCTTCCCCTGTTTTTAAACGTACTGACCAGTGCGGAAAAGAAATGAATATCATTAAAGTGTGTTAGAGAAATAGAGAAATCATAACAAATTAAATGGTTAAGCTTAAATGCTTGATAAAGGTAACAGAGTTTCGCTTTGAATGCTAAACGCTCTTTCCATTCTTTTCCATTGGATTGGACTGCGAAGTATTAAAAGTGGTTTATCACGCTTTATGTTTGGACTCCTATGACGTAATATTATGTCCATTTGTTTGTTTTGATTCTTGATTTTTTAACCGTGCATATGTGGGTAAATAACGCACGCTAAAAGCCGTTTATGCTTATATGGCATATTTTATCGTGTTAGAATATTGAATTATTTGCGATCAAACACAAACCTCAAAATTCAAACAAACATGATACAAAATCACAGTTACGAACTGTAGTTTAATGTAATGAAATGCTGTACCAATTTATGTTATAAATGAAGGGAATTTCGCAAATTGTATGATAAAAAGTATATACATGTAAATAATCCCACTAATGCTTGATATACGTTAGGCCTATACGTTTTCCTTGGTGTATTTATTGTCCCAAGTAATAAGAAATATTATAATCATTATGAATATTCAGCCATTACGATATCATTGTTAATTCAGGTTTTAGAACTCTAATAGCCATCAATTCCATCAAAACCATGCAGATAACTTCACAATACAAGCTTTTAAAATGTCAAACAATGGAAATCTTACGGGCAAATTGAAATGTTATGAGTTCTTTTATTACTTCCCCTTGATGAGTTATCTCCTCTGAAAACAGAAAAGTGACTTTCTCAATTTTTTGCGGAAAAGGTTGTTTTTTTTTTTTTTTTTTTTTTTTTTTTTTTTTTCCCCATGAAATTTGAAAAAGAATCCTATAATGCATCTTTCTAAAATGAGCTTTTCTCATAAATCAAATCCAGTTTTTCATATTCACAGAAAATGCATATTTCCTATAGGCATCAATGTTAACTTAAATACAGATCATCTCCCCCAAATTCAACAAAAGTTGAAAAAAAACCTCTTGGTGAAATATTTCCATTTTTGAATGTCTTCAAAGTGACAAAGTTTCATAGAAATATTACCATCCAGTGGCAAGATATGGAATATGGCTATTACGATGCCAATACCTTAAGATAAATATGCTTATTTAAGCAAACTGACATATTAGCTACAAGATCCGTTTCATGTGGAAAATTAGTAAAACAATCTCAAATTACAAACCACTTGACTTTTTCCTTTACTGTTTCAGTTTTATGCTTAACGCAACATTAGGACTGTCAGCCCTTTGATTGGTTTGTTCCTACGCTATATTCTTTAGCAAACAATATGTGTGTTAGCTGTTATGTCCAAACTCCTAAAACACGAGGACATCATCATAATCTTATAAAAACTTGTTTATCTCATCTCCTCTAAGTATTGTTTCTATATTACATGAACATCATTAATTTGCCATCAGAAACAGGCGTGTGATCAGTATGCCAAACCGTATACAACCAGTCGCTTACAATCAGATATGAAGTTGTCTTAGGACCTTATAGCATGCTGTTCACGTGCTCCTTATGCGGTACATTGGTACACGTGAACATTGTGGTTTATGACACTGAGACAGCTTCATAGCTGACTGTAAGTGTATGGTTGCATACGGTTTGTCATACTTGAACGCACGCCATGTAAAAATATTGTCAAACTGTTTGGCTATACTCTTTTTATACATTGTTAATGAACGATTGTATCAGCAATGAACGGATACCATTTGAAAACAAATTATGTGGTCCAGGGGCTATGATCTTAAAAGACATTGTTACAAATTGTAGGCAGGTAAGATTTAAAATATATATAAAAAAAAACCATTAAAGGAAATTAATGTACGTACATAAGTACATTTAATCCATTAAGAGATATATGTATTTAGTAACACCTAAAGTCATTTCTTAAATGTAATTCATCGTTAAATTCTAACCATGGTCCTTCATATGCTTAAAAGATTGCAATGTTCCATTGACTTTTGGTTGCAGGCTTATTTGCTCAAAAGCTTGTATTTACTATAAAATATACATTAAAACTTGATGGACCATGATCACATTTGAATGATGGATGGATTACCTTAAAATCAAAAGTGTTTAAATGTTGCAAAATTGCCTATAACTTTAGGACACAATTGTCAAAAGAGCCCGGGTTTTATATAAATGTATGTAACGTGATTTGCGGGAGATATTCAATTATTCACATAACACATTTAGTGAAAGGTATAGGTTTGCATACCCGTAAATTTATGAAAATAAAATACAATTTCAAGATACAAATACATAAATATTTATTTAACATCGGATACATGCGAGTATATAACTGATAACATTAGCTACAAGACGATTTTTTTCCACCACGACGACCGATCGGTGAGAGCATGCGATGTCGTGGGTTCGATCCCCAACCGCGATATACAAACATCGTTTAAAATGATACAGGTAGCTTCCTGCTCGTCGCTCAGCATATATTCATGCTAGTAAGCCCGGTCCGGTATCAGGATAATGTTGACTTCGTGCGGTATCATGCCACATGTCTTCGATGTGTTACTGCTATGAGGCAGCATTATATATTTGTCTCCAAATGACCAATATCCTGTCGGTAGGACGTTAAACCAAACAGACACAAGTAAGAGCTTTTTTCCGACAAAAATTCAACTTTAAGTGCAAATAGCCTCCTATGATGGTATGCGCCACTAGTTATCGTGTTTTTTAAACATATTTTTAGTAGGCATTAAATAATCACCTCTGAATAAAATCTACGTTTCGGCTCACCGATAACGTGTAAGGTTGATAAAGTAGTATTTCTGTGTACCTGCTGCAGCAAGCCTTACTTGGTAGATGAGTGCGACCAACTAACAGTAGTGTTCACGTATCGGGGATATCACTCGAAGAGAATTTCTAAGTGTTTCTACTTGCTTGTTGAACGGACGGACGAAACAAACCATGAGTCTCGGGGACGAGGTTGATCATTTTTTTCTTATCATCATGGGGATGATCGTCCTGTGTGAGTCTTTATTATTATTATTATTATTAAGGATTTCTGCCTCAAGTAGAAAGACCTATTTGGTTTGTTATGTTTTTTCTTCTTTTTCTTTTTATTATTATTCTACTTTTTTCTTCCTATTGAGGTTCAAATTAAAACAGGTTACCGATAAGGCAGCATGAAATTTAAACATTATGCACAGAGACTTTGGCGTTTTTGATTGCAGCAATGTTTTTCTTCATGTGGTGTCACATGACGTCAGGGTTGAAAAAAGCTATTAAAGCTTGTACGCGCTCTACAGCCGTCATTTCTTGACCGATTGACTTGTTGCTGTTGTATTGGGGTTTACCGTCGCTGCGATAGTATTTCAATCATATAGCGACGTCCAGCTAATTGCAGGTGGAGGAAGACCCCGAGTACACAGAGGTACCCGGGTAGAACCACCGACCTACCGCAAGCCAGCTGGAAGGCTTCCTCACATGAAAAATCCGAAGTCCCTACCGGGATTCGAACCCACAGCGGTGAGGGGCTGAGAGATTTGTAGTCCACGACTGTAACCGCTCGGCCACGGCGGCCCCCCGATTGACTTGATTTTTTTCACTTTCTCGCCGCGATTTATAGTAGGTTGTTTTCTAAATTTTCACCGAAGGTGTAAATCAAGACAGATGTGCCCATCCATATACGTTTTCCCAATTTCGAAAAGGCTAAGGTTCTATGGCATAAACAAGTTTCGAACCTAGGACCTCAATGTCTTTAAGCGTTTTGAAGCTTCCAGGTGTGCTTGAAACATGAAATTTGGACAACTTACATGTACTAAAGTCTATTTTCTATTTTTTGAACACTGACGTTATGTGATGTCATTTGACGTCCAAACAAAAATAATCGGTGTTTAAGCTTTGCAGGGCTTGCTTTTTGACTGATTTGTATGAACTTTTCACTGAAAGTGCAAAATAAGCTCCTTTGGTGACTAATCACTTCTGTTTCCGGAATATAACAAAGGTCAAGGTCAAGCATATTTCAATTATCGTATATCTCAAAAACGATATATATTCTGTAGAGACAATATAGTATAATTTGTAATCTGTATCATTTGTACATTTTGAAGGTCTAGGTTGAATCAGTTGAGTTATGGTGGCATATTTCTGCCAGCCACTTATCCACTTAGCTATGTCGAAACTTTTCTCAAATATTGTCACATATTCAGTTAGTATCTAGCAAGTAGAAAATTTTCTAGTTATCCACTTAGGTATCTTAACAGGAATAAAGTGTCTGTTAGTGCCCGCTACTGCCAATCACATATTCACTTAGGTTAACTGGATATCATGCTTTTTTCCTAATAATTATGTGAAAAAGTGCCTGTTATCGACATAATTTAACTGAATAACACGAAATAAGTCGAGATATCTACTTATCTTAAGTGAATATATAGCTGGCAGTAGTGGGCACAAACAAGCAGTTTTGTCCTGTTATGATACCTAAGATGATAACACGAAAGTTTTCTACTTGCCAGATACTAACTGAATATGTGACAATTTTTCAAGAAGTTTCGACATAGCTAAGTGGATAAGTGGCTGGCAGAAATATGCCACCATAAGTTATGGCAAATTGCGAAAACTGTGTTACCAAAATGGCTTACATCTGTTGTTTGTTTGCATGTAGAAATATGGCCATTGCCCTGTAACAGATATGGAAGTAAAATGACTTGTTCTTGAAGCTCTAGAAATGGACTGCACTAATTTTCACGTTTTCGACGGATTGGCGGTTGGTTCTTATAAACATTTGGCTTCTTTTCTTTGTCGTCTTTCGGTTTCAAATAAGAATTTTGGGCGACAATGAACATCTGTATGTGATGCAAAATAATGATTTGGTAAGATGTCCGCGATACATACCTTTTATGTAACATTTTTTTTTAAAAGTGGAGTGTATTCTTATAGTATGACTGCACTAAATCTTATACACATATAACCAATCTATCAATTCACATGTATGTAACTCATTCGCTCCTTATCGGCGTTGTACTCGTAACGATTCGAAACTATTTATACCCTGGCATTTATATAAAAAAATAAATGCTTTTGGAGGAAGTTATTTTTGGGAGAATCATATAAGGCCTCATTTTGTATTGTGTTGTAACTTTCCAGTTTGCATATTTCTCCTTGACATATTTTTCTTGGCGACGTTGACTCTTTTCTTGTACTATTTCACAAGTGAAGTCTTTTGTGGCCCGTATTACCGAGATTCGTGCATTTTTTCACATTCCTTGGAAACGCGCAGTCAAGATTACGTGTAATTTGATAATACACAGCGAGGATACGTTACAGTGTCAATGTATTCATAAAGTACAAACTTGATTGTACACAATCTCCAGGGGTCTCTGGGGTGGAAACAAATGCATACGGATAAAGATTCTGGTATTGGTGTTACAAAACAAATCATGAAATAAATACACACGTATGCAAGGACATATATTTCAAAATGGCAGAATGTATGTACATTGTATTTACACCCAAGGATGTCAGTAAGACATGCCCTGATAGATCATCATCGTTCCGTTAAATGACTAAATAGTAATATTGAAAATCATGTATTCTTTAGTGCACTGATGGTACAAAAATGAATTTATTGTTACCAGAATTTTAAAATTATTTAGGTAAGCTTCGTTGTTTAATATAGAAGCAACACCAATATAACCATTAACCACCACATAGAACAAAACAATGCGTTCTTATTATTATTGTTATTATTTTACATTTTACAAATGAACTAAATTTCAAGATTGTGTTGCTATCACGAGCCAGTAAAATGTTACCCTAAGATATATAACTTGAAATGAACAGGAAGTTTACATGAGAGTGCAATATGTGTGGGTCATAATGACATACCAGAGTATTTCAACCTCCTTTGGGCAGGGAAGCATTGAGACACATAGGAAAGTACCCTGACGCGTAAATATATTTATGTAATATGAGAGTTTTGTTTACGACATGTCATGGTAATGTTTATAAATAAAAGCATGGATTTCTAGAATATCACTAATTCTTTATAAGTATAATCAAACCGGTAATATGAGATTTTTGTTTTGCTAGAGTTATCACTAAAGGTAACTAATGCCCCCGATTCTTACCTTGTCTTTGTTATATCTGACCATGAAAGAGGAGGGCCATGGTGGCCTTAGAGTATCATTAGCCTAATTAAAACAATTCAGGTCATTTGATTTTACCTTGTAAGCTTCAGCAGCTTTGATTCAAATTCCATATATACATAATTCTAAAGAATACTAGTCAATCATCATTCTGCAGACCGCATTTTTCAAGGAATCAACTTTATTTAACAATGTTAGTAGAACAAGTTTGTGCCCAATGAAATTAAATTCTGACTGTTTGTTTGATAAAAGAATTTGAAATTTTCTATAAAGAGAAGTCTCATTTTCCAAGGGATCAACTTTATTTAAGCAATTATGGTAGAGCACTTTGGGTTGACCATTGTACCAAATGACATGAAGTTCTGACTTTTGGGTTGATAGAAAAAAAGTATTTTGAAATGTTCTGTATAGAGTATAAAAGGAAATGGGTCGAGCCCCTGAAGTCCTCATTTTTCAAGTTATTAATTGTATTTCTTATATTTTGTTAGAACACTAAGAGTTGACCATTTCTATCAAATGATATAAAATTCATTGAGGGGGAATTTTGAAATTACTATATAGATCATACGAGAAAATTAGCCGATCTCCTAGGGGTCTCATTTTTAAGGGATCAATTTTATTTTAGCTTATGATAGAGCACTATAATGTATCCGTTTGTGCCATATGACATTAAATAATTACCATTCTTAGTTTAAGAGGAGAAACACTTTTAAGTTTATAAGATAAAACTCTGTTGGTTGCCATGGCAACAAGAGTTCTGAATGGATCAAATTCATTTTAACATCTTTGGTGAAAGGCCTACCAAGGAGCATTCATGCTACGTTTCATCAATTTCTACCCTGTGGTTTCAGAGGATATGTCTTAAAGTAAATTGATAACGACGCATAACGACGGACGCAAGGTAACAACAAAAGCTCACCTTGAGCATTCTGTGCTTCATATCACCTGTTATACAATTGGAGTGATGATAACGTGCCATGCTACTAATACATTAAAAGCCAAATGATGCGGGTAAGTAATCAAGGAATTATGAATATAAATGATACTTGCAAAGAACAACAGAAGTTGTCCGTAAGACAGCGCACTAGACTACTTCAAAGTTTATTATTGACGCTTTACTTTGATCAAAACGTTTATGTTCAAAAGGGGTCACAATTTACTAAATTAAAATCACTCAATCTCATAACAGGCAGATCTTCTTCAATTTTTCAAAGAATATATATATCGGGATTTTGTTTCGCATTTTTCCTTTTATTGTCCGAAATTAGAAACTTTAAAGGGAATGTGGTCAAACTAATTTTCGAGCTTTACCCTCTGATGACTCTACATATATTTGAGTGAAGTAAAATTTCAAAATATGCTAGACACATGGCACCATGCATAATCGGACGATAACATAGCACATGTAAAAAGAATATTCAGTTGATCTCGTATAAACTGATTTACAAAGCAGAAATCCCTATCGTTTGTTCGGGACAAACGAAATCTAGTTATAATTATTATCATTATTGCAGACCGTCCCCGGTGGCCGAGTGGTTAGAGCGTCCGCCTCGGGAGCGGGAGGTCGTGGGTTCGATCCCCGGCCGCGACATACCAAAGTCGTAAAGTCGTACTGTTATAGCTCCCTTGCTTGGCGCTCAGCATATAAGGGTAGATGCAGGACTGGTTGGCCCGGTGTCAGGATAATGTGACTGGGTGTGGTATTATGCCACATGTCTACGGCGTGATACTGCAGTGTGGCAGCACTATATCTGTTTCAAGTAGACATCGTCGGTGGGACGTTAAACCCAACAAACAAATATTATTATTGCAGACGGGATAAACACAGTTTATTATTATTATTGAAAGAAATAGGTACTTGATATTACTTAGCACAGCAAATTGCGCTACAAACTCATTAAACCATGATTTACAAGGATGGTTTTATTGAGTATGAAGACAAATTGCATTACACACACTTTTTTTCATGATTTACAAAGATGCGTTAAGTAATTTCAACTGAATTTGAGAATGGGTTGAATAATGAAGACCTCATAAGACGGGTTTGCCTCAGTTTTTTAATCATATTTTACAAACGTTTGAATTATTTTATATTGTCTTATTTTTCGGGAGAGAAAAAATAGACGTAAGTTTGTCATTATTTGCCTACACCGTTGAGGGTTTCGTCCCCGGCATTGACATACGGAAGTCGTGAACGTAGTAAATTATTATATCCCGACGACGGGCTAACAAGGCCTTGCAGGGTTATATACCAGAGCGATATTTACGGCTTTGTTATGCCGCAGCCGGGGACCGAACCCATGACTAAGTTAATTGGTTGGGCACTCTAACCTATAGGCCACCTAGACCGATGTTATTATTGAATTCGTAAGAAGCGGAATGTATTAAATTCTAATTTATGCAGATTACCGTTTGACTACATCATAAAAACAACAATTACAAAATACTACATAAACACGTTGTGTACAATCAGATAACAAAAATTTTATCAATATACTATCTTTGCATCATATGAAACTATTTTTTGTCGATACATTTATATACTGATAATGAAAAAGTTTTGCACGAGCTGTGAAACCTACACCATGAAATTCATAATATATACATGTATATGCCACGTGAACGAGGTCCTCGTGTTTTACATATGCATGCACTTTGATACCGCTATGTTTCTTTTTGTTTTTGTTTTTTGTTGTTGTTGTTGTATTTGCACTGAATTTGTTTGCAACCGGACGTTGCCAAAATAAGTTTCGTGACAGAGGAAGGTACTCTTCAAAGATGCCTCGCAAAGTAACACGGTAAATAAATATGGCCGACAAGGTTTATTGATTTTCATATTCATAATTGATATTACTTAAATGCTCATTAAATGTGGTCACATGAAAGGTTTTGTTCGTCGTTTCTGTTTGGATTAATAAAAATAGTGTTCATAAGCTAATTAAATGCATTGATTATTTGATAAATCTTGCAAATTGATATCAGTTTCCAATTGAAGATAAATATTGTCTACGTTAGACGCCATCTTGAAAACACTTTCTTCGCAATAAAATATTAAATCGTTACATAGAGCACAAAGAAACGTTGCAACACTTTATCTGAGCAACTCGGCCCGGGAACTACCCTGAGGCGAGTTACTCATGCAAATTGTCACAACGTCACATATTTCCGTTTTATTCGTGCTCTATGTAACAATTTTACTCTTTCTTTAGAAAAGAAAGTGTTTTCAAGATGGCGGCAAACACAGATAATATTTATCTTCCAATTGAAACAAATATCATTCTACAAGATTTTGCAGATAATCCTTGCATTTAACAGACACATGAACAGTAATCTATACATGTAACTCCAAACAGAAAAGACAAGCAAAACATTCTGTATTTTTATATTTAGTGAGCAAATAAATAATACTGTATCTATTCCAAATATGAAAATCCGAAACCTTGTCGGTCATATTTGTTTATCATGTTACTGTGCGAGGCACCTTTGAAGAGTACCATCCTCTGCCTCGAAACTTTTTTTTTTGCAAAATCCGGCTACACACAAATCTCCATGAAAAATACATTGAAACTCTTGAAACTTTTTGTGTGAGCAACTCGCCTCTGTATTCGTAACCGTGCTAAGCTTCGGAAAGTCTATGACCTTTTATGATTACTTGTTAAATATATACGATAGATACAAGATACTATATTATGATAAGGGGCCTCAAGCACAAAATACATGAATTAATTACAAACTAATTTTAATATATAATGATATGTGTCGTATCAACACAGCTATCATCCGGGTATACATGTATAAACCTGGCCTTGTATCACTTAATATTTCAATTTTGGATTTTATTCTCAAAATCTTTTTTTACCACAATCCTAAAATTTAATTCTTCTTATTCTTTGATTTTGGGTCAGATAAAAAAAAATGATTCACGTCAATTATAAAAGGTTTAGGTAAACATTGTCTATATACGTATTTTGATGAAACAAAATATTTGTCGTTCAAAAAATAATATGATTATTAAACTAAAATCTCTCTACCTCTTTGGGTATATTTTGCTACACACATCAAAATTGATAGAGATGAACTGCTGTACTTTTATATACTAGTTAATATAACATGCCTGTTCGTAATTGCTAAACATTTCCGCTTGGGTTGCGAAATTTTAAAATTCAAATTGATCAAAAGGAATCATATAAAGAAAACGACCTTGTGTGAAATATTCCTCAATATGCGGACCGTTTTACTTTTAATAAATTCGGTGTACTAAAAGCAATATTTTAATCTATATGTATGTCTTTTTCGGTTAAGCAAACGAGTTTGTGAAAATAAGTTGCAAAACTATGGTAACTGTTTCTTCATCCATTTGTAGTTAGCGTAGTTTTGCACAAAGCTCTCAATATGGATCGGGCTAAAAGATTAAAGTTTATAGCCTGTGAAATTCGATCAGCAGTTTGGATTAGGTAAATTTATTCTAAAGACTGTGGATTATGATAATTTATTTTGTAAGTTCACCATAGTGCATAAAAACATATTCTATAATGGATGAGTAAAAATGAGTTTTTGTATTGTCAATTCATTCCATGAATAAAAAAATAAATAAGTATAGCTATTGTATATACCGTGAGCTTTTCAACTAGCAAAACTTCGTTTTCGTGAATATTAATCGACTACTTGCTGACCAATGAAGTCTTGCGTAGACTTCAAAAAAGTTGCAAAAGCTGA
>CM037789.1:7765535-7815535 GCA_021229015.1 Solen grandis
CTCCTATATCTGTCTCAAGGGTGCTGCCCGGCAGCAAGATCAAACCTATCACTTCCATACCTGGCCGAGAGACCTCGTTTGTTGAGGAGAGAGGGGTGACTCACATGGTAAGATGTCCTTGTCTAGATTCAGAGGAAGAGATAGGCTGTATGTCTGCGTAATCAATCATAAATCAATGGGAAAATACCCAATTAATTTCAAATTGATAGGTAACAAAACTTAAAGTCAAGAGACTCAATTCTGTAAACGTGTAAAGTGTAATATGTAAAACTAGCTTATGATTCATGTTCATGTTGTTTGCTCTGTTGAGAAATATACTGCTTGAAACAACTTTTAATCAAATAATTTTTTAAGCTTATGGAAATGAATTCTGATTATCAAATAGTGTATGTAAATTGATGCATAATAATGTAAAACATTAAACACATTTTGGCTCTTAGAATTTTAGATATTTCAGTTTATCAGAATTTCATGCAAATGAAATTAAAAGACAGTTACATTGTCTTGGGTCTTTTAAACATGATTTCGTAGGAAAAATTTGGGCAAAGATCTTTTTGTTAATTAGGCATGAGGGTTAGCTGTTTGATAGAATTATTGCAGGATAACAAACACAGTGTGTTTTCCAAACACTTTTTGTGTCACCTACACATAGGGATCATTTATCTGTTGTCTGTCTGTTTGTCTGTCTGCCTGTCACACTTTTTCTGTCATGTTTCAGCAGGTTACACATGTGTTCCAAAGAACACTCTCATTTACTCTTAAAAATGAATAAGGGCTTTCAGAGAATAATATGATTACTGTTGTGCTGCATGCTTTTCAGTAACATTGCATGAACAGTTTGTACTTATATGGAAAAACCCATTTATGTGAGTTTAGATATTGGCTATTAGACCAACATTGTAGCCATATATACATCAAGGCCTTTATGAAACACAAGTGTACTTAAATCCAATTCTTTCTGCAGACAGATGAAGACAAGGGAGGGACAACAAGGAGTAGTGAGGAAATTATTTCTGTTTCCACCCAGTCTGTTGTGCTGCTGGCAGAAGCTGCCATGGAAGGAACCAAGGAGGGGGACAGTACCCTGACCCAGGGAGATGGTCTGCCAGCGTCACATGGGGGCAGTCCTGACCTCCAGGCTAGTGGTTTCTGTGTACAGACTGTCACTCTCAAGGTAGTGTGTTGAAATCCATTTAAACAAAACAATAAGTTTATTCCCCTAGCTTTCTGATATTAAAGAGAAAAGCTGTACTCAGAGTATCTCAGACATATTAGATATTTATACACTTAGATATGAAGTATATGGGAGCTCTATTGGAGTCACGTTCATTAATCGGTCTGTCCATCTTGTCCACATCTCGGTTACCTTTTGTCAAATTTTTATGAAACTTTACAAGACTGATAAGTATCAAGCCTAGTTTTGCATATTTTTGGCACATCATAATTCGCTTGAGATTTTCAGTGAGTTATGGCCCTTTGTTATATTTCTTAAGACCGTCTGATATGGTAACAGTCACTTTGACAAAGTGGTATCTGGGAGTATTTATCATCTTCAGTGATAATTCTTGTTCTTCCTCTTCTCCTATAATTGTAGTTTAAATTTTTGATGATTTTTTGCAGTGATTTTTTTGCGGTCTTTAAATAGGTCTTTTACTACACATGTGTACATGTATATTGTTTACTTTTGATTGCTTCACGCCACAGATGTATTCAGAAAGTTGTGAATGCTACTACATTGTGTATTATACTATGACTATTGTTATTAAAAAAATTCAAACTTAGAAAATTTGGTAAATGAAACTATATTCACTAATTTGGTGGTCAAAGTATAATGTTATTTGATTGGTGTTCACTTTTCGAAAATTTCATCATTTTTACTTTAAATAGTATCAGTCAAATAAAACCAAATGGCAGGAGCATCCGTGTCCTATGGACACATATCTAGTCTTACATTTGTAGATTGTCATTAAGTGGCAAAAGTCAAGGTTATTATTTACACTATACATAATGAGACTTGTTACTAATGTCAGATCTTAAAAATAGGAAAACCTTATTTCAGTCCTGTTATTCATTTTTATTTATTATTATTACATTTAGCCTGAGGAGAGCAGGAAAGTCCAAGAACAAGTTCTGAGTGACTATAAGAAGCTGTTGAACAGTGCTGATTTCAGTGATGTTAAGATCTCCTCGTCTGAAGGTCGTGTGTTCCACGGACACCAGGTGATACTGGGAGTCAGGTGTCCACAGCTGCTGAAGGTATCACCTTACTGGTACTCTGAACATTGAAAACACAACATTAGTTCTTATACTTTAAATAATACAAAATTCCTCACTTCAAGTCCTTGTTTACCTAAAAGTTTTTCACATATTTTTTTCTCATTATGAAGTAAACAACAAATAACAATATTTTTAAATGAATGGATGCCAATGGAAATAAATGATTTCTTTCTATACAAAATGTATTCAAAATAAGTTTTATCATATATAATTGCAAAAATATAATATATAGACGTAGAAATATTTGCAATTTGATTCAGAATTCTGTAAATAACCAGAGGAGGCATTAGTTTGGGACCAGTGCCATTGGCCTTGTGGTTAGAATGACAACCCCAGAATCAAGAGATTGTAGGATTGCACTATATCTGTCTCAAGACGACAGTCTCCAAACGACTGAAGTACTGTCAACGGGATGTTTAACAAAGTGCAACGGTGATGAGGTGTAAACACATGAAATGTGTCCCTAGCACTCCTGCAGAAGGTAATTACAAGGCCATGGATGCAATAGGATTCTTATGCAGTTTAAATGTTGCAGCATGATGACATCCCTGCCTACATTGCATTCTGAAAAAGGAAGCCTTCTCCAAGCTGCACTTTTGTTAATGTTGTGTTTGGCCTTTTAAGCAGAATTTGCTTATATCCATAAGATTTCTTTCTCTTTTCAGGAAAATGATAATGGAATAATACTTCTGAAACTATCAACAGAAGCAACTTGGGCACTTCTGAGATTTGTTTATGCGGGAGAAGTAAACATGACATCTGGGTCACAAGCAGAACTCCTAGAGTTTTCAGACTTGTTTCAGATTCATACCTTAAAAGAAATGTGTACTCTTGCTCAATTAGAAGAAAACTCTGAGAACATGGATATGGGTATAGAAACAGGAGACAAAGTTGATAACATCGAGGAGTTCGGGGAGTCAAAGATTGACTTGAAAATGATCTGGGGAGAGTCTGACAGTGATAGTGATGCTGAGGACAAAGATCATACTGAGGAGGGTGTTGAAAATACTGATGATGAGGAGCAAGAGGAAGATAGAGACATTCTGTGTGAAGAAAAAGCTTTGTCTGTTTGTAGACCTTATTTAAGTGTGCACAGTGAGAGAAATGATACCAGCGATGATAGGGACATGAAATGCATTGTGAGTGAAGGAAGTGATAAAGGAAAAAGTGATGTGGCTAATTCTGCTAGTGATACTGAGAGTGAAGTGCATGTTTCTGTGAATCAAATTGGTGATTTCAGCAGCATCAGTAGTTCAGATGTCGAGGAAGTCACTGATCTGATAAAGTTGTCGAAAAAGTGTAAATCAGATGACGATGATATTGATAATGGTAAAATCATAAGTATAGGATTAGAATGCATTTCTCCACCTAGAAAGAGAATACAGCTGAGTGAGGATGAAGGTGAACAGGAGGTAAATAAGAAAGCTGAAGATAAAAGCACATTATCAGATGGAGTGACAAAGTGTGGTGCCAGTGTTGATGTAAATGTGGGTCCTTTTACATCTAATGAAATATATAATTCTCCTGAAATCATGTCAAGTCCTTCAAATGGAAGTTCTAAACCAGAGGACATTTCAACACATCTTCCAAGTCTAGATACATCCGGTGTTGACCTGTTTAACAGCCCATCTCCTGTAAAATCTAGATCCCAGTTTTCTGTTGCATCATCAGTAGCTGGGAAGTATCAGAGTGATGAATCTGAGACTGCCACCAATCCTCATGATGAAATTTTGGTGGATTGCCTGAATAATGACTCGGTAGTCAAGCAATTTTCTTGTCATATACCCGAAAAGGAGAGCACCTGTATAGACTCTGAGGATAATGATGTAGAAATTAAAGGTGATAATTTTGATGAAATGTCTAAAAACTCACCAGCTTTTAAGTGTTCATCATCAAGGAAGGATAAAAAGGAAAGACAAAATTATGTTACAGATGCAGAGAATATATGTGACAATGGAACTGATTTAGTAGCAGCTAATACTGAAGACTTGGAAACATACAATTATTGCTTCGATGAATCTTTTAATGATGTTGATAATGACTTATCCAATGAAAAAGCCAAATACTCCTCTGTTGACCTTTCCAAATTAAATGCTGAAGAAGAAGCAATAAAATCTAGATTATCAGCTGATGAGAGTAAGAGTAATGTGATAAATATAGACACAGACAGTGACAGTGATGCTAGCGTGGAAGTGACAAAGATAGACCTAGGTGAAGCAGTTGATGATCAGAATGTTGCAGCTCCGTGTGGTGGTGAGGAAGGTGCAGTTACCAGCCAGCATGATAATGGTATGTACAAGATTGTCGTGGGTTCATAAGGTCCTCAGTCAAACAAAAATAACATCAGAATTCAAAGTAACATGAAAGTATGCATACATTTTTTTTTCACATTGATAAAAATATTTTTAATTCTTTTTTGAGAGGGTAAAGTCACTGACTTTAACACTCACTCAGCCCCTTACTGCGTGGGTTCGAATCCTGGCAGGGTCATTCGGATTTTCATGGGAGGAAGCCTTCCAGCTGGCTAGCGGTACGTCGGGGGTTCTACCCGGATGCCTCCATGCATTCGGGGTCTTCCTCAACCTGTAATTAGCTGGATGTTGCTATATGACTGAAATACTGTCGAAGCGATGGTAAACTTAAATAGTCAAGTCAAGTCATAAGGTCCTCAGTCAAACAAATATAACATCAGAATTCAAAGTAACATGAAAGTATGCATACATTTTTTTTTCACATTGATAAAAATATTTTTAATTCTTTTTTGAGAGGGTAAAGTCGCTGACTTTACCACTCACTCAGCCCCTCACTGCGTGGGTTCGAATCCTGGCAGGGTCATTCGGATTTTCATGGGAGGAAGCCTTCCAGCTGGCTTGCGGTAGGTCGGTGGTTCTACCCGTATGTCTCTCTGCATTCGTGGTCTTCCTCCACCTGTAATTAGCTGGATGTTGCTATATGACTGAAATACTGTCGAAGCGATGGTAAACACTCAAACAGTCAAGTCAAGTCGAACTCCTGTGAATAGGATGAGCTATTGTAGTCACCCAGCGTCTGCATAGACACAGACAAGGAAGCTTCCTCCACCTGAATTAAAATGTACTTTTATATTTGTTTAAAAAAATTGATAGAAAGGGTAAGTGGAACAATCAAACATTGGATAAGTAGACAGATTTTATTTACCAACTAGTTTCAACCATCATTGGTTCATCAGAATGAAATAAAAATCAATGTAACTATATTGATAATGTTTGTAAGGAGTTTGTAACTGCCATATAGTAGAAGTATTTACTGCTGATGTTATACAGGTGTGTGGGAGGATTTTGATGATATGGGTGTGGACTTTGACCCTCCCCCGATGGACATGGACCCATCCCCTGTGGAAATGGACCTGCCCCCTGTAGAGTTGGACCCGCCCCCTATGGACATTCCAGACTCTGATGATTCACTTGTGTCAGATATGGAGACTTCTTGTGATACCCCTGCTAAACATGTAAGCTTGGTGTCCAGATACATTGCCACCCTTAGGCTGCGATACAACTAGAGAATGACCATGTGTTGTTTTATCATGTTTAATTAGTCTGTCTGCTAATATTCCTTGCTTTTTGAGCGGACCCCAGAGATCCTAAAAGATAATTTTGAAGCCAAAAAGGGTCAGGTTTTGAAAAAAACACAAAAAAACATAATTTAATGGTTTGTTGATTTAAGTCTGAAATGTTTATAATTTTGATGCCAAAATACTCTGGAGTATAACTGAGCTAAATCAGCAGAGAGTTATTTCCCTGAATGATCTACCACGTTTCAGCATTTGGTTATAAACTAAAGTGTAGGACTCTTCAGCCAATCAGAACTCCTGACTTGAAGTGTCTGTAATCTGGGATACAAATCTGATATATTACAAATTACAATAAGGTTTTTAACTTTTTAAATATGTTTGTACTGTTTACATATTTTTTTTGTATTGATTTTTTAATGTATTTGTTAACCACTCTTTTGATTGTGAGCTATATTATTATTATAATACAACCAGTATATGATCAGAAGTTCATGGTATCAGATCTATATTATTGCTCTGTCACTCATGAAAACATATTTTTCTAAAATCATGTGTGAAAAAAATACCCTCATATAAAAGAATTATACATATTTGTTATCTTAGTTATTTAATAATCCTTATTCAGTATGTTGACATTATTGTTATACATGTGTACACCAATATACCTTATAGTACTGTAACTGACATACAGGCAGATGCAGGACCCATGTTCAAGACCCCAACGGCCAATGAAGACAGGCTGCAGAGGGATAAACCCTGGGTGGCCCCCTCCCCTTTCACTCCAATGCCCAAGTACACAAACATGGCTACCCCAGTACTGAAGGTGAGTTGTTCAGATGGTATATCTATCTCATGACCTTTCCTCAGTTAAGAATACAAAAGGAAGAGAATTACAAAGAGGGCATCTATGAAAGTTAAAGTTTTGCATGCATCATGCTTTCATGCTTATTATTATCTCACAATCAGTGATAGGATTGACTTGGAGCACCAAACCATCAAGTTAGGTAACTCTTGACTGAATTTGTTGTAAATTATGGCCCCTGGTGAACTTTTTGTCAAGGTTTTGCGTGCACCTAAATTTGGTTAACTTAATAAGTTGTAGAAAAGTCCAGCATCTTGTCTTATGGACAGCTTTTATTAGATTCTGGATGAAGAATTTAGAATAAGAATTGTGTGACAAATACAGTTATACACTCAAATTGATAAGACTGGGAGTGTGGAGTCAGCTGTGGTGTGGTTTTTCTGATGGTGATTCACCCAAGTTTCTTCCATTAGCACTGGTTTTGGTCCAGTTTCCATTTGTATTGGGTCCATTCAGTCAAAAATAGCTAGTTGAAAATTAAGGGTACATAAAACAAAGGGATAAACAAAAAATAGATAGACAGGGGTGCATGTTTCAGAAAGAGGTACAGAAGTATGGAGTGAAACCAGTGGGTAAGAAGAGAATGATCCAGCTTCTACAAGACATCTACCAACAAACCCATCAATGTAAGTAGATGCATGGTTTATTGACTCTGTCCTTTTAAAGAAAGTAGACAAAATGTAACATATTTTTCTTTTCAATTCCATCTGTAGTAAGTGTGTTCTTAATCATGTTATTTTTTAGCTCACCAGAGCGCAACGTATGCAAGGTGAGCTTTTGTGACTGGTCATTGTCTGATATCTTTACTGCTTAAAAAAAAAGAACTGTTTTTATATTATTGGATTTGGTGCTGTTATAAAACAACACAATGTAGCATGTTTTTTCCTAGTTTTGTGACTTTGTTAAATATTTGCACATTTGCATTTCTATAGAATTTTAACGCTTTTTAGCAAATCATTAAATAAAATCAGAAACTCAAAATCCATTAACAAAATTAATGATTTCAATAAAAATATCATTCATCACTTTTTAGCTCACCTGAGCACGTGTGCTCAGGATGAGCTTTTAGGATCGATGAATGTCCGTCCGTCCGTCCGTCCGATCCGTCGTCCACAATTTGTTCGTTTGCACTCTAGCATCTTCATTTTATGAGCAATTACCTTCAAATGTTTATAACCATAAAATCTCGGCCAAGTTCGATTATGGCTGGTATCGGAACATTAGGTCAAGAGTTATAAATGCCCCTTTTAAAATTCAAAAAAGCCAGATTTCACATTGTTTGCACTCTAGCATCATCATTTCATGAGCAATTATCTTCAAACTTTATATCAATGTTTATAACCATAAAATCTCGGCCAAGTTCGATTATGGCTGGTATCGGAACATTAGGTCAAGAGTAATGCCCCTTTTAAAATTAAAAAAAGCCAGATTTCACATTGTTTGCACTCTAGCAACTTCATTTCATGAGCAATTATCTTCAAACTTGATAACAATGTTTATAACCATAAAATCTCGGCCAAGTTCGATTATGGCTGATATCGGACCCTTACGTCAGGAGTAACGCCCCTTTTAAAATTGAAAAAAGCCAGATTTCGCTTTGTTTGCCCTCTAGCATCTTTA
Source organism: Solen grandis (assembly GCA_021229015.1). NCBI lineage: Eukaryota > Metazoa > Mollusca > Bivalvia > Adapedonta > Solenidae > Solen > Solen grandis. The sequence goes on from CM037789.1 coordinate 7,773,845, forward strand.
TTTCTTATGCAATTGCCTTCAAACTTTTTGTCATTGTTTAAAACCATAATACCTTAGCCAAGTTCAATTATAACTGGAATCAACACATAAGGTCAGGAGTTATGCCCCTTTTAAATTTGAAAGAATCCAGATTGCTCTTTGCACTCTAGCATCTTTATTTCTTAAGCAATTGCCTTCAAACCTTAAGACATTGTTTATGACCAGAATATTTTGGCCAAATTTGATGATGGCTTTAATCAATTTATTATGTCCCCAAAATTTAATTTAATTTTCATTTTTTAGCACTCATTGTCAGTTGAAAAAAAGGGGAAAAATTAGGAAGATATTTTTTTTTTCTAATATTACACCCTATTATCACATTTATTTATTAATGTACGAAACAATTTTCAGGAAACGTATGCTTAAGCATTTTCTCTCTAGCAGTTGAATTCAGGTGAGCGATTTAGGGCCATTATGGCCCTCTTGTTATAACTGAGCTGTAACGCTTGATCTTTCTTGGGCTTTTCTGCTAAAATACGGAAAACAAAATGGCTGCCATTGTTTACAATTTGGTTTTAGATCGGAAGTGCTGGCAATAGTTTATAATCATTGAAAAATAAATAAACAGCCTAATGCATAAAAAAAAAATGATTTTGATATTCATGCATTTTTCCTTTTTAACCTACATAGTTATTTAATATATCATAAATATCATCCTCAGTACCCAGGCTATTCATATTCACATACGATATGTGAATATGAATAGCCTGGGTACCGAGGATGCATAAATATCTACATTAATAATTGTTATCAAAAAAGATGACACAACTGTCTCGCATTTCCATATGTTTCCTAGAATGGCATGTGCAAAAATTTGAATCTTTTCTAGGGTCACAAAACTAGAGCAAAGTCTGAAACCAGGAGAAAATATGATATATAGAATATCACCGTTCTTTAGCAACCTTTCAGTTGTTATGATGCTTGTGTTTAATTATGAATAAAATGGCACAGTTTGCTTGAAATTTTGGCGAATCCACCAAAGTTGGATAAATCTTAAAGTAGTTACATTTCTGGGTACTCAGGATGGTGAATTACTTCATATTTCTCAGGAGCCCTGACTAACCATGCTCTTCACTATGTATTTCTGAGAAGGCCCAACTAGCTTCACTCTTCCCTATGTATTTCTGAGGAGCCCTGACTAACCATGCTCTTCACTATGTATTTCTGAGAAGGCCCAACTAGCTTCACTCTTCCCTATGTATTACTGAGGAGCCCTGACTAGCCTAGCTCTTCCATATGTAACTCTGAGAAGACCCAACTAGCTTCACTCTTCCCTATGTATTACTAAGGAGCCCTGACTAGCCTAGCTCTTCCCTATGTAACTCTGAGAAGGCCCAACTAGCTTCACTCTTCCCTATGTATTTCTGAGGAGCCCTGACTAGCCTAGCTCTTCCATATGTAACTCTGAGAAGACCCAACTAGCTTCACTCTTCCCTATGTATTACTGAGGAGCCCTGACTAGCCTAGTTCTTCCATATGTAACTCTGAGAAGACCCAACTAGCCTTGTTGTTCTACAAAATTATTTGTCCCCGTTCATTTCATCTTCATATAAAACTAGAAAAGGTAAAATGTTGTACAGTTGAGCCTCGTTGTGTCAAACTCCTTTGTATCAAATTTCTGGTTATGTCAAATTTATTTTCTAGTCCCGAATTTGTTTCCTATATATACATATAAATATTCGATGCTTAAGTCAAATTCCTTTAAGCCAAAATTCCTTTTGTCTCAAAGGGATTATCTGTCCCCGTGTTGTTTTTTCTCACCTTTTGTTTGTCGCTTGACTCGAAGATCAAAGCAGCCGCCGACACGAATTTTACGCAGCATGGCAAACTCGTCTGTGAACAATTCTCGAAACGTATGAGCCTGAAAATATTTTCAACGCAGACGAGACAGCCCTTTTCTATAGGGCTCAGCCCGATAAGACTCTAGATTGGAAAAACACTCCCTGTCATGGAGGAAAGGCCCGTAAAGAGAGGTTGTCTGTAATGGTCTGTGCGAACATGACAGGCACAGAAAAACTACCACTATTAGTCATCCGGAGATTTGAGAAGCCGCGATGTTTCAAAACACAAAAACACTCCCGACAGCTTACAAGGCAAACAAAAAAGCCTGGATGACATCGGCACTCTTTCAAGAGTGGGCAATCAAGTTTGATGAAAAAATGGCGAGGAAAAAGCGCAAGGTTGCGCTAGTTATTGACAACTGTCCGGCGCATCAAGACATCAAATCTCTGAAGGCCGTCTCTGAAGGCCGTCACCCTTGTTTTCCTGCCTCCAAACACTACAAGCATCACACAGCCCCTCGACCAGGGTATGATAAGGAACCTAAAGGTTCAATACCGGAAGCAGGTCATCAAAAGGAATTTGACCTCAATCGAAAACAACACGGAGTTCAACATCAATGTGCTTGACGCTCTTCGCATGCTGCGAATGGCCTGGTCCAACGTGACGGAAACTACGATTGCTATTTGTTTCCGTCATGCGGGGTTCACCAACACCTCCCCAGAATCGATGATAACTGAAGATGACTACCCAGATAACGACATCCAACTCACCCACCTAGCATCTATCATGGGACCAAACACATTCGAAAACTTCATCAACGTGGACGAAAACTTGCCAGCGACTGAAGAAATTAACGACTGCAACATCGTGCAAGATCTACTAGACACCCGATCCTGTGACGCGGCCGATATCAGCGATGAAGAAGAGGAACAACCGGAGCCCAAAAAGATCAGCGGTGCGCAAGCTATGGAGTGCTGTGACAGACTGTGTGCATTCTTAGAGAGTTTTGAGGACAGTGAGTGTGTAATGGGATTGTTTGATGGTGTGCAGAGGTATGTGAGGAAGAAGTTTGTTGGTGGTGCTACCAAGGTTAGACTGACCTCACAAAATTCATGAAACAGCAATAAACTGTAGTGGTCTAGTCTTTAAGAACTGAATATTTGTGTGTCTGTACATGTATTAAGTCCTATACTGTATATAGAATTACTGTACGTATTTATTATTCAATAAAATGATAAAATGTAATAAGTATGTTATTTTCTTTTAAATACCAACCAAATTACAATGAATAATTTGACACATAGGCGAGAGATACCTTCAGAGATATGCACATGTATTCTGATATCTCAAAATTCTCTCAAGTCAAATTTTATTCAATTTCCCAGTGACTTTGACATAACGAGGTTCGACTGTAGTATAATTTTCAGAAACAGGTTAGCTTATTCTGCATTCTTAGAGGATTTCTCCTGCATCTGTTTCTGCTATTGTAGAAATGTTCCTTTTCTCTTTTGAAAGCAGACTCCACACTTTCCCGAATGTCTTTTTATATCATTTTCCATGATGAAAATCCTTTACAAATCAGTCTTCAGTTCAACATTTCTTAGGGGAAATCAACTTGCATCTTTTATGTCAAAAGTGATTTCATCTGTCAGAAACATTTTGTTTAGAATATTGCATTCAATAAAACTAATTCATTTCCAAATCTCATTGGTGCTTTGAGGGAAAAAAAGCATATTTGATGATAGTGTTTTGAAGGCTGGCTGCTTTAAACAGACAGCATCTAACTTTCCATGTTTGATAACACAGCATAACAGTTTCTTGTAATATAACACGACATGACATCAAACATAATACTAGATTTTGTTTGTCCAAGCAAATGATAGGGCTTCTGCTATGCAAACTTAATCATTCTGAAAGTTATTTTCAGTTGTTATATTAAAATCAACTGCTGTCAATTTAAGGTGTTTGCAATACTCCACTTTTCAATATACACATGAACAGGTATTGTTAAAAAAGTCTTGAAATTCCCACCAGTGCACAAGTTTTAGGTTTGTTTTTAATGATGATGGCTTTTGAAGTATAGACGATTGAGAAAACGGCATGAAATGACAAAAATAAGATACTTACTTTTCTCACTTTAGTTTTGTCATTCATGGACTTATCTTGAAAGGCTGGATATCATTAGAAAGATCATGAATCAAGCTTTCATGCTTTCAAAAATAAATGTTTTTCAAAATATAAGCAGTGAACTGCACTGGGGGAGAACCACAGTTCTTGTTTTTCTACAATTGCTGTGCCATTTTAAACCTGACTGTCATCTAAAAGGACTTTCAGAGCACAAAAATTATAGGCTTACTCCCTCCATAGAATATTTTTCGGTTTGGAGAGAAAAATGATAATTGAATTATGACCTTGACCTTTGCAATTTTCTGGAAAAAGATTGATTTGCTGAAATATGTAAATGTTGATGTATCAACGAAAATTTAATTCAAATCAGTTCAGATATATCTGTTACTGAAGCAGCACGAGATTTACATTAAAAGCTATTACATGTATTCTAAACAGAAAGTTTGAGCAGGGTTTAACTAAAGTAGACGGCAAAGGTCATATAACATCAAAATCTCCACACGTTTTCCTGCAACCTGTGATTAATCCTGTGTACTGTAATAAGTCAGTTGAACTAGATCGTTGTTTTATGATGTGGAGTGAGGTGGATTCCATTCAGAAGTTGCATACTAGAACTCTTTGTCATACAAAATATTACTTTGGCTGAATTACACACTTCAGAATGTCTTATGCAAATACTACTCCCTTTTTTGCAGGAGTAGAATTTCATGTATGTATTGGGTTGCTTAGTACAGTTCTGTTTCATAACAGGATATAACACTGATAGTTTGTTCAAACATATATTAACAAAATACAATATACAACTCTTTAAAAGTGTTAATGGTTATGATTAAGATATGTATATAACATATTCCACTTGTAATCTGTAGAGCCGAATCACCTTGTATTGATACGCTACTGAGTGCAGAGTGATATTGGCTGTGGCAATTTGACGATACATGCTTTTGATTTTCAGCTACATAAGAAACAGTCTAAAAATCTTTTTTGCTTAAAAGTTGCATAAATCACATTGACTGATGATTGTCTCAACATTGATTGAAGGCTTCAAGGCTGACATTGTAACAAAATGACCAAGGGCGGACAACTCTCTAAGGTAGAATAAATACCAAACAACTTTCTTTTAAAATTATATTTAATATAAAAATATAAACAACGAGAATATTAGAAAAAGAATTAAAGAATATGAAGAAAAAAACTGCCGGCTAACTGTCTCTTTATCTGTTGGTACAATAATAAAATAATAACTGCACTGAATGTTCTGTTTTCACTTTAAGCCTGCATATTAACTACATAATGGCTTACTGATACAAACGCATTTCCATGTGCCACATTCACAAAATGATTCCTAAATTTACAGTACTCATACACTATAACACGTGCTCTTAATGATGAACACTGACTTCCTGTCGTCGCTGTCCCTTCAGTATATGTGATCCACTTAGTCCACCGTAGACACCCTGTCGTCCATATGACGCATGCGTAGATTCTATCGTCCTTGCGACGTAGTCTACCAATGGGGTCCCATAACGACTGTAACCTTCCGGCTTACATAGGCTCCATGCCCCAACTAAATACGGCTACAAACAATAAATAGTGTTGCTTTTATTTACTTATCACACCAAATATAATGTGCAGACACTGTATTACTTCATTCATACCAAATAACAAATCTCTGGTATTACATACGTGCATTTTATACCATACAACAATATTATGGTTTTACATAAGCATATTAGTGTAGAGAACTGCCCTTGTTGTTCGCAATTATATACCAAACAGATATTCCATACATATCCACATTTCATAATTACATCAGTGCATTAAAAACAGAACCTTCCTCGTTAGCAATTATATACCAGACAGATATTCCATACAACTCCACGTTTCTAAATTCCAAAACAAATACTGTTGGACAAATACTTCCCTGTATATTCAGGTAATATCAAATTTAAGGACATACCTATAAACTAACATAATTATTCTCAAAATTACATCAAATATACATAATAATGCAGAGCTATGTACTTAGATTCCTTGGCCTAAATTAGAACCAAAACTTCGAAAACTACCAAAAATTAAATACGATTGTACACTTGTTTCCCTGAGAAGAAACAATACAGCAATCTACAAAATAAATGTTTAAAATCTAAGTTTCATATCTACCTGCAAAAATGAAATACAAAATTAAATTTTTACTCACACAAGCTCCGTAATGAAATTTGGTCAGAATACTCTAGACTGGACCAGGTATCCTCCGTAGCTCCTATCGATATCTGACACTGAGGCTCCATACAAATCAGCTTATATACTAAAACCCCCCAATTTACTCTTAAAAAACAAATATCACATGAATCGTGCAATAAATTGTAAATCGCTGAATCCCGTGCATCCCGAGAAACACTGACAACACTGAGGTATACTGATAAAAAGGGCTTATATAAAGAAACTATAGGTTTAAACTTCTAAACCTTAAACATCTCTCTTATTACACTTAAAACTTAGCAAAACAGTAGATATAACTATTTCAAACTTTAATCATATCTCATTCTGAACAAAAGGTAATAAAAGAAACCTGTGATAAACCTTATATAACCAAAATCGGTTACTCAGTTCCACTCTGGCCTACGTGACAAATACAACGTACTCTAAATCTACACTTATTTTCAGGCCACGTCAACATTATTTTGTGACAGACATACTGTCAAAATTGTTTGTTTCTAGCACTTTGGGTACCTCCAGAGTATTTTTTTAGCCAATTTCAGGTCACCATTTCAAAACTTTGTTTTACCCTGCAACCTTGGCCTGTTTAAGTACAGAGGAATCACAAAATGTGGATGCTAAATGAGGATCTAACTTAAACAATTTGTGAAAATTTATAGAAAATGTGTCCCTGCAGGCTGTGTACAATTTGTTGTAGCCAATGTCAAGTCATCTTTGAAGATGAAAAACATTGCTTTATAAAAGTCTGTGTCGGAAATGTCATTTAAAAATCTGTTTGGCAGGCTTATCAGCAACATGTTGAAATAAAGCTTTTCTGGGGGCAGAGATCCCAAATTATAATGCTAGTAAAATGTTTACATATTTAATGAACATTTGGAACCCTCTAGCTTCATTCTTATCTGTAACGTGTCATTGAGAGGCTGTCCTGGGATTTGGTAGCATTAAATGATTGATTACTCTTTGTCTAATTTAGCAGAAAGGCATTAGGAAGTCCTCATATGAGTAGTCATGTATTTGAAGGTCATCACTCTTACAGTTTAGATGTCTGAATCGTCCTTGTGGCTAGAAGTGTAGCTGTACAAGGATTTACATTACAGCAGCTCTCAAATGGACAGACATGATGATTATGATGATGATGATATTTGATGATACCACGCACTCATACTAGATTTACAATACAAGGACATCATATGTTTATGTGTAATAATTTTATTAGAATATGAATTTTGTATTAGGAATTCATTTAATACCTGTGATTTTCTTATTGGGAAAATTTGTGTTAATTGTACAAAATCGGGAAATTGATAGATAAGATTATCTTATTTTAGGTGGTTTATGTCATAGAAAGTTTCAAATTAATATTTAAATTATGAAAATATCACAAATTTCATTAATATTTCATAAATTGTTTCTTTTGTAACAAAAACAACTATTTTTAGCTCACCTGAGCAAAGCTCAGGGTGAGCTTTTGTGATCCCTTGATTTTCCGTCGTGCATTGTTGTGCGTCAACAATGTCAACAATCTTCTCCTCTGAAACTACCATATGGATTTTCATCAAATTTTACCAAAATGATACTTATGATAACTCAATGCAAATTCCTTTTTTTTTTTATTCCATGAAAAAACTCTGGTTGCCATGGCAACAAGAAGGGATAATCTTTTAAAATGCTTTTTCTCAGACATATATATAGACCTACAGATTTGATATTTGGTACATAGCATCAGCTCATGTTGCCTCAACATCAGTGCAGAATTTGTGCCCCTGGGAATACAATGGGCCACGTCCAGGACCACACCTGGATATTTGTATAGAACTATATAGTGAATTCTTGCAAAATCTTCTCTTTGGACACCACTCCATGGATTTTTACCAAATTTCACTAATATGACACTTATGTTAGCCTGGGGCTAATTCCTAATTTTTATTGAATTTCACGAAAAACTTTGGTTGTCATGGCAACCAGAATGCATTACATCAAAGTATGTTTTCTCAGTAACATATAGACCTACAGATTTTACATTTGATACATAGAATCAGCTCATGGTGCCTCAACACTATTAACAAAAATATACATCAGGGTTTACATGAGGCCACTCCTGGGACCACTCCCAGATTTTGTATGGAACTATATAAGGAAAACAAAAAAATCTTTACTTCTGAAACCATGGGTTGGATTATGAAGAACTTTTGTTCCCATGGCAACCAGTAGGCATAACTTAAAATGCCTTTTCTTATCTTCTTTCTAGTATCTTCTAATGGTTCCAGCCTTTCCACAACAAACCAAATTCTGGTGAGTGATTTAGGGCCATCTTGGCAGCCTGTTTAAGGTAATAAATTCACCAAAAAAAATCTCTGCAGTGAAATTACTATTTAATTAGAAAATACAGGGAAAACTTTATAACTGGATTTGGAGAAAACATATAAACACCAAACTTTATATGTAGCTAGCTTATGTGAAGAGCTTGCTTGTAATGGTATTTCAAGTCTGCCGGGTCAAGGTGACTGTGACTAAAAATAGAAAATAAGTTACCGGATGGTAACTTGAGTCAGAGATGACATTTAATACCAAACTTTATGTACAGCTAGCTTGTATTTAGAGCTTGTTAATCCCCCGCCGCGAAGCGGGAGGGGGGTTATAGGAATGCCCTTCGTCCGTCCGTCCGTCAGTCCGTCAGTGTGTCCGAAACATTTTCGTGTCCGCTCCATATCTCATGAACGCTTGGACACATTTTCTTCAAACTCGGCTAAAATGTTAACCTCATTGAGCTGATGTGCAGAAGGCATGAGGCGGTCACGCTGGCTCAAGGTCAAGGTCATACTTGAAGGTTAAATGTTATTTTCATGTCCGCTCCATATCTCATGAACGCTTGGACACATTTTCTTCAAACTCGGCTAAAATGTTAACCTCATTGAGCTGATGTGCAGGAAGCATGAGGTGGTCACCCTGGCTCAAGGTCAAGGTCATACTTGCAGGTCAAATGTTATTTTCGTGTCTGCTCCATATCTCATGAACGCTTGGACACATTTTCTTCAAACTTGGCTAAAATGTTAACCTCATTGAGCTGATGTGCAGAAGGCATGAGGCGGTCACGCTGGCTCAAGGTCAAGGTCATCCTTGAAGGTCAAATGTTTTTTGTGTCCGCTCCATATCTCATGAACGCTTGGACACAATTTCTTCAAACTCGGCTAAAATGTTAACCTCATTGAGCTGATGTTCAGAAGGCATGAGGCGGTCACGCTGGCTCAAGGTCAAGGTCATCCTTGAAGGTCAAATGTTTAAGCCACCACTTTTTCATGTCATCTCGATATCTCGTGTCATGTTCACAATCATACAAATTATGTCATGATACATAAAGTTTTTAATTGAGTTACACATGTATTTTGTGGTTACCTAACACATCCTATACTTCATTGATGTTCACTTTTTGTACTGTTTCCCATGTAAAACTTGTCAGTAAACTTTTAATATATGTGCCTCCGAATTCTGAGATTCATACATAACTCCGGAAAGTTAAATTGTCTTAAACTGATCTTCTATGTCTGCTACAACCATGCCAGGTTAAGGTGAACATAATCCTATGACCAAACAAATTCTAATATTTGGCCAGCGGCGGGGGATATAGCTGTCCTTTGGACTGCCTTGTTTGGTATTGCATTTGAAGTCAGCTGGTTCAAGGTCAAGGTCAAGGTCACTGTGTCTAAAATAAGAAAATACAGGGAAAACTAGGTCAAGGTCACTGTGTCTAAAATAAGAAAATACAGGGAAAACTTTATAACTGGAGTCAGAGAAAACATATCAATACCAAACTTTATATATAGCTAGCTTATATGAATTTATTTCAAGTCAGCTGGGTCAAGGTTACTGTGACTAAAAATAGAATATAAGTCTCAGGATGATAACTTGAGTCAGAGATAACATATCTATACTAAACTTTATGTACAGCTAGCTTATATTAACCCTTTCCCTCATATAGACTCATTTTGATGCCCAAAATAGGTATCACATAAAGCCTGATCTGCAGAAAACCACAGTTAAAGCTTACCAAATTTAATTACAAAATCCTCATTTCCAGACCACTGAGGAGCAGCAAACAGCATAAAACCTGATCAGCCTGCGAGTTACTTTCAGGCTGATCTGGTTTTATGCTGTTCGCATAGGTCTTTTCATGGTTTCTTCTATGAGGGAAAGGGTTAAGAGCTTGATTGGTATTGCATTTAAAGTCGGCTTGGTCACGGCCACTGTATCTAAAAAAAAAATACCGGGAACTTTTGTTTCCAGATGATAACTTGAGTCAGGGATGACATAGCAATACCAAGTTTATATACAGTTGGGTTATATTAAGAGTTTGCTTGGTATTGCATTTGAAGTCAGCTGGGTCAAGGTCAAGGTCACTTTGACTAAAGGTCAAGGTCACTGTGTCTAAAAATAGAAAATACAGGAAAAACTTTCGTTTTCAGATAACTTGAGTTAGAGATGACAAAGCAATACCAAACTTTATATACATTTGGCTTAATCCATTACCTTGATCACCAAATCAGGTTTCTATTTACAATTCAAATTTTGATGATTTTTTTTTTTTTTTTTTTTTTGATTTTTTTTTCAAAATTTAAAATTTTAGTTTTGAATACTTTTGAAAACATTATGGAAAATGGAGCATTTGCTCCTTAGAGCAAATGCTTCAATTTTCTTAATGTTTTCAAAAATCATGTTTCTCAGATGTGTCAAAATGTGTTGGTATCAGGAAATGGGTTAAGCTCTATCTCTGCAATATCAGTAATTCTATGCCTGCATCTTGCCATTGTGTGTGTGTGTGTGTTTCTGTATTCCCTCTGGCATGTTAATCATCATATCAGCATGCTTTTTCCTTCCCATTCAATATTCCTGCTTTGTCTTCACAATCAATTGCATGTTTATATAAGTGAACATTAATCATGAAAAATCTGGTTTTTGTGTTTTTTATCTGAAACTGTACAGTTGTTGATCATGATTATTACAACACCATTGTTGATTTTAGGTTCTGTTGCTCAAAAGTCAAGGTCAAAGGATAACATGTTGACAACATTGCTGTCCCATCCCTGTCCCCCTATGCCTTATGTTGAGCAATAGCTCTGTTTAATAGAATTGATCTCTGAAGTTGTTAAATATTGCACTGAAACAGTTTGAGGGAACACTCTTAGCATTTTAGCTGTATTTATTTAAGTAATAATCAATCTATCTGTGTTTTTTTGTGAATTTAACCACAGTTATGAGTTAAGGTGATACATTATTATATCACGAGGATGAAGCCCAAGTGATATAATTATTCCCACCTAAATGAGGTATATATATCTCTTTTAACCTCCATATGAATTGCAAAATGAGACCATGTGGTATCTCGGCTATTTTACTGAACTATGAAGGACATGGTTTTTTTGTTTGTTATAAACATATTTTCGTTGATATAATATTAGATATTCATATTCACCACTTGAGCATGTGTGTGCACGGCAACCCAATGTTTTATTGCAAATTTACACAGTTTTCCCTTCTTTCTGTATAGAGAGAAAGATGTTAGTCATGTTAGAATAAATGTCAAATTATAATATCTTTGTTTCTCTTTTTTACTGGGTAGGTTCTTTTATTATTTTTTAAAAAGAAAAGGGGGAAACCAGAAAGTTTTGTTGTGTTCCTTCCCATGATATTGGACTGTTTACATTTAAAATGTAATCCACATTCCAATATAAGTAAAGAATGACTTGGGTCATAGATTCCGATAATTAATGCACTTGTTTAATTACATTTGCAGTATATATTTTTCACAAGCAGCATCACTTTTTTAACCCTTACCATGCTAAATTTCCAATTTGGACTTGTTCTGTCTTGATTTTGAACTGTTTCATTAGTTATTTTTGGGGGTGCTTGCTGAAAATTCATTGACCAGGGTCAGATTGCACGGAAGTGCAGGCTTATCTTGGTCCGCATTATTCGCAAATGTAGCTATTAGTGCTCACAGCATTGTAAGAGTTGATATTGTTTGGCAGTTTGCAGTTGCAATTTACTTGCTCATATGCTTACATAAAACATGATTCTTGGATATCAAGCTGTCTTCTAATAGGAAATGATGTTTTGTCTTGCATATCACATGTCTTAGATCTTACTGATGGAGCCATTAGTGACATGCAATTAACATAGCTATCAGAAGATAAAAAAATACCCAACATGGATATGCTATGTGATAGTGTGAATAAGTTCTTGGTTAATTATTAATTTCCCCTAGAGAATGCTGAGGAAATGTTAAAAGCATATGATGGGGTTTTGTGAGATAGATTTTGTCCCTTGCTTGATGACTGAGTGAGATGTCTCTAGAAGTGGAGATTAGGTTAACCTTTCTTCCATGTGCATTTATTATTCAGTAGGGTTTTAGTGTGAACAGGCTGTCACTTCTATTCTAATGCCTACTATATAGCTTTTACTATCCATATCTGCAGCAGCATCACAACAAAGTTGTGTGTTTTTGTTTTATCTGTCTGCAGACATATTTGAGTATGTTAAGTCTTCTTTGGACTTGAAGCTTTGGCATTTTGACTGTTTATGTATACATGTGCATTTTTGTCTGTTCATCTCCCACTTACTAGTATTAACAAGAGAATCGTTTCAATCAGTGTTCAATTGATTTTTATCTAGCTTTGTGCATCGGCTTAATACATGTACATGTGTAAGTGTTCACAAGAGTGTTGTCTTCATTGTTATATCTGTCTATCACTATTCCTTCTCCTTCGCTAATTTCTTCAGATACTTTATACAGTATTGATTCACACCATGCAGGAGCAAAAGCACAGAATAGGTTCCCCTATCAACTACTAAACAACTCTGCGTTCAGTTAAAACATACTGCTCGCAGCTATTATGTATTTGGTTCCCTGCTTGCAATCTGTATGCCTCGATAAAACAGGGATGCAAATGCTAATGTTGTGATCTTTAAACGGTAACTGAACACAGGGCTGGTTTCCAAATCCCAGTCAAATCAATAAATAAAAACATAAAACTTCTGATTCGTAAAATAATCAAATTGAATATGAATTGATAAGACCATCTATATACCTGATGCTTGACTAACTCTCAGATATAGGGACAAACAAAACAATGAGCATGGTTTTACTGTCTCAATTACAATAGTACAATGTAATGAATGTTTGATATTGTGTGAAAACATTTACTTTTGAACTAAATATTAAAACAAACAAGCTGCACATGAAATAAAAATGTCATGTACAATGTATATCAGACAGGTACAACATTCCTGGCACATGACTTTTCAAATATTATCTCATTTATCCTCCTGTTTTTCTCGCCTGATTGGAACATAAATGTATACTACTCAAAATTGCAAGGCACCACATATTATGTGTTGCTGGGAAATTGAAATGGCCATATTTTCCGTTATACTTGTCCATATTTCTTAAAAAATTTCACAACCATCCTTTACAAACTCAAACATCTCAAAAAATATGTATAAGATCTTAATTTTAAGATATCGAAACAAAACAACAACAAAGCAAAATGTTTTTATTCTAAAAAAAATAACATCATTCACCAAATTTTAAATTAACATCCATTTATAGAAATTCAATATTATCTAAAATATAAGAGTTTTCAACTTAATGTTATTGTGGAATTGAAATGTCATTTGTTAATTATTTTTGTTAATTTTGTTTCTTATCAATTAAAAGAACCAATTACCGAAAAATGCATAATATATGTTTTAAAGAATAACAATAATTGTCCATTTTAGTACACATGTAATACAAAAATAATACTTTCAAGTAAAGGATTGAAAATATCTCTTCAAAAAGATATGCGGCGTTTATTATACAGATGGGGATTAAAGTCATGGAAAATGTGGAACTGTTATATGATGTTCATATTATTGTCTGTAAAGTGTATCATTTTTGGAAGTCAAAAGAAGCATAGATAAAAACTCACTTGGTTAAGTGTCCTCTTCATCATAATCAGCAGTGTGAACATTTTTGTAATGAAGCATGGAAACTGCGAAATAGACTATAATTTACTACAGATATTTGTAATGTTCAGGCCTAAACAGGTCTCAATATTCATCTAAGAGAAGTGTTTTGATAAAATAACAATATACCATGTCAGGTGGGTTATTTCTGTGGGAGTGATATTTTATGGTTTTGCCTTTATTTTAGCTCCCCTAAGCACATGTGCTCAGGATGAGTTATTATAGGATCTTTGAATGTCCGTTGACCATCCGTCTGTCATCTACAATTAATTTGTTTACACTGTTGCATCTTCATTTTTTTTAAGCAAGCATCTTCAAACTTCATGGCAATGTTTAAAGTCAATCTCTTGGTCAAGTTCAATTTTGGCTTATATCAGCTAATTATGTCAAGAGTCATGCCCCTTTTCATATATATAAAATAAATGCCTTATTTCACTTAGTTTACACTCTAGCATCTTCATTTCTCAAGCAATTATCTTGAATTTTATGACAATGTTTACTTAGTTTACACTCCAGCATCTTCATTTCTTAAGCAATCCTCTTGAAATTTTATAACAATGTTTATAGCCATAAAATCTCTTGCAAGTTGAATTATGGCTGATATTGGCAAATTATGTCAGAGTCATGCCCCTTTTAATATAAAATTATGCCAGATTTCCCTTAGTTTACACTTTAGCATCTTCATTCCTTAAGCAATCAACTTCAGACTTCATGACAATGTTTAAAGCCATTAAGTTTCTACCAGTTCATTTTTTGCTGATAATTCAGTCAGGAGTTATGGCCTTGAATTATAAAAAAAAATGCCAGATTTATACTTTGTTTACACTGTAGCATCGCAATCATCATTTACCTTATACACAATGATAATGGCAACATTATCTCAGTTGAGATCAATTAGGGCTGATATTTGACTGATACAGCTACATTTTTTTCCCTTGAAAAATCAGAACATCTGTTTTTACATTCTAACATATTCATTTTTAAGCAGTGCAGGCAAAGAAGGCAATGTTGGGTTATTTAAAGGCAATGAAGGCAGTGTTTCTCAGGTGAGCGACTTCAGGGCCATCTTGGCCCTCTTATTTAAGCAGTGCAAGCAATAAAGGCAGTGTTGCTCAGGTGAACGACTTCAGGGCCATCTTTGCCCTCATGTTTAAGCAGTGCAGGCAATGAAGGCACCGTGTTTCTCAAGTGAACGACTCCAGGGCCATTTTGGCCCTCTTGTTCTATGGATTATATTTCTGCGATCTCTGAACCCAGAAAAAAAAAATTCTGTGCTTACTCACACTATTAAAGTAAAATTGTTTGTTTAATTCAGTTTTTATTGGACATTTTCCTTTCACTCAATGGTGATCATGCACTGAATATTAAATATCATATGCTATACATTAACAAAATTTAAGACTTGCCACAAGTATAAGTTTTCCAGTAAAGTAAATTTTCAGTTGCTGGTATTTATCCTTAAAGACAGATGGCTTAATTTATCAGTAATCCCAATAAATCACACCTTCATATAGACTAGTTATGTTTATCAGCAATTTGTTCACTGATCAAGTCATTGGCATAGTTATGTGCAAAAAACATGCACAGTCTGCCTTATTTAGCATGTAATTAAGACCCCAAGGCCCTCGCCAGGTGAACCTGGAAGGTGACTCATTATGTATAATTGATTAGGGAATATGACAATGAAAAGTGGTCAGCTGTCATATTTTGTTGTTATACATGTATGATCGCTTTTCTTTATCCTTTTCATCTATTTCATCTTATTACCACCCAAATTGATTGGTTGTATTGTTCAGCTGCTAGTTGAAAAAAAACAACATTACTTCATATAAACTTTTCAGTTTTGTTTGTGTGTGTGTGTGTTTCATATACAAAATTTATTATGAAATAAACATCACAATTAAAAATTGTAGTGAGCAACATTAAGGACATATAGATGGAAGAACACACAGATGGAGATCAGTATCAAACTGTTTTAAAGGGAGGTTGAGAGTTTCATACTGTGAATAATTTTCTACTGTTAGATAATTTCCATGGATTTTATTTCTACGGTTTTGTGTTCAACTGCAGAATAGCAGAAATAAATTCCCTGCCGAAATAAACTTCCTGCAGAAATAACCATTTATATGGTAATAAGCAAAGAAGATGTAATTCAGTCAGAATACTGTATTGAATACAAAGCATATATTTCAGCAGTTGTCATCTCAACAAACAATGGTGCAAGTATAGGCATTTCCTGCTGATAAAAAGTGAATATTTTCATTCAGCTTTGTCTTACATTGTCATCATAAAGTAGGTTAAAAGTGTGAGGTTAAGCTGCTATGTTGATGTTTTGTGATGTTAAAGATGAGACAGGCAGTCAGTATAAAGCTGTGTATGTTTTCAGATGTTACAGTATAAAGCTGTGTATGTTTTGTGATGTTACAGATGAGACTGGCAGTCAGTATAAAGCTGTGTGTATGTTTTGTGATGTTACAGATGAGATAGGCAGTCAGTATAAAGCTGTGTGTATGTTTTGTGATGTTACAGATGAGACTGGCAGTCAGTATAAAGCTGTGTATGTTTTGTGATGATACAGATGATACTGGCAGTCAGTATAAAGCTGTGTGTATGTTTTGTGATATTACAGATGAGACTGGCAGTCAGTATAAAGCTGTGTATGTTTTGTGATGTTACAGATGAGACTGGCAGTCAGTATAAAGCTTGTTGTTTTGAGTACAGTATAAGCTGTGTATGTTTTGTGATGTACAGATGAACTGGCAGTCAGTATAAAGCTGTGATGTTTTGTGATGATACAGATGAACGGCAGTCAGTATAAAGCTGTGTGATGTTTTGTGATGTTACAGATGAGAACTGGTAGTCAGTATAAAGTGAGTTTTTGATGTCAGTATAAAGCTGTGTATGTTTTGTGATGTTACAGATGAGACTGGCAGTCAGTATAAAGCTGTGTATGTTTTGTGATGATACAGATGAGACTGGCAGTCAGTATAAAGCTGTGTGTATGTTTTGTGATGTTACAGATGAGACTGGCAGTCAGTATAAAGCTGTGTATGTTTTGTGATGATACCATGAGACAGGCAGTCAGTATAAAGCTGTGTATGTTTTGTGATGTTACAGATGAGACTGGCAGTCAGTATAAAGCTGTGTATGTTTTGATGTACAGATGAACGCAGTCAGTATAAAGCTGTGTATGTTTTGTGATGTTACAGATGAGACTGGCAGTCAGTATAAAGCTGTGTGTGTTTTGTGATGATACAGATGAGACTGGCAGTCAGTATAAAGCTGTGTGTATGTTTTGTGATGTTACAGTATGAAGACTGGGTGTATAAAGCTGTGTATGTTTTGTGATGTTACAGATGAGACTGGCAGTCAGTATAAAGCTGTGTGTGTTTTGTGATGTTACAGATGAGACAGGCAGTCAGTATAAAGCTGTGTATGTTTTGTGATGTTACAGTATAAAGCTGTGTATGTTTTGTGATGTTACAGATGAGACTGGCAGTCAGTATAAAGCTGTTGTTTACAGTCATATAAAGCTGTGTATGTTTTGTGATGTTACAGTATAAAGCTGTGTATGTTTTGTGATGATACAGATGAGACTGGCAGTCAGTATAAAGCTGTGTGTGTGTTTTGTGATGTTACAGATGAGACTGGCAGTCAGTATAAAGCTGTGTGTTTTGTGATGTTACAGATGAGACTGGCAGTCAGTATAAAGCTGTGTGTATGTTTTGTGATGTTACAGATGAGACTGGCAGTCAGTATAAAGCTGTGTATTTTGTGATGTTACAGATGAGACTGGCAGTCAGTATAAAGCTGTGTGTATGTTTTGTGATGTTACAGATGAGACTGGCAGTCAGTATAAAGCTGTGTGTATGTTTTGTGATGTTACAGATGAGACTGACAGTGAATTGGAAGACGAGACTGGGCCATCCCATTTGGCTGGCTCAAGTAGAGGGACTTGTAAAGCTGACCCAGGTTGTCATAGCAACCAGGGTGGTGAGGATGGGGGCAGAGCTAGTAGTGAGGACATGCCCACCAGTCAGGGGAACATCTCATCCCAGGAATCAGAATACAGGTAATTAGCATAATTCTTGTTGTCAACTTTGTCCATCGTCAGCATTGTCATCCTTGTTGGCAGCAGTTTTGTGTCCACAATTTCTTGTCTGGAGCATAAATTCAATACTAATGCATGGATTCAGTATAAACTTGGTACATGGATAATTTATGAGGTGTAGAAGTGCAGTGCAAAAGAAACTTACCTTAAGTACATCTCATTCTTGAATTATCCCTCTTAACTGATTTTGTTTGAAAATTGTCTAGAGCATAATTTCAACACTGTCACTTGGATTCACTTCAAACCTGAAACATGTATACCAGATGATGTGTAGAAGTGCAGTTCTCAAGATCCAGAACTTTACCTTCTACAATTCTCAAATAACCCCTCCCCCTTGTTTATTTTGTTAAAAGAGTTTTGTCCATAGCAAAGCAATCATCTTCAATCTTGATTACAATTTTTTAAACCTTCCCCGGTGGCTGAGTCGTTAGAGCGTTTGCCTCGGGAGCGGGAGGTTGTGGGTTTGATCCCTGGCTGCGACATACCAAAGACATTAAAAATGTACTGTTATAGCTCCTGTGCTTGGTGCTCAGCATATAAGGGTAGTTGCAGGACTGGTTGGCCCGGTGTCAGGATAATGTGACTGGATGTGGTATCATGCCACATGTCTACGGCGTGATACTGCAGTGTGGCAGCACTATATCTGTCTCAAGTAGACATCGTCTCCAAATGACCGAAATACTGTCGGTGGGATGTTAAACCCAACAAATAAACAATTTTATAACCATAATCTGTTAGCCAAGCTTGATTATGGCTGAATTTAGTTGCCTAAGTCAGGAGTTATAGCCCTTGAAGTATGAAAAGAAATAGCAGATGTTACTTTGTTTACACTCTTGCAGTCACATTTATAAAGCAATCTTGATAAAATTTATACACATTGACTATAACTGACCATATCTGATTGTTCTGCAAAAGGATTGACAGTTCTGACCCTTTAAATATCAAAATATTATAAACTGTCAATAGCATTTTGTTATTTATTCACTTATTCATTTATCCCAGATTCACCTGCTGTAGGAATTTATATATAGTAGTGCTGGATTTATGTGTAACATTTGATATATAACAGTGATGACCTGCCTGAAGAGAGTTTCCTGAATGTGGCCTCTAGTGACAGTGACACGGCTGCCTCCCCCCAGGTAAGTTCCATCCCACATGTCACATGTTGGCAGGGGCTTGTGAAGGCTCAGGAGTTTGTGGTATTTTGTCCAATCCTCTTCCAAGAAGTCAAAAGGGATTTATACCTTACTATGCCAAATTTCTTTGTTGGACTTGTCCTTTCTTCATTTTGGACAGTACCATTAGTTGTTTATGGGGGTTCCTGCTGAAAATTTATTAGTTTAAAAATATTTATAAATTAAATATTGTAATAGTACAATTCACATACATATAATACAGAATAGGATTGAACCGAAAGCTAAAGGCTTACTGCGATTTTCTCCTAAATGATAATTTGAATAGCAAACAGTACAGACAATGATCAGACTGCACAGATCTACAGGCTGATCCTAGTACACACTTGTTACAAAGGCAATCACAAGTGCCCTTTGCATTGTGAGGGTTAATGGTGTTTTGTTAGCACAGAGATTTCAAGAGCCTTCATCTTGAGACAAGTTTGTCTGTCATTTGACTCACGTGTTTAAATATTGATGAAAATCTTCTAGCTCAGTTAATTATCCTTTCCATACTGCTGAAAGTAGGCATCTTTTTTATGTATAAAAAGTGGTTTAATGAAAAGTAATCCTAAAGATATACAGTTAGTAAAAATGTTTTCATGATTAGATTTTATTAGGTTTCAATGAGTGATTTTGTTTAAAACACACACATACACCAACATGAAGATTGGTTCAGTGATGACTATAGTCAACTGTTGATGGATGGTTCCACAAGGTAGGTTTGATGGGACAGTCTGTGGGGGGATACTCTATAGATCTAGACTGGTGAGATCTGGCATAGCTTGCATTTTGACTCATTACCATTTATCTTTTTAAATCATCTTTGTAATAATGCTATAAGATTCTATCTCTTGTGCACAATGCCCAGTTTTCCCATTTTATCAATTTAATAGTTGATTATGTCCCTGTGAGCTGGCATATGGCCCAGGCCATGTTGCATATACCAACTTAAATTTATCTTATCCTTTGACAGAAGACGGGAGACCTAAACAGAAGGATATTGGACTTTATCCAGCAGCGTGAGGCGCTGAATGTCAGGGTACTCATGTATGAGGTATGGGGCAAGTCTGCATTTCACAGTCTGTGTAGCTGGAGTGTATTTAAGGAAAGCCTGTATCATTGCAATAAGTTAGACCTGTCTGGCTGAAAAATTTAAGATGCAGTAGGCATTTTACTCTTAGACTAAGAAATGTTTGTTTTTTATTTATGACTTGTGGAAGAACACTTTTGATTGTTGAATCCATTCTCAGAAGTTGAATTATTACATGAGTGGGATGCTTATCAGGGTGATAAACCACAGAACTCTGACTGCAAATGATTTGTCTGTTATACATCAGTGAAGTTTTTGGCAGAGACATTTTACGTAGCATTCTTTATGTGATGATAAAAAAATTTTATATCCCCTTCACAGCATACAGACAAAATATGATTTAACTTTAATAACACTTTGTATGTATGTAATATATTAAACACTCATACATTACACATAGCAGAACATATTTAAACGGCTATTCTGTCATTTATTTTTAGCTCGCCCAGGTATTCTCATCTCTCTGGTGCCGTTGGTGTCCTGTTCGTGAAAAACTTAACCTTAGCCATAACTTCTAAACTATTAAAGCTTCTATCATCAATATGCACATAAGTGTTCACTATCACAAGGGCTACATTCCCATCAAGGGTCATAACTCTTAGGTCCATTTATGACCACATTATCTCCCTTTTTAAAAGAAAAAAAAACACGCAGTGAAAATCTAAAATTTTGCCATAATTTCTAGACTGTTAATCATTCTGTCATCAAACTTGGCCAAAACTTCTTGACTGTTAAACATTCTGTCATCAAACCTGGCCAAAACTTATAGACTGTTAAACATTCTGTCATCAAACTTGGCCAAGACTTCTAGACTGTTAAACATTCTGTCATCAAAAGAGGCCAAAACTTCTAGACTGTTTAACATTCTGTCATCAACCTGGCCAATACTTCCAGACTGTTTAACATTCTGTCATCAAACTTGGCCAAAACTTCCAGACTGTTAAACATTGTCATCAAACTTGGCCAAAACTTCTAGACTGTTTAACATTCTGTCATCAAACTTGGCCAAAACTTCTAGACTGTTTAACATTCTGTCATCAAACTTGGCCAAAACTTCTAGACTGTTTAACATTCTGTTATCAAACTTGGCCAAAACTTCTAGACTGTTTAACATTCTGTCATCAAACTTGGCCAAAATTTCTAGACTGTTTAACATTCTGTCATCAAAAGTGGCCAAAACTTCTAGACTGTTAAACATTCTGCCATCAAACTTGGCCAAAACTTATAGACTGTTTAACATTCTGTCATCAACATCACATACTTCTTCACAATCACAACAGCTTCAATCATATCAAGGACCATGGCTCATAGATCCATTTTTACCTATGTCCCTTTAAAAAAAAAAGGACGAGCGTTGGCATCTCATGCAGTACTCTTGTTTTGTTTACTTTCACTTCACATCACTGACATACAATTATTCTCAGATGATTTCCAGTACAGTGAGTTGAGACTCATGCATATTCCATGTTCTAGGAAACTTTGTAGCTCAATATTGATGTCAGAGGAAATGCTCTCCTGTCTTAGGGATATCATACACCCCAGTGGTACAGGTTGAGGCAGAAGTGGCTAAGTTTCAGCCTCAGGCCTCATAGTATGATGATACCATCTGAAGTGTTTTAGCCATCATAAAAAAGTAAAAAATACCCACAAGTAATCTGAATATCACAGGCCTTGCCAACATGTGACATGAGGGTTGGGCCTTACCCACATAATCATTGGTGCAAAGTTCTGACAAAGAAAACTTTCAAAATATCATATCTGCCTTAGTAATTATATTGTTAAATAAATCAAATGATAACATCAAAATAGACAGTGCAGCACATTATTTAAGTACTGCATCAGTGCTAGACTGACTCTCAAATATAGAGTTCCAAGAACGCTTGTGGGAATAATGCCTGAAACATGTGTTATTGCCTGATTGAAGTTTGAACAAATGACATGCCCATACAGGTTTCTTAAATGTTCTAAATATATGAAATTAATGATACACTTGAGAAATAAAAAGAATATAAATCCTGGAACCATTTGCTGTAGCAAATATTCAGCAGTTGATAAATAATTAAGTAATTGGCCAACCAACATAAGATGCAAGTAGATGCGCTTGGTGACAGAAATACCCACTCTACCCCAGGGTGTCTGCATTATGTGTTATATGTGCACATGTGGTGTATTGGTGTGTAACAGGATGCCTGAGCTCATTCCTAATGTAGGACTCGCTCAGATTACTAACATACCCCATAATCCAAGCATATCACTTAAGTGGGTAGACCATTACACAATGTTATAACCAGCTTGAACAAACAGATGCCTTTCTTTTCTTTTTGGCGCATTTCTTTGCTAATGTTATAAATCATATGTTGATACTGTCACAGCTAACTGTACAGAGCTGACTGTATTGACTGTTGTTTAACTGTCCTGGCGTGGCTAATGTGGTAGAAGCTGAGACAGCTAATGGGTCTGGCTGTATTTTGTTTCAAGATAATGATGCCAGAAAGAAACAGTAAAGTTACCAGTAAAACATTTTAAAAGGTTTTGGAATAAGTTTTTTGTTGTGTCAGCAACTTTGAGATGAAGTTTATAGCTTTTATCATGTTTTATCGGTAGTAATAACTTACGATTTTTAAGTGGTTCTATGAATAAGCAATAGCAAATTTCACTTTGTGCATATTCCAGTACTTGAATTTTTAACTCACCTGAGCTTGTGTGCTCCAAGTGAGCTATAAGGATCATTTAATGTCCGTCATCTGTCCGTCCGTCTTTCACTCTAGCATCTTCATTTCTTAAGCAATCATCTTCAGACTTTATGACATCGTTTAAGGCCATGATCTCATGAACATATTCGATTATGGCTGATATCAGTCAATTAGGTCAGGAGTTATGCCCCTTTAAATATATAAAAATGCCAAATTTCACTTTGTTGATACTCTAGCACCTTCATTTCTTAAGCAATCATCTTCAAACTTAATGACAATATTTAAGGCCATGATCTCATGGACATGTTCGATTTTGGCTGATATCAATCTATTAGGTCAGTAGTTATGCCCCTGTAAATATATAAAAATGCCAAATTTCACTTTGTTTACACTCTTGCATCTTCATTCGCAAACAATCATCTTCAAACTTTAGGGCAATGTTTATATTCATAAAATCTCAGCCAAGTTCAATTATAACTAATATCTGTCAGTTTCAACAGGAATTATGACCCTTTTATAATGTCATCTGCTGTAAGCAGAGGTGACACATAAGAATCACTTTTCTGTCATCTGTCTGTCCATCAATCTTTCTGTCCATCAAGCTTTTTCCATCACACTTCAACAGGTGACACATGTGTTTCAAAGAAAACTTTTGTTTTATTTTGTTGACACGCTAGCATCTTCATTTCTTAAGTAATCATCTTGAAACTTCATGATAGTGTTTATAGCCATAAAATATTGGCCAAGTTTAATTATGGCTGGTATTGACCAGTTAGGTCAGGAGTTATGCCCCTTCTGATAAAAAATGACAGATTTTATACTTTGTTTCCACTCTAGCATCCCAGATTTTTACATTATTTCTTAAGAAATCATCTTCAAACTTAATGACCATGTTTCAGGCCATAAAGTCATGGCCATGTTCATTAATCGCTGATAACGATGTATCAGGTGAGGAGTTATGACCCTTTTGATATAAAAAAATTGACAGATTTTACTTTGTTTGCACTCTTGCATCCTCATCTTCAAACTTTATGACAATATTAATGGCCTTAATCTCTCAGATAAGTCTAATTATTGCTGTTAAAGGCCAATTCATTCAGAAGTTATGGGTCTTGAATGATTAAATATTTGCTAGATTTTTACCTTTTTTTTTACACTCTAGCATATGCAATTATTAAGCAATCTTCATTTAACTTATACACAAAGATAATGGCAAAAGTATCTCAGTTGAGTTTGATTTTGGCTGATATTGATAGAGCTACATTTTAGGCCTTTGAAATATCAGAACATCAACTCATATTTGCCGTTTTTACACTCTAACATCTTAATTTCTTGAGCAGTGCAGGCCACTTTAGGGCCATCTTGGCCCTCTTGTTCTCTGTATTCCATATCAGGACATGACCCACAACTTGTATAAAAGGCATAAAGCATATATTATGGTTCACAGGTAATACATATAAAGTCAATAATTTTTAAATTTTTTTCTCTATATTACCATGCTAGCCACTTGAGCTGGATGTGCTTAAGAGTGATCTAAAGGAGGCGTCAATCAAATGTTCCATGGAGAAGCTTATGGACTTCCTGGATGAAAAGGTATATCTCAGGGCATAGTTTTGTCTCACTTTTGGCTTCATTTATGTCCTGTTAGAGTAAAGTAAGGGATGGATTTTTTTCCTGCTTTGTTTGTCTGTCCATCCCGTTCGTCGGTCCGTCCATCTGTCATAATAAATTTTGTCCGGAGTATATCTTTGTCAGGAGTATAACAAAAAACTATAAGAGTTATCAACATGAAACTTAATAGGTAGAAAGATCTCAATGAGGGGAAGTGTAGTGTACACGATTCATAACTCTGTTTGCATAATTTAGGAGGTATTGCCCTTTGTTATTTTTCATACTTAAATTTTGTCTGGAGCTCATAAGTATAATAAAGCTCCATCAAGTGACAAAGTTTAGGGAGCATCCACTGGTTCTGCCAGTTCTTGTTATTATATTTTCATAGTGCTTTGCATAATAGTATTAAATCTATTGTTATCATGTATATGGAGTCAAAAAGTGTGTGCTGTTTCTCATATCTTTTGTCAATTTTTCTGTAAATCTTAATTTTGCATTATTTTCTTTAAGTTTTCCATGATGATATTTGATATTTGTTAAATGTTTGTTCTTAGCTATGAGGAAATCATGTACATTATATTTTTGATTTGATAATATATGTATACATACTTATAACAAGTACTTTATGTTGCTATTTTGTCTTCTGACCTTTCTTTTTAAATGAGCTTTTACCAAGGTCAAAGCTTTGTAAATATTTAGTAAGAAAATGAGGATACTGCATTTATTTCTGAAACATTGAAATTGAAATCCAGATAACAAGTATAGGGATAGTTTGTGATTGACCTAAGTCTGTACATCAGTCAGGAAGTAATGTATTGCTCAAAATATTCATCAGTCACTTGTTTGATATTGAAGTCCCTCATTGCATGATACAGAATGTAATGATTTAATTGTTTTATTGATGCAGTGCATAGCATTCACCACAAAGAATGCCAGACAGAGGAAGACAAGCGCACGTGGCAAGAGGGGTGGTAAACGATACTAGGTACCAGACACTGGTAGCATACACCAGACTGGAATACAGACAGCAATTAAGGAAGTAAAGTGTATGGATGTATGCAGAAGTGTGACATTGGGATGACATGCAGGGAGATTAAAAAACAATCAAGAATCTTTCAAGAAGTCTAGATATATAGGGTTCATTGGTGAATATTGTGTGTTCCAGAACATTTTTGCTTCTCTAGTTTTCCCCTTACATGATGTTGTCCTGGAGGCATCTGTCATGAGCAAGTCTGCAGGTTTGAGTGGAACATGAAGGGGAATGTTTCAGCTATAGTTTAGTTATACATGTACCTAATACACTGCTCATTAGACAGTACCAGTTTGTTCTGTATTGAATTTCTCTAATTTAATGAATATTAATGACTAATGATATTTGAGAAAAGGATGTAGGAAGTTGTTTGATGAGTGTTTGAAGGCTTTAATAATGTAAAGTGTGTTCCTGTTTATATGGGCATTAATTGTATCTAAGGAATATGGTAGTTAGAGATAAATATGTGACCGTTACACTGGTACATGTACAAGCATATGGAAATGATCCACAGACAGAACTAATACTGACATATTCTACCAAACTTTGTCAGGAATAGCGTAATTTTTGTTTGATTTTAATATGAATTGAAGATAATAATGATGCTTATTGTTTGATATTTTATTTTCATGTGTATATACTGGATGTTTTGATCATGTGTGATATTTCAGAAGGGTTAATTTGTTTGCTATTTTATATCATATTTATATAGCATCAGTTTAGATTTTTTTTAATATTTGGATGTGGTTTGACCTTCAAAGCATCTCCTGCTATAGTTGTTTTTAAATTTGCCTCTCCTTTATTATGGCTAAAAATAGTTCAACAGTAAGTTTTCCACACCATCACTTGGTGATGTTGATTTTTGTGTTGCCTGTGTAGCATAATAGACACATAGAGATCTCTTTGTCTGTTATGGTTGTCGGCAGTGGCATCATCTTCACATTTTTCTGTCTGTAGCATAACTTAATATTACTTGGATTCACTCCAAACTTGGAAGATGGAAATCTTATATGTTGTAGAAGTTCAGTGCATATTAACTATAACTCTAACTTCCCTAGTTCTTACATTATCTCCCTTAGTTGATTTTGTTAAAAAAAAATACTATGTGATGCATTCAGTCTGAACTTTGAAATAATCATTAGATGTAAAAGTGCAGTGTTCAGGGACCTTAACTCTAGCTTATTTAATTATAGAGTTATACCCCTTAGTTCATGTCACTTTTTCTTGTCCACTTGATAACTTCACCATTATTGCTCCAAATTTGGAGCATGGATAATCTTTGAGGGGTTAAGGTTTGCTGGACAAGTTTCATAACTTTAGCTAATTTAATTCTTGAATGTTCCCCCTCAGTTGATTTTGTAAAAAAATAAGTATATGTTTGGAGCATGTTTTCAGTACTATATGATGGAATCACTCCAACTTTGGAAAATGGATACCTTATGAGGTGTAGAAGTGCTGCTCTCTTAAGCCGTAATTTTACCTCTCTATAATTTTTTTAACTACCTCCAGAGTTCATTTTGTAAAAAAGTTTTGTCCAAAGTATAATTTCAATACCATGTGGTGGATGCAATCCAACTTGGATCATAGATACCTTATTGGGGTGTAATGCATAGGGAGCCTTTATATTGCTTGATGTGCCCCCAGCATAGCATGGCAAATACATAGTGATTACTTTAACATGGGTGTTGTTGTCAAATGATTTTACAATGTTTTGCATAGAATTACTTTATGTAGGTAGAATCCAAAATAATTTAATTTTGACCTTTACATATACATAATGATTGGTATAGTTAATTATATCCAGACAGAAGTAATCTGTAAATGCAGAGCTTGCTTAAGGCAAGTTAAACTGTACATGATATTTTACAGAAAACAGAATCTTCATTTTTTTAAAATTATTTTGTAATTAAAAAAAAATCAGAGATCAATAAAGATAAATCAGCTGCAACTTTCTTTCTTTGTCAACATACCAGCTTATAAAAGAATCTGATTCATTTTGTGTGTGTGTGTTGGCTAATGAGTGTCTTTTGCCAGTGTGGAATGAGTGTGACCTAATGCAGAGTGAAAAAAAAAAGTTTTGTTCATGAATACAATAAATATGTATAAGTACAAATTTTAAGCATGCTAACCTGCTAGTTGTTCCTTTGAGACAGCATCATTCTATGGAGTTTATGTTATATAACAAATGTATGTCTCTCTTATATCAGTCAGTGTGGCAGCACTATATCTGTCTTAAGTAGACATTGTCTCCAAATGACTGAAATACTGTCAGTGGGACATTAAATCCAATAAACAAACAAACAAACAAACATGTCTCTCTCATGACTCCACACTGTGCGCCTGACCAATACTTTGCTTCGGGATTTATGACCCAGTATACATTTTATATGATCACTCAGACAGAAAAGATCACGACAGTTTCATCATTTTTTTTCACAAAACATTCAAAATTTCCTGATTCTTTGTATATTGATTGTATTTTATCTGATCTACTGAAATATGAAAAAAAAAAGGTTACCACCAGCCTTAGAAAAAAATATTAGTGTTTCTATTTTTATACCCCCCGCAAAACAAAGTTGTAAGGGGGGTATACTGGATTCAGCTTGTCTGTCTGTTTCTTTGTCCGGGCTGTAACTCAAAAAGTATAAAAGATATCAAGATGAAACTTCATATGTGGATAGATCTCATTGAGGGGGAGTGCAATGACCAAGAACCATAACTCTCTGTGTCACGTAATTTTTGAGTTATTGCCCTTTGTAAATTTTCATACTTAATTTTTGTCCGGGCCGTAACTCAAAAAATATAAAAGATATCAAGATGAAACATCATATGTAGATAGATCTCATTGAGGGGGGCGTACAGTGACCAAGAACCATAACTCTCTGTCGCGTAATTTTTCCTTGTTGAGCCAATACATTTACATGTCTCTGACCTACATGTTATTTGTATTAAAATCCCTGTGACAAAGCGACATGCGGGGGGTTATTTGCGCCATTACGATGGCAGTTCTAGTTATTCCCTATATAGTAGTAGTTTGGAATGAAATTGCACCTATGAAAGTAATTTTTTTTCTTCAAGTGAATTAAAGTTTGATAGTAAATGTTATGTTGTGTTACTGGTGAAATATCAAATTTAATGAAACAAAATGAGTTTCGGATTTACTAAGTATCTTCATTTATTAAATACCCTTACATATAGCTAAAACAAACATTTATTATGGAAACAAAAGATCAAATTAACAGTATTTGTTTTAAACTTTTTTAGTCCCCTACCGGTGTTCACACCGGAGGGGACTATAGGTTTGCCCTCCGTCTGTCCGTCCGTCTGTCTGTCTGTCCGCTCAAATCTGGATCCCACGATAACTTAATAACTAAGCAAGCTAACTTGATGAAACTTGGTTTATGACTAGATGCCAGGGTGTAGATTATGCACGTCATTTTATTTTTGTTCTTCGACTAAAATTGTGGTTGCTATGGTAACGGAAATGGTGAAAATATGGCAAAAATGGGATCCCGCGATAACTTTATAACTAAGCAAGCTAACTTGATGAAACTTGGTATATGACTAGATGGCAATGTGTAGATTATGCACATTGTTTTATTTTTTTTATTCGACTAAAATTGTGGTTGCTATGGTAACGGAAATAGTGAAAATATGGCAAAAAAATGGGATCCCGCAATAACTTTATAACTAAGCAAGCTAACTTGATGAAACTTGGTATATGACTAGATGGCAATGTGTAGATTATGCACATTGTTTTATTTTTTTTATTTGACTAAAATTGTGGGTGCTATGGTAACGGAAATAGTGAAAATATGGCATATTGAGTCAAGGTGGAGCCAGTAGGGGACTTCATGTGTTGCATACAACACCAGTTACTTGTTTTTTCTAATGTTCAAACTTTCAGATTTTTAGCTCACCTGAGCCCTATGTGCGCTAGGTGAGCTTTTGTGATTAAACTTGGCAGGGATGATCCTTGGGTGAATGACTAAATAAGAAAATTGTAAATTCATCTCCTTCAAAACTATGGGCAAGATTTCAGAATGTTTTAGTATAGATGTTCCTTTGGTAACCCTTTACTCAGGTGAGCAATCAAGGGCCTTTATGGCCCTCTTGTTTTTATTGTTTCAATGAATATTATTTAGGTACTTATCCATAAGATAAAGCTTAATAACAGTAGATCACCAGGCTAAGGACACCATTTCGTGGCTATATTTAGATACACTTGTATCTTAAAACGAAAAATAATTCATAATTCTAAATTATAACATTTTCCATATTATTTTCTATGCATTTACATCCATGCAAGAAATTTCAATATGGTCTTCTAAAGACAGAGTTGGCATTTCTAATTTAAGATGTTAGTGACCTGTTATTTGTGAATTTTGTGTATTGCCCTCTTAGCCTTATAAATGGAATCAACAATTCAAATAGATGACTTAATTAAAAACAAAATCTCAAAATTTAGAATTTTTCCTTGGAATATACATGTTACCGAAATTCATAACCTGTAACTGATACAGTACAGGAGTAATGCTTCTAAAGTATTGCAATGCTATGCTCACCTTTGACAAAAGTGAAATTATGTCTTCCCCAATATAAATATGGGGGAGACATATTGTTTTTGGCAGAATCGTCTGTTTGTCACACACATTTTGTCCTAAAGATAACTCCTCTTATTTTTGTGCTATTGAAATGAAATTTGATTTATGGAAATAACTTGATGACATTATTATGCACAAGGTCCGTAACTCTGCCATCAGTTTTTGGTTGTTGTTGTTTTTGGAGGTATCCCCGTTTTCACATTTTCTTGTGCTGAAGATAACTCCTGTTCCATACATGCTATTGAAAAGAAATTGATGTGCACAAGGTCCATAACTATTGCTTCAGTATTTTTAGAGTTATTTCCTCTTTTCACCATTTCCTCACTGCAAAATAACTATACTTTTTCCCATCATCCTAACTGTTATTTTAAATGTGGAAAATAACAACGTGTGCCTATTTCAAGTCACTGCAAAAGTGAGCTAATGTTTTGGTAGCTTAAATCATGGTAGATCTACTACTTTTCAAAGTTAAGAAAGCAGACCGTGATGAGAGGGCTCATGTCACTGTGTGAGTTTGTAGTTTGGGTGGGCACCACTTTACTATGAAAACACACCTCTAGTTGTCCAAAGGCAAATAAAGTTTCTTTTTTGATTAAGTACTGTAAAACCAGAAATTATTTCACTCGTTTTAAGGTAGCGGTTTTCACGGCAAGTATGAAACTGCATACTTAAATTGTCGCGAAATTATTCATGTATCTTTAAAATCGCAAACTTTTGTCGTTTTTAAAGCTTACATTGTCAACACCTTAAAGTAATAAAGCTACTAATTGCTTGACAAATTCAGTCTTTATTGGACATACGATATCCTCACTAAATAAATCGACATTTCCAAAAAGAGTCAAATTTAGTAAATCCTTTGCAGTTTAATCCAGCGTTCGGTAAAAACGGAGGCAAAATTTAATTCAGGGTCCAGGAACATTTTTAACGTAGCACAATTTTACCAACGTCGACAAAGTTGTTGCATGTAAAATAACTCAAACTAACACAGTTTGCCAGAGAATATAAACTTTTATAAACTCTTAACAACTTTAACCAACAGCTGAGCTGAACGTTTACCAAACGTCGGTCCAAACGTCGCATCTAGTGAACCCAGCCATGCTTGAAGTTCATGTAAAGGAAATTAGCGTGGTTAACTAAGATGAGGTAGGTACAAAAACGGCCATAGAGGAAATGTAAAAAAAATAAATAAGTACGGCGTGTTAACGGGCGTTCAAATGCGACCAACTAAGTTGAAATTCGAACAAACTTTGCTAGAATTGACCAGGGTTGCACTACGTCGCACTACGTTGAACGACGTTCAAAGTATGCATAAAACAGAAAATTAGGGTTGTAATATTACACTAGCAAGACGCCATTGGTGCACCAAGCCCAATTATGTCACTGTTGCCAATATGGTATGTGCAACGAATTTAGATTGCAACATAACTTGTTCTGGTTATGCAACGTCTGTTACCGCTATGGAGTGCAGCTATACTTCTACAGAATGCTTATCTTATGTTGTTCATTCCTGTTTGTTTATTCTGTACCTTGTATATAGCTGCTATTGGCTGTGTTACACATAACACGATCCAGAATAATGTATAGCTATCGTACAGACATATCTTGTTAAGAGACCTCCACTGACTACTTTCAGGTCGATCTTGCCAGATACCTTCGATACCCAAATCACATTCTCGAGTCAGATATTACGGACATAAAACTGGGTCAAATTTAACTGATATAAACGGTCACGGCCTTACTGAAGATGCGGACACGACAATTGCGCTTTTGTATCTGTACGAGACAACATTGCTGCTATTTTATTCCTCTATTTTTGGTTCTTATTCTTCCACAGCACCATATATATCAAAATCACAGCAACATTTATTTAAACCACTGCACCATATAATTTAAACGACTTCACCATATATCAAAACGACTTCACCATATATCAAAAGCACAGCAACATTTATTTAAACCACAGCACCATTTAATTAAAACGTCACCATATATCAATACGACTTCACGATATATCATAACGACTTCACTATATATCAAAAGCACAGCACCATTTAAAAACGACTTGACCATATATCAAAACGACTTCACCATATATCAAAAGCACAGCACCATTTATTTAAACAACAGCACCATATCTCGAAACGACTTCACCATATATCAAAACGACTTCACCATATATCAAAAGCACAGCACCATATATGAAGACCACAGCACCATATATCAAAAGCACAGCACCATATATCAAAAGCACAGCACCATATATCAAAAGCACAGCACAATATATCAAAAGAAAATCACACCATATTTCAAAAGCACAGCACCATATATCAAAAGCACAGCACCATTATCAAAATCACACCATTTATCAAGAGCACAGCACCATTTATCAAAACACAGCACCATTTATCAAAACACAGCACCATATATCAAAAGCACAGACCCATTTATCAAAAGCACAGACCCATTTATCAAAATCACAGCAACATATATCAAAATCACACCATATTTCAAAAGCACAGCACCATATATCAAAAGCACAGCACCATATAACAAAAGCTTTGCACCATATATCAAAATCACAGCACCATATATCAAAATCACAGCACCATATATCAAGACCACAGCACCATATATCAAAAGCACAGCACCATATTACCAAAATCACAGCATCATATATCAAAAGCACAGCACCATATATCAAAAGCACAGCACCATTTATCAAAAGCACAGCACCATATATCAAAAGCACAGCACCATATATCAAAAGCACAGCACCATATATCAAAAGCACAGCACCATATATCAAAAGCACAGCACCATATATCAAAAGCACAGCACCGTTTATGAAAAGCACAGCACCAATTATCAAAAGCACAGCACCATATATCAAAAGCACAGCACCATTTATCAAGACCACAGCACCATATATCAAAAGCACAGCACCATATACCAAAATCACAGCACCATATATCAAAAGCACAGCACCTTATATCAAAAGCACAGCACCATTTATCAAGACCACAGCACCATATATCAAAAGCACAGCAAAAGCACAGCACCATATATCAAAACCACAGCACCAAATATCAAAACACAGCACCATATATCAAAACCACAGAACCATTTATCAAAAGCACAGCACTATATATCAAAAGCACAGCACCATTTATCAAAACCACAGCACTATATATCAAAACCACAGCATCATTTATCAAAAGCACAGCACCATATATCAAAACCACAGCACCATTAATCAAAATCACAGCCATTTATCAAAAGCACAGCACATTTTCTCAAAATCACAGCACCATTTATCAAAAGCACAGCACCATTTATCAAAATCACAGCACCATTTATCAAAAGCACAGCACCATTTATCAAAATCACATCACCATTTATCAAAATCACAGCACATTTTATTAAAATCACAGCACCATTTATCAAAAGCACAGCACCATATATCAAAATCACATCACCATTTATCAAAACCACAGCACATTATATCAAAATCACAGCACCATATATCAAAAGCACAACACCATTTATCAAGACCACAGCACCATATACCAAATTCACAACACCATATATCAAAAGCACAGCACCATATACCAAAATCACAGCACCATATATCAAAAGCACAGCACCATATATCAAAAGCACAGCACCATTTATCAAGACCACATAACCATATATCAAAAGCACAGCACCATATATCAAAAGCACAGCACCATATATCAAAAGCACAGCACCATTTATGAAAAGCACAGCACCAATTATCAAAAGCACAGCACCATATATCAAAAGCACAGCACCATTTATCAAGACACAGCACCATATATCAAAACCACAGCACCATTTATCAAAAGCACAGCACCATATATCAAAACCACAGCACCATTTATCAAAATCACAACCATTTATCAAAAGCACAGCACATTTTATCAAAATCACAGCACCATTTATCAAAAGCACAGCACCATTATATCAAAAGCACAGCACCATATATCAAAAGCACAGCACCATTTATGAAAAGCACAGCACCATTTATCAAGACCACAGCACCATATATCAAAAGCACAGCACCATATATCAAGTCCACAGCACCATATATCAAAAGCTCAGCACCATATATCAAAATCACAGCACCATATATCAAAAACACAGCACCATTTATCAAAATCACACACCATTTATCAAAAGCACAGCACATTTATCAAATCACAGCACCATTTATCAAAAGCACAGCACCATTTATCAAAATCACAGCACCATTTATCAAAAGCACAGCACACTATATCAAAATCACAGCACCATTTATCAAAAGCACAGCACCATTTATCAAAAGCACAGCACCATTTATCAAAATCACATCACCATTTATCAAAACCACAGAACATTATATCAAAATCACAGCACCATATATCAAAAGCACAGCACCATTTATCAAGACCACAGCACCATATATCAAATCAGCACCATATATACAAAACCACAGACCATTTATCAAAAGCACAGCATCAT
Organism: Solen grandis; assembly: GCA_021229015.1. Lineage (NCBI taxonomy): Eukaryota > Metazoa > Mollusca > Bivalvia > Adapedonta > Solenidae > Solen > Solen grandis. The sequence goes on from CM037789.1 coordinate 7,808,849, forward strand.
TTATCAAGACCACAGCACCATATATCAAAAGCACAGACCTTTTTCAAAATCACAGCACCATATATCAAAAGCACAGCACCATTTATCAAGACCACAGCACCATATATCAAAAGCACAGCACCATATATCAAAATCACAGCACCATTTATCAAAACCACAGCACCATTTATCAAAACCACAGCACCATTACCAAATCACAGCACTATATATCAAAAGCAGAGCACCTTTTATCAAAAGCACAGCACCATTTATCAAGCACAGCACATATTCAAATCCACAGCACCATTTTTCAAAATCACAGCACCATTTATCAAAAGCACAGCACCATTTATCAAGACCACAGCACCATATATCAAAAGCACAGCACCATATATCAAAACCACAGCACCATATATCAAAAGCACAGCACCTTTTATCAAGACCACAGCACCATATATCAAAATCACAGCACCATATATCAAAATACCAGCACCATTTATCAAAATCACAGCACCATTTAACAAAATCACAGCACCATATATCAAAATCACAGCACCATATATCAAAAGCATAGCACCATATATCAAAATCACAGCACCATATATCAAAATCACAGCACCATATATCAAAAGCACAGCACCATATATCAAAAGCATAGCACCATATATCAAAATCACAGCACCATATATCATAATCACAGCACCATATATCAAAAGCGCAGCACCATATATCAAAAGCATAGCACCATATATCAAAATCACAGCACCATATATCATAATCACAGCACCATATATCAAAATCACAGCACCATATATCAAAACCACAGCACCATATATCAAAATCACAGCACCATTTATCAAGACCACAGCACCATTTATCAAGAGCACAGCACCATATATCAAAAGCACAGCACCATTTATGAAAAGCACAGCACCTTATATCATAACCACAACACCATATATCAAAATCACAGCACCATATATCAAAACCACAACACCATATATCAAAACCACAGCTCCATATATCAAAACCACAGCACCATATATCAAAATCACAGCACCATATATCAAAATCACAGCACCATATATCAAAACCACAGCACCATATATCAAAAGCACAGCACCATATATCAAAATCACAGCACCATATATCAAAACCACAGCACCATGTATCAAAACGACTTCACCATATACCAAAACTACAGCACCATATATCAACACTACAGCACCATATATCAAAACTACAGCACCATATATCAAAACTACAGCACCATATACCAAAACTACAGCACCATATATCAACACTACAGCACCATATATCAAAACTACAGCACCATATATCAAAACCACAGCTCCATTTATCAAAACGTCACCATCATTTAAGAAGTATATACTAAAGGCAGCTATGGCGTTCCATAAACAATAGTTTAAACTTAAGATAGGTCGTACTACGTTTTATACGTTTAACTAAAGCCAACTGCCGTCATTAAGAGTCGTCTAACGGTCTACTACGTGCGTGACAGTAAAATTTGACCACGGCTAAGCTGTTCGAGCAATGCCGCGGTTGGTAGTGTTAAGGTCCTTGTCTATATCTCGAAGTGACACAGGTTCGAAAAAAGGGAAATCAATTAATCAATATGCATGCAAATATCTTTTGTTTATTAATTTAAAACGCAGCTACACTCTTGTTATTATTGTAATTTAATATACAATATACCGATGGCCGAATGATTAGAGCGTCCGCCTCAGGAGCGGGAGTCATGGGTTCGATCCCCGACCGCGAAATACCCAAGTCGTTAAATATGGTACTGTAGCTCCCTGGTTGGCGCTCAGCATATATACAGACTAGATTCAGGGCTGGTTGGCCTAGTGTCAGGATAATGTGAATGAGTGTGGATTCGTGTCACCTGTCTACAGCGTGAATAACGTAGAATTGGGTTATCATTTCGGGAGGCCGTAGACCTTTCATTTACAAACCTTACGTTTGCAGGGGGAAAAAATGGAGGAAATGCGGTGGAATACCTCTAAGCTCTAGTGGAATGTCCGATAGTGGTAGATAGAGAATCTTGAATAATATAGATGTCAGAGCTCATTGCCGTTACATCAGAATGTGAGCAAGAGAAACTGATCTTTTTTTTTATTATTAACCTAACATTGATATCACCACAGGAATATTCTAATTTAGTAAAGTTGGTCACCTAGACGTAAGTCGTGTCAGCCGCGAAGGAGAAAATTGTTCCGGCACTTATATCAATATACCGTAATTGGAATGAATTATATCTATCAAGCGAACTAACAAATTGATTGGTGAGAGTTCCTTGAGATGAGAAAAAAATCATTTGTGTTACGAGCGTATCGTGTTGCCTTTAGAAAGAAAATAAAATCAAATGCCGTTAATATCGCCGTTTAATCAAATCCCTTTGCTTGTCGATTTATGCACCTACCTGAGTTTTGCCCAAGGATGGGGGAGACTGGCATACACGAAGACCGTTCCCGACAGGTGGGAATTTGACAGACCGAATCTAGCAAGGTTCTAGCAAGCATGTATTATGATGTGGGGATTTTGACAAACTGCTCATAAAAGATGAAATATGTCCCGCACCCCAGTCAGAGAAATCTTAGATTCGATCACCGGCTGCGACATACTAAAGTCTTAAAAATGGTACTAGTATAGCTCCCTTGCTTGGCGCTCAGCATATAAGGCTATTTCCAGGACTGGTTTGCACGGTATCAGGATAAAGTGGCTGGTTGTGGTATCAGGCCGCATATCTATGGTTTGATACTGCAGTGCGGCAGCAGTATATCTATCTCGAGTAGTCTCCGAATGGTTGAAATACTGTCGATAGAACTTGAAACAAAATAAACAACTATGTATTGTCTTCATATTAGAATGATGAGAACTAAAAAAATCGTTTTAATCAATAACCTTATTGAAACCTGGTTAAACGTTACTAATTTGTCTTGTAATGTGTCAGGTAATGTGTCTTGGAATGAGTCCTGTAATGTGTCTTGTAAAGTGGTATGTTATGTGCCCTAAAATGTGTTCTGCAATGTGTCTTGAAACGAGTCTTGTAATGAGTCTTGTAAAGTGGTATGTTATGTGCCCTGTAATGTGTTCTGTAATGTGTCTTGTAATGTGTCCTGTAATGTGTCTTGTAACGTACCTTGTCATGTGGCATGTAGTGTGTCTTGTAACGTATATTGTAATGTGGCCTGTAATGTGTCTTGGAATGTGTCCTATAATGTGTCTTGTAATGTGTCCTGTAATGTGTCTTGTAACGTACCTTGTCATGTGGCATGTAGTGTGTCTTGTAACGTACCTGGTAATGTGGCATGTAGTGTGTCTTGGAATGTGTCCTGTAATGTTTCTTATAATGTGGCATGTAGTGTGTCTTGTAACGTACCTTGTAATGTGGCATGTAGTGTGTCTTGGAATGTGGCGTGTAATGGGTTCTGTAATGTGTCTTGAAGTCTTGTTATGTGGCATGTAGTGTGTCTTGTAACGTATCTTGTAATGTGGCATGTAGTGTGTCTTGTAACGTACCTTGTAATGTGGCATGTAGTGTGTCTTGTAATGTGGCGTGTAATGGGTTCTGTAATGTGTCTTGTAACGTATCTTGTTATGTGGCATGTAGTGTGTCTTGTAACGTATCTTGTAATGTGGCATGTAGTGTGTCTTGTAACGGTACCTTGTAATGTTGCATGTAGTGTGTCTTGTAACGTACCTAGTAATGTGGCATGTAGTGTGTCTTGTAACGTACTTGTTATGTGGCATGTAATGTGTCTTGTAACGTACCTTGTAATGTGGCATGTAGTGTGTCTTGGAATGTGTCCTGTAATGTGTCTTATAATGTGGCATGTAGTGTGTCTTGGAATGTGTCCTGTAATGTGTTTTGTAATGTGCCATGTTATGTGTTCTGTAGTGTGTCTTGGAATGTGGCATGTAGTGTGTCTTGTAATGTGTTCTGTAATGTGTCTTGTAATGTGGCATGTAGTGTGTCTTGTAATGTGGTCTGTAGTGTGTCTTGGAATGTGGCATGTAGTGTGTCTTGTAATGTGTTCTGTAGTTTGTCTTGGAATGTGGCATGTAGTGTGTCTTGTAATGTGTTCTGTAATGTGTCATGTAATGTGTCTTGTAATGTGGCATGTAGTGTGTCTTGTAATGTGTTCTGTAGTGTGTCTTGTAATGTGGCATGTAGTGTGTCTTGTAATGTGTTCTGTAGTGTGTCTTGGAATGTGGCATGTAGTGTGTCTTGTAATGTGTTCTGTAGTGTGTCTTGTAATGTGGCATGTAGTGTGTCATGAAATATGTCCTGTAATGTGTCATGTAATGTGGCTTGTAATGTGTCCTGTAATGTGTCCTGTAATGTGGCATGTATTTAGGATTTAACATTAACATTAAGGTCCACCCCTTCAGATAACTAAGACATTTACATTTTGATCTATAGAAAATATGTTCGTAAAGCGTCATTTAATCAGCATTATCAATCGATGCGCATTCTTTATCTTGGCCGTCAAGGTTTATGTGATATAGCATTTGTTATAACCTATAATGGCTGTTCGTGCCTCACTGAATGATACACGCTGATACTAGATATGGACGTGTTTTCTTTTGAAGATTAAGATTTTATTTAGTTGCATTTTTGTTAATTCTGTTTTTGAAGAGGCTTTCCAACCTAGGTGGTTTTACCACCATCTTGGAAATGGTTCCATCCACCGGTTCAACTTAAACATTGTTTGAACCATCGTCTTCACGTCTTCACGTAACGTAACACAACATTTTTCTATTTGGTTTAATCTCAGTCCCCCCCCCCCCCATTTATTTGCTCATTTTTCCCTTGGGTTTTTGCCCCAGTTATTTCCCATATTATGCCCAAGAATTTATTCCCAGGGCTTTTCCAAAGGTGTTTTTGCCCAAGTTTTATCCCTAGGTTTTTGCCCCAGGTTTTTCTGCCCAAGGTGTTCACTCCATATATTTTGCCCAAGGCTTATTTTGCCCAAAGACTTTGCCAAACAACCAAAATAAACTCCCTAGCAGTAATGTATTGTATAACCCCCATCTCACGAGGACAAAATATGCGATTGGCAATACGTATAAATCGTTTGTTAAACTAGTCTTTATCTCATGGTTAATATAATTCGCAGTGTCAAAGAATGCATTTCATCTTTGCATCCTGGCGTGCAGCGAAGTATTTTCGCAATATATATATATATATATATATATGCGTTTTGGATCGCTGGACGAAACCACACTTTTCAGTAGCTTCAAAGACGTTGTAGACCAAAAGATACATTACTCAAATCAGATTATGAAGGAAATCTCGTTTACACTCGGCGCGACCGCAATATTGTGGGAAATAGCCGGTGCGCTTGCAGTGTAAAACAGTAAAACTTAAATTAAAACTGCGGAAGCGGTTGAATACTTTTAGTCTCAATTTAAATACATGCAACACTGCACGACAAATTAATTGACATATTATAACAACTTATTGCTTTGGAGGATGAGGTTTAAGTCAATCATGACTTTAGGATTTTTAACAAAACTTTTTCACTTTTAGCCCATCTTGGATGAAATGCACTTCATCAAGCCCAGTCATGAAGTCAGTATACAGTGAATGTAAATTAACTTACATTTTTTGTGTTATGTAGCTCATTATTTTGGTTTTAGTCGTGAAGTATCAAACAGGTATCGGACAATATGTCAAGTAAATCAAACATTTATTACGGTTGATTATTGAAATAACAGATGTATACACCCTATTTTTGCGCAATTTATGATTAAAGGATTAAAGAATAGGACAAAAAAACACTTTATTCAAGTATTATTCAACTATACAAAATTAATGAATCGTTCTACTGATCGTTGTTTTGCTGTCGCTTAGTAACACTGAACTCTCGCTCTGGCGCGCACCTATATACGATATTTCGCTGAGTAGCATATCTTTTGGTTTAAGTCTTTGGTAGCTTGAAATGAAATTTATTGTCGTAGCCGACTTGATTGTATCACTCAGCGTACACTACCGCATCCATGGGATACGATTCTGTGCTAACGAATATCGATTGAATGTAATGCAGATGTTCGAATCATAAGGGCTTATTGCTTTAAATGTTTAAATACTTTTACTTAAATCGACAAAACCCAAACGCAAATCTAATTAACATAGATATATGGTATATTTACTATCCATGTTAAAACGATCAGTTAAATTGACAACCACATCCCGGTCTCGTATAGTTTGAATAATTTACATTTAATACGGCATCATCATTCCCGAGTGGTAAATGTAGCATCATAAAACTGAATCAGTCAGTTTTATCTAGAACGTGCAGGATTAACGAGGCATTTACGATGAGAAACATAAGTTTAAGGTATGCATAATTGATGTTGAGAGATTCTACTTGTTCGATTTTAATTTGTGTTCGATATTTTAACCACAACCTGCTTTATATATATTTTAATTTCTATATTGATGGTAAAATGCATCATTTTTCAAAACATTTTCAATACAAAATTACTAAGAAAGTAACTAGTTACCGACGATAGTTAGCGATTTAATTAAGTCAAAAACATATTCAATAGAGATATGAAACTGTCCGAAATAACGTGTGTTTTTTGTTGTTGTTTTTTTGTGTGTTTTTTTTCGTGGCGAAGAAAACAACAAACCGGGATATAAAAGAAATCTCTCTGAGACGTTTAACATCTTGCAGA
>CM037789.1:7815635-7865635 GCA_021229015.1 Solen grandis
CGCTAAACAGACATACGCTTTAAGGAGATCTTCGATCTAATGAGAGACAAATCGGTAATAAACTGAAGAGAAAACTTTATATTTATAAATGATATGAGCAATTAAACACATTCCATGTTATCTCGCGGTCATATGATCGAACACGTACCTTAACGAGAGCTTCTTTTGATTTGCTCTTTACCTATATCAGAGTTGCGGATCTCTGTTAAGCTATTAGGTCTTTGATAAAGTTTGAAGTTTTTGGAACAATAAAAAGAACCTCCTTTGAGTGAATAATATGCTCTTAATTACATGAAAAGGGACAGTATATGGGGTTTATAGGAAATATACACTCAGTTTCAATATGTGTGCACATCTTAATTTTAAAGGTGTACATTTAACCGGAAATGTGTATGGGTATAATTTTTATACCCAAAACAATGGGAAAATAACATTTGAATTCCCATTGGTACATAACGAGCATGACTGTATTGAATGAAAACCGACGTCATTTCCAAACATCGTCTAGTACTGCAAGGCAGTATGGTATCAGCAGGCAGACCGTATTGCGTCGTCGGGTACCTACCCAATATGGGACTAGTCCTGAGAACACGTCGTCGAGCTGCTCGTTTTCAGTAAGCCACACGTCATTTCTGTTGGGGACGACAGCAGTGGGCTCGAGTTCTATTCTCTGTTGAGTTTAGATCTAACCTTAGCCACCATGATGGTTGCAGGCGGGTTTTCAGGAAGGGGGAAACACTGACTGTTTGTTGACTGTTGTCTCGTGAAGTGAGATAGATGTTGCTTAGGGGTGTTATAGTTTGAGGTGAGATTATTTGAAAAAGAAAAACAAATCTTATTGTTGCTTAAGGCTATGTTAATCTTCTGCAGCCGGAAGCAGATCCTTTCATACAATAACATGGGCCTGGTATTTTTATGAATGACAATTCCCCTCCCATGTTGCACAGAAACAACGTTAACATGCGACCCTGCCTGCAGTCTCCCGGATATGATCCAATTGAGCACATCTGGGGTTACCTTGGTAGAAGGGTGCGATCAAAAGGCAGCATAAACAATCTTGGGGACCTTGAAAACGCCCTAAGTCTGGAATGAAATAACATTCCTGACATCATGTTTAGGCGTTACGTAAGGTCTATGCAAGATCGCATTGTCGCATGCATCCATCGTAGAGGTGGGCACACACACTACTGATTGAAATATTAGGGTTATAATTGAAGCCGGGTAGAATTCCAAACTGAACACATCTTAGAGAAATTTTATAACTTATAACTTCTCTCCTTTCTTTTTTCCAAACCGACAGGAACTCAAAACCTGAAATGTCCGACGAATTGTACGTGAACTGATTACAATTTTGGTACCAAATATATAAACCTTCAAGGAAAAAGTTGTGAAAAAACAGAGAAAATATAGTACATAGTTTCTTTTGGATCTGAACATTGAATTAGAACAGACTAGCAGAATGCAGCTCCAACCTATTTATGTTGACTTCGCTGACGATATATGTCAGGGAAACATGAACATAGATAGCGACAAGAACTGTCGATACGACACATATGCGCCCCGCCCCCTTGATGTGCAGTCAGAAGAAAAAGCAATAAGAAAAAATATTAAGGGGTTATCTTCTTCCCTATTACATTTTAGAAATGTGTGGGCTCAAAAAAATTGTTTTAAACTGGTAATGATTTTCACCTCAAGTGTCATTGTAACCTTGACCTTTTCTCTAATGACCCCAATCTCAATAGGGGTCACCTACTGGTCATGGCCCAACAGCCTGTCAAGTTTAAGGAATGTTGGCTCATCTCATCGATATCGATCAGAATTTCAATATATGTAACCTTGAACTTTGACACAGTGGCTCCAAAACCAATAGGAGTTATCTGCTAGTCAAGACCCTACCAAGTTTGATGGATGTGGGTTCAAGCGTTCTCAAGTAATATATCAGATTTTTTTTCACTTTTTCATAATCAGGGCAAATGCGACCTTGACATTTGACCTGTTGATCCCCAAAATCGACATGGGTCTACTATTCAAGGCCAAACTCCCTATTACGTGTGAAGAATGTGGGCTGAAGCGTCCTCAAGTTATCGATCGGAAGCGATTTTCACATTTAATGTCACTGCAACCTTGACCTTAAACCTAGTCACCCCAAAATCAACAGGGTCATCTTCTAGCCATGGCCTAACTCCTTATTAAATTTGAGGTATATAGGTTTAAGGGTTGTCATCGAACAGAAACGAAGTGGACACCTACATTTGCAAAACAGTATACGGTACTCCCTTTTCTTCGAAAGGTTCTTAATTACGTGGAGTTTAGCACACCTTAATTACAGGTGTACATAAAAACGATTAGATCTATTTTAAATTCATGAAAAAAAATAAAACTATGTAGTTATGTTTGTAATTAAATAATATATGTTTCAATCTATCAGAAAACGAGTGTACTGAACAAAGATGCAATCTACATATGGTTAAAAGATGATGGGCAAACCACTCGAAACAATCAGTCTGATGCAATTATTCGTTGAGTATATTCCAAAACTTCTTATACTCGTATAGCTTAATGCCACTTGACTGAATAACATGTTTTCTGTATCAACGGCTGAGAAAAATTATCCCAGATGTTAACAACATTCTTAAAAATTGTTGAGCTTCATTTCCTTACTTTTCGAAACTCGATCTTTTTTTTTTTTTTTTTTTTTTTTTTTTTGGCAAATTAACATGATGTTCTTTCCATTTATTTCAGTAAACACCCAAGCCATATATTTATGTATCTATTGATGTGCAGATTACATATATACCCTATATATATATATCGTTACAAGTGGCGTTTAAGTACTGCATATCGTCACAATCGATATATCGTTACAAGTGGCGTTTAAGTACTGCATATCGTCACAATCGATATATCGTTACAAGTGGCGTTTAAGTTCTGCATATCGTCACAATCGATATATCGTTACATGCAATATCTCTACTGTATACATGTAGCTCTGTAATGACTCCAATTGAAATTGTTATTTAATCATTGCTGTAAGGTTCATTATTATTGTTGTTGTTGTTGTTGTTATTTCATGTTTAAAATTTCAAGGCAATCGGATGGTTAATCCTCCAGTATCAATCTAAAAACTAAAAACTAACCCTCATCTTAATATCAATACACATGTACTAGAAACCACATCACCGGACTTTGTTAACGGGTTCGCTTTTATTCATTTACCGTTCATACAGATTTTGTTGAAGTGATACATTATTCATTTATCAAAATCTTACGAAATTTGTATTGATCATTGCAAAAGATTCAGACCACAATTATTCTCTCTCTATATGTATATTATAATTTACTAATAGTTTTTACCTTCCAATTGTATATTTATAAGTATTTTTGTATATCGCCATAATATGATACAGTTTTACATCAAATAATCAGTACAACGTACATCCCACTATCTCAACTACACATCTTTACCCAAAAAAAGTCCTATTGGCTGACCCCAAAGTGATAAAATATTGTCTTTGATGCTACAACTCATTACCCTTTTAAGATTTTGACTCATTAGAGAAACCACCATGTGTGTGACTATAATGAAAGAAACGTAATGTCTCAGTATAATAAAATACGGTATACTATCATACTATATCTGAATCTGAATAGGGTACGCTGTGCATCCCAATACTGGGTTTTACATAACGGAATAGAGAGCTACGCTCTATTATTGGCGGTGGCTCTTCAAGGCATTTTTGAATGCCTCTATACTGAGCCAGCATGCACAACATTATCAGGAAGCTGATTCCAATGTATCCAATTTAAATAACAACGGAATTTATCCAGGTATGAAATTGGCAAGTCCTTTTATGAAATTGCACTTTAGCCAGAATAATGCCTATTTATACAAAAAATGTTAATGAATATGATAACCAAAATGAATTTCGTCGTGAAACTCAGAAGAAATGGGATCTATAGTGATTTGTGTAATGTGATTATGAAGGAAATGAATAACATTTCACAAGACGGGCGAAAGGGCTTACACACTGGAACGACGACTTAGGTACATTCTGGCGTGATATTGGGATTAAACAGATACATTTTCTTACATGCTTTGAGACCAGAAAGAAATGCGCTGAAAGACTGCCGGGATGATTTACATGCAGAACTAGATATACATGTAATCCTAACACCAGCGTCTGTTTGTTTGTTGGGTTTAACGTCCCACCGACAGTAACTCCAGTAACTCCAGCGTTAAAACAGGATGATTTCGACAGAGGGAAAGGTCATGTGGCGTCAACTGTAGATACTAGTGATGAGTCAGCTGAACTCGGTCTTTGCTTCATGAGAAACCCGCCAGTAGTCTCTCAGCTCCTTTAGCGCTTTGATTTATTTCGTACTGTTCCATCCTAAGGAGGTCCCATGATGTACACAATTGCAGATTGCCTTGATACGCTATGTATTTAGCGCAGAGTGATACAAACCGGTGAAATTGGCTGTGGTGATTATGCAAATATGGATAGTCTTTGAAAAAAAAAGAAGCTAGCAGACGGCTAGCTTGGTATTTTACTGTAAAGTTGAGAAGTGCATGCGGTTGGTGTGTGTTGTTTGATATTTTCATTTAAAATGGTTCGTTAAAATAATTATCATACTGCTATTATACATGAGAACATCAAAACATGTATCTAAAAAAAATAAAAAAATAAAAAATAAATGCAATATTGTTGTTGTTTTGGAATTTACCGTCGCTACGACAATATTTCAGTCAAATAGTGACGTCCAGATAATTTCAGGTGAAGGAAACCCGAATGCATAAAGAACTACGATATATATGCTTAATAAAAAGATAAACAATATAAATAAACAACAATCGAAAAAAAAAAGGATAAGAAAATTGAAAATGTTTTGAGGAGGATTTGAATTAACCCCCTTACTTTCAAGGCCTGTGGAAAAGCAAAAGTTTTGGAATTCCACAACGTTGTGAATAGCATTCAATTTTTGTTGTTCATTCATACATGATTGATTTCCGATGTAAGAAGGATCTAACAATAAGTTTGGGCGATTTCCTTGAGGAAACCGTCATATTATTTTCACGCGTTCATCTATTGGTGAAACTGGAGAATGGTTTAAGTTAGATAATGTTCCTCTTTTGATGTCTTCATGATAAGTACAATGAATAGCAGAACCATCATAACTTCGATTGTGCGAGCTCTCCCACATACGCTCGGTAATATCCCTATCACGTATTGACACATAAGCGACAGTTTGTATTTGGATACGTTCATGGTTACATAGTCTCTTGTTTAAAGGCGTTTCAGCGGTTTTTTCTAACGGACAGATTTTTCTAAAATTTTGCACATTGTAACTTTAGACTATAACTTCAAGATATATGAAATAAGAATAGGTGCTCGTTTTAGAGATTTAGTTTATGGTAAAACATCACTGCTTGCTAAAATTTGTTTAAAAAAATCTAAGCATTAAAAAATAAATAATTTAATAACATACCAAAATAATATTTTCAGAATATTTTCTCATAATTTGTAACTTATATTTGTATTTTATAAGTTACAGGTGAAAATACTGTCAAACATGCATGGAAAATACTCTACCAGCAAAAAAATGTTATTGTGTCTGAACCAGTTTTAATTAAAACTGATTTCTTTCATTGAAATTTTAGCCAAATTTGCATAAACACACACAAATGTGACATTTTGGACCTTCACCATATTGCAAATATAATTTACCTAAACTTTAGGGTTTCCTTTAACATTCTACCAAAAAAAAAGATAAATTGAAAAAAAATCAGTGGTAACCCGCTGAAACGTCCATAAAGTAATGGTATGTTCGTAATTGTCTCATCTCTCTAACCTCAACTGACAATCTTTCATAATAAGTAAGAGTTCTTGTATAAGCGTCATTAATTAAGATTGACTGGTGATTTGGTGTTGAATTGAAAGGGAAGCCTAGTATATCTTCCGTACGTCTAAGACACGCATTGACAAGCGATGGCAACTACCGGTGCAATAGATGCACCAGGGTATTGCACACTATGCATAGTCACGTTTAGACACGCTACTGCTCTCCGTTACAAGAATTATCATTCATTTATGAGCACACGTACATGCCATAGTTATGCACGGTAAATTATTGCGATGGAATCTAGTGTTAATGTGTTACCTATATACATATGGCGTGGCACGCACTTGAGCGCATACTTTGCGTATTTTCCGCACATGAGAGATTCGTTGTTGTTGGACCTAAATTGCTTGTTAGCCATGCCACTGGCACGAGCAAGTGTCATATCATTTTCTTCAATTACTGTCAGAACTCCGGCTGGTCCCTTGCATACTTTTCAACCTTGTACAAATACATGTACTGGAATGAAAGAAGAGCCACAGTAATTTATTCGTTTAGTTTTAACTTATTTATTTTACGTTGATTAGGAAACAGGTCCTTACAATTTATACTTATCCCTCTCGATGGTTATTAGGTTGGACCAGTACTTAGCGCATGGGAAGGTCATAAAAATTCCTTACCCCCAAAGGCGTTCGATCCCACAGCATTTAGATCCACAGTTGGGTTCGTCACCAATGAACGACGGCGTCTTTTTATTCGTTCTTTAATTTTTCATAAAATAAGGTTGGTTATACAGGTAGCTACGAACATTTTTTTGTGAAAATGTGAAAAAGGAGGAACGTGTTTTATTTAAATCACATTCGGGTCATGGGTTGCTTTAGGTCAACAGAACAATATCAATATTTCCTAATGTTATGAAGAGTGGTATCATGCCACATTTCTACACCATGGTATCACAGTGAGGCAGCCTTATATACCTGACTTTATAAGATAAAGTCAAAAATGATTTAAATACTGTCGGTGGACCTTCAAATCAGTGCTTACATTTCATAATATAATACTTTTCAGCTAAACGATAATATAACAATGTAGCTGTGAGCTAAATAACTACTGGTATAGTTCCTTTGCTTGTGACGCTCAGCAAAGAGAGTAGTTCCAGGACTGGTTGGATAATGTGACAGGGTGTGGAATCATGCCACATGTCTACGGCGTGATACTACAGTATGACAGCACTATATATCAGTCTCAAGTAGACATACATGTAGTCTCCAAATGATTGAAAAATGTCGATGGGACAGCCTACGCCAAACAAACAAACAAGCATAACTAAAACAAAAGACATAGTGCTGCCTGACAAATAAGGAAAATATGCATGTCTGAATGGCCCCGTGATTCACGTGTCTGGCACAATTACATCATGTATATTTTCTATTTCTACTTCATTTTGTTTATATTTAAACACGGTTTTTGTGGCATTGCAACTATCCATGCGATGTTTTTGTAAATGCAAATGACTTACTTCTTACTCCTACTCAAAAACGATATCTAATTTCACACCGTCTACGCTTTAATATTTGAATCATATGAAATGTTCTTACTTAAAAATAAAAAAAAGCCCGAGAACAATCGGCAAATAACGTTGCAGCGCCTTCCATCAAATAATGCGAGATTAACTTTTTGTCTTATAATTCAAATTCTGTCTTTGCTTGAACTTATGCTTAAGAAAATAATTTACATGCGTCATTTTCTGGTATTTTCGGTATTGTCTAGTATAACAATTAACTGCTCTCTATTGGGATTTATTGCAGATAAACAATTTTATGTTAAAAGTAACATCGTTTTAGGAAAGTTTCTAATGGTGTGCGTGGGTATCAGACGATGGCTACATCTTCAATCTTCATGTGCAGCAGATACTTCTCCTGAGGTAATCACTGCAATAATACAGTTCCCACAATAGTAGGAAACATTAACAGTACAAAAACATATATATATATATATATATATATATATATATATATATATATATATATATATATATAAATGCATAAAAAGGAAACGGCTTTAAGTTTTAGTTATATTTCCTTCATAGAGTATTGAGCACACACACACACACACACACACACATGAAATAACACACGCACATGAAATATATTAAATATGAAGGCCTATAAATATATAAAAAAAATGTTTTTTACTTTGATAGAAAGTACGATACAGTGAATACGCACAATATAAACATGTAAACATTAATATCTCTCTCTCTCTCTCTCTCTCTCTCTCTTTATGTTGTATCCAAAAATGACGCATCTCTCTCTCTCTCTCTCTCTCTCTCTCTCTCTAATTGGCATATTGATGAACATCAGGCGAGATATACTGCTCTTAGTTTATAGTTCATCCTGTTACTCACATTAACCTCACCAGACCATTGTAAGTCCTGTAATAAATCAAACAGATGTGTTCAGATAATTAATACTTGCGAAAAAACGCTTGTTTCTCCTTGAACCAAAACACGCGCGGGTTTATATCGTTTCGTGTCTGTTCTGACTTATCAATGTTCGCTTTCAATTATGTATTTCTATCATTGCAATTTACGGCTCATAGGTTGGACTACATCGATGGGAAAAAAGCACATGGTCAACTTTTGTGATTGTTTAAAGTGGTATAAGCTACTCATGAACAATTTAGATGTATAAAACTGTTTTTTTTTTTTTTTTTGGAAATGAACAGAACACAAGAAAAGCTGACTATTCAAACACTAAGGTCTAATTGAGAAATTATTTTGTGTTTTCAACGATCGCCCTTCACTAGCTGAAATAAATGCTTTGTATTCACGAAATTTTGATAAAGTATCCTGACTGAATTATAGTTTCCTTGATAAATATATAGATGTTTTAGTGCTTAAAATATAGGCTATCGACATTTTTTGTCAGCCGATCTCATCTAACCAAAGCTTATGACATGACATTATCTTGACTGTGGCGTAGCATAAGATATATATTATTGCATTAAATATATTAATCAATAATTCATAGTAACCTATCAATGTATGGCACTTTTCCAGTGCTAGATAGTAATTTTACACTTGTGCTTTTCTGCAATTCTTTTTCCTTTTTATTCATTTTTATTTATTTATTTATTTATTTATTTATTTATTTATTTATTATTATACAGTAGCAAGTGCCAAAATAACGACTATAAATGTAGCTAATAGTTCTCTTTACTTAGGATAAACAAGTAAAACAATAATATAATAAAGTCACATTCAGTATCTTCAAAGAGATTAAAATCAAAGTGTATTTAAAAAGATTACTACCTGTATGCAGTGTTTGTGTAGTGCTTATATTTACATACCAACTCTGGTGATAATTATCAAGTATACCATCATAATTAGGACTTTCTGCCTACTGGCAGAAAGTACTATTGGGTTTGTTATGTTTTTTTATTCTTCTTATTCTTTTTTTCTTCCAAACTGAGCGTTAATTTAAGCATGTTGCAATGGTCCCAGGGCCATGAAAATTTTATGGCATATACTTGATGCGATGAAATTTTGATTTCTATGATTTTCATATGCCTATGACGTCATATGACGTCTCATTTGAAATATGCTACAAAAGTTTGTACGCGGTCTACAGCCATTGTTTGTGAACCGATTTTCATCAAATTTTCACAGATTGTGTATATTAAGTTCTAGTTGTGCATCCCGGTGTCTGTTTTTCAAAATTCGAAAAGTCCATGGTTCTATAGCGAATCCAAGATTCGAACCAAGGTCGTAAATATTTTAAATGCTTATAAAATCTGTCCTATTTAAGATAGAAAGTTGAGATTTAGTCAGTATATAAGTCTCTAAAAGTGTTAAACATTTTGTGAAAATAAATGTCATATGACGTCAAGTGACGTCATTATATGATAATGTATTTCTAATATTAACAAGAGTATTTCTATATGTTGAAATTGTCGAAGGGCAATGAAAATTTAATGACACATGCTTCAATTGCTGAAAGCTTGATTTCTATGATCTTCATTTGCCTATGACGTCATATGACGTCACAGTTGAAATATGCAACAAAAGTTTGTACGCGGTCCAGAGCCATTCTTTATGAACCGATATTCATCAAATTTTCACAGAATGTGTATATTAAGTTCTAGTTGTGCATCCCGGTGTCCATTTTTCAAAATTCGAAAAGTCCAAGGTTCTATAGCGATTCCAAGATTCGAACCAAGGTCGTAAATTTTCAAATTCTTATAAAATCGGTCCTATTTGAGATAGAAAGATGATATTGGGTCAGTATATAGGTCTCTGGGAGTCTTAAACATTTTGTGAAAATAAATGTCATATGACGTCACTTGACGTCATTATATGATAATGAATTTCTAATTCTAACAAGATTATTTCTATATGTTGAAATTTTCGAAGTGCAATGAAAATTTAATGCCGCATGCTTCAGATGCTGAAATTTCGATTTCAATGATTTTCAGAAGCCTATGACGTCATATGACGTCACATTTGAAATTGACTACGAAAGTTTGTACACGGTCCAGAGCCATTATTAATGGGCCGATTTTCATCAAATTTTCACAGAATGTGTATATTAAGTTCTAGTTGTGCATCCCGGTGTCCGTTTTTCAAAATTCGAAAAGTCCATGGTTCTATAGCGAATTCAAGATTCGAACCAAGGTCGTAAATATTTAAATGCTTATAAAATCGGTCCTATTTAAGATAGAAAAGTGATATTTGGTCAGTACATAGGTCTCTAAGAGTCTTTAACATTTTGTGGAAAAAAAACGTCATATGACGTCACGTGACGTCATTATATGATAATGTATTTTTAATATTAACAAGAGTATTTCTATATGTTGAAATTGTCGAAGAGCAATGAAAATTTAATGACAAATTATTCAGACGCTGAAATTTCGATTTCAATAATTTTCAGAAGCCTATGACGTCATATGACGTCACATTTGAAATTGACTACAAAAGGTTGTACACGGTCCAGACCCATTATTAATGGGCCGATTTTCATCAAATTTTCACAGAATGTGTATGTTACGTTCTTATTGTGTATACCGGTGTCCGTTTTTCAAAATTCGAAAAGTCCAAGCATATATGGCGGATCCAAGATTCGAACCAATGACGTCAATATTTAAATGCTTATAAAAACTGTCCTATTTGAGATAGAAAGTTGAAATTTTGTCAGTTAGTAGGTCTCTTGGTGTCTTAACAATTATGTGAAAATAAACGTCATATGACGTCACGTGACGTCATTTGTTTGTTATTATTATTCTTTTCTTCTTCCTAACTAAACGCTTATTTTAATATGTTGCAATAGTCCTAGGACGATGAAATTTTTATGGGTTATTAGGCACGTGAGGAAATTTTGATTTCACCCCTACTGCATATATGTAGCCATATCTCAATAGATATCGATTTTTGTAAATATATGTATGAATAAGAATTATAGCTGAATAATTGACGTTTTCAAAGATATTTAGTTTATTAAAATTGGTTTATGCAATACAAAGTTATAAGCAAAAAAACTAAATGAAATGAAGCTAATTTTGCTGATAATATGCTGTTTTCTTGAGGTTTAAAGTCAATATCAAAGGCCAATTTTTAAATTGGTTCATATAAAAATTGGAAAATAAGTATTTAAATATATAAAAATATGGAAAAGGTCACGCGCAGGGGTCACCAAGCTTAAATACTTGCGCAACGACTTAAAAAAAAAAAAAAAAAAAAAAATATCAAATTGCAATTAATGGGCTATATCTTGATTTTGTTTTTTTGTTTTTTTTGTCGAATGTTGACTGTTTCCAAAATAAGCATTGAAGTTAATACATGTACAACGGCACAAGACAAAAATCCGTATTTGCAACACTATGTAGCTAGCGAGCAGTTTGCAAACCTTGAACAATTCACACGCAGCCCCACATTTTAGACCATCTAAAAACTGCATTGTTATGCTAACGATATTCATATTGCATCAGTTTGTAGGCAGGGATGTTACCTTTCAAAATATCACCATAGTTCGAAATTCCAGGAATTTATGGCAAAACTACGGAAGCCCAAACACGCCAAAATCGCTAAATACGTTTAACTACGTTACAGGTGTCGAAAGGATATAGCACTATACACATATTCAATACTTCTTCCTACTGAGGCTAAAATTAAACAAGGTTACAACTGAGCTGGAGTGATGAAATTCTATGTGTGATGAAAGTTAGAAACTTACATTTGAACACTGTTTCATTTTTCTTTCATGTCATATGACATAGTATAAATTTTGTATGTAAACTACATGTGCAAGATATGGGCGGACTTTTATTAAAATTCACAGAATGTGTTCTATTTGTGCTATTTTATATAGAAATAGACAAGATAGAAAGTTGCAATTTGGACAGATTATCTATTATGTCATCTTCTATATATACTATATAAAGCAGATGTTGCAGAAAGTCCTATCATTCGTTTAAACGAATGACATCTAGTTGTATTTAAAATCAACAAACGAATCCTAATATACGACGAACCGGTATTATTTTAAGTATGTTTTACCTGATAAACCCAAATGTTACTGTCTTTACAACCCGTATTTACTTCATGTTCAAGCATTTTGTATGAATAGAAAAAATTTAAAAGGTTTTATTTTGAAGTTTGTTTGCCCAGTATTTAATCAAAATGATTGTTCAAGTTCTAATTCGTTCTATAAGTCATTTAGATATGTAGATTTCTTAACATATAAAATTTATCTACAAGATTGGCTAAAAGGTCCATCATGCTGTGGAAACGCGGCGTCAGTACGGAATAAGTTTGTTTTTTTCTTCTTTTTTTCCAGTGGAGCCGCATAATTAAATCAGAAAACAGGGAGCAACCACTGTTATTATCGTAATATAAAAACATGTAACATATTAAAAACACTTTATGAATCAATTACTTTCATTAACTGATAAAAAAAAAACAAGATACAAAATATTCAAGTCTTCTATCGTTATCATAAAGAAACCGGACACATATAAATATAATGTGTGTCTGTTGACTTCTCCTTAAACTCATATAGGCAACGGGTTTTAAAACTTGGTTAACGAAAAGGCTCATTAAAGCTCAGAAAAATAATTTGGAAGATTTTTTGAGATCTTAAAATATTCAGATTTTAGATACAAACCATCAACTTAAAAAAATAATGAAACAACATTTTAAAAATAAGTATTACAGCATATTGTAGAAACAAACTCCGCGCACCGGTTACGTCACGCTACTCTACTTTAACCACTGCCACCACACAAGTCACGTTATGATAGTTGAAACCATGTGACCAACACAAATTATTGTTATTTGATTTTATTTTTTGCTTTTCTCATAATCATGAATGTTATTTTCTTGAAATATAACGAAACTGATATGATACATACAAAATTCAAGTCAAACGTAATAAAAGTAAGTCCGGCCTATATAAGCTGAATCAACTTGTGGTGGCAGTGGTTATCGACAGCTGTAATGGGAAGTAACTACTGCGGTGGAGCTTGATGTAGAAAGTGTAAAAACACACAAACACTATACCAAACTCCGCCGCAGTAGTTACCTCCCCTTACATTTGTCGATAACCACTGCTACCACAAGTAGGATTCGGCTGATATAGACCGGATTTACTTTTTTCACTTTTGTCTTTAGTTTTGAATATATCATATCAGTTTCGTTATATTCGACGAAAATAACATTCATGATTATGAGAAAAGTCAAAAATTAAATCAAATAACATTAATTTATAAAATTATAATTGTTGGTCACATGGTTTCAACTCATGTGACTTGTGTGGTGGCAGTGGTTAAAGAAGCGTAGCGTGACGTTACCTATGGAAGGGTATTAACGCATAAATTGCATCTTGAATTCGTACATTACAACTTGCATTCGTTCATTTACATCTTGCATTCGTACATTACAACTTTCATTCGTACATTTACATCTTGCATTCGTACATTTACATCTTGCTTTGTGACTTGCACATCTTACTTTGTGACTTGCACATCTTGCTTTGTACATCTTGTATTGTGACTTGTACATCTTGCTTTGTGACATGCACATCTTGCTATAAATAGTGTCTGTTATTCTCGTTATTTAACACCATCAATTAACATAAATTTGATGAGATGAAGTCATGTTTAATATTCTAATTTAAAATAACACCTTCCTCTTAACGAATGACAAATGTCAGAGAGCATAGCAGTAACAATGACGAATAGCCGAATGTGGAAAGCCGAATGTAAACAACACAATACACAAGGCATAATACGATGCGACACCTGGTGTAATAATGACGGGACGACCAAATTATGCTAACAGGTGGCGCTACGCATTTGTTGTCGGCAATTTCCGTAAATGACTGAAATATACTTTGAAGATAAACATAAGGTGGGGCCTACTAAAAGCCGGTCTTCAAATTATCGACGGTCTCCGCCGGTCTCCGAGGTCTCGGAGACCGTCGTTTAGTATGTAATATAGAATGTAGTATATGTTTACTCAGATAATATATGATCTGACAGAAAGGAAACCGGCCGAGACCGTCTACATAAAACCTTTCACATTATTTGTAATTAAAGTCTTCATAATTGATCAATTAACGCAATTTTAAATCGGGAATTCCGAAAGTACTTTGATGTTATGCACATTCAAAAGATAAATAAGTATTAATTGGTGTAATTAATTTACACTGTTTCACACATTGACATTATTAATGGTAGGTATTTCACGAGAAATTATTTGTTTGGCCATTAGCAAATTGATCGTTGAAAAGAAACAAAGGAAGAAGTAAACAAACATACTTTGATCTTTTTTTCATCAAAAACGTTATGAAAGAACATACACAGAGAAATTGTCTTTACTCGCTAAATACTCAATATGTAAATTGATTTAGCTAAGTATAAAATGAATGTAATTTTAAGCTACCCTTAATAAACAAATTAACGCCAGCGTTAATGTAAGATTACAAATAAAGGTTTTGATGTGTTGTGCAAAGGAGGATATAGGATCCGAATATAATAAACTTTAGTATTCAGAATATATAGGTGTTTTTATATGTTGGACAGCTGTGTTGGTTGTAAATTTAGTTTTGTTTTCATTGTGTAAGTTTGCACACAAGAAAATGCCGTTGGTGATAGGATGTATGTGAAATGCCTGAATTCACTGATAATATGGTTCAATGTGAAAAAAAAAAAAAATACCGCAAATGGTATCACCAATCATGCGTTGGTATTAACAACTTTTAAAAAAAAATCAAGTGATAGACGCTGGTCTTGGCAGTGCATGTCATGTTCTAAAACAAACTAACTTGAATAAGTATTCAACTAAACATGATATGAACCAGTATAAATTCATCCTCATTTAAAACAGCTTAAAACGACTGTTACAACTATTGTATCTTTTCAAAATACTCGTATATTGTCGGCAGTTTCCGTCCAGAACCCGACAGTTTCCGAACTTGCGCCTTCTGCTGTCAAACACCGTTGGTCGCGTTCTATTTTGTCGCATGTTCTATCATTTGTTTATAGTAAGACGATGAAACGCCGATCTAGCGAAGAATTTGAAATAAGGTTAAAACATTAAATTAAAAAATGCATCATGCCACTTGAGCAAAATGCTTAAGGACGGTTCCAATATTAGATAACCGAATGTAATATTGAATGTATGAACGCAAAATGTAAATGTACGGAAGCAAGATGTAAATGTACGAATGCAAGATGTACTTTAGATAACCGAATGTAATATTGAATGTATGAATGCAAAATGTAAATATACAAACGCAAGATGCAAATGTACGAAGGAAAGATGTGAATGTACGAATGCAAGATGTCAGTGTACGAAGGAAAGATGTAGATGTACGAATGCAAGATGTAAATGTATGAATGCAAGTTGTAATGTACGAATGCAAGATGCAATTTATGCGTTAATACCCTTCCATAGTTACCGGTGCTCGGAGTTTGACACTATACATATTGCCGTAGCGGACATGTCTAATTTACGGACCAGGCCCAATATGCGGTCTCAGTATGTATCGTGCTTGAAATTAAAAACTGAACCTTACATAGCTTATGTTGTAAAGCCTTGTAAACATACATTTAATTTTACACATATCACCAACACAAAAAATGCCATACTCCTACGTCAGGCTACGTTATCAAGGGAAATAATTAATATTGGGAAGATTGTTAATTCATACCGGGACCTGTACCTAAATCCCTTGCCAAATAAAAACGTGTCTGTGCTGAATTGTTTCTTCATCATTGTGCGGCTGGTAATGATAATGATGATGATGATGTATTTTGTTGTTGTTTTTCTTGTTGTTGTTTTTTTTTTTTAAATTTAATACCGCCTTAGTAACTTACTGTCTGGAAATTCCATGCATCTTGCAGACCCTAACTATTCCAATATTATACAAGAAAGGAATTACCTGTTGTAAAATGTATCTTCAATGATCTATAGATTCCTGTAGAATCATTGACTTTTCTGGAGGACTAATTTTCATTGATTTCGTGGATGCCTTTATCCACGAATATTTATCCCCACAAAAACAATCTCATTAAAATCAGATTCAGTGTGCTCACTGGATCTGACCACATCGTATAGAGAGTCGTCTCAGATTGACCATTGTATAAGCCATTCAAATCGGTGGCTTAAGAATCGTTCGGTATATCAGGGGGAAGTAACCGCATCAATCTCACAATAGAGTAGAAAGATGCCTAAGCGGCCGTGTAGCTCATTCGGTAGAGCGGTAGCTCATTCGGTAGAACACTCGCCTTGTAAGCAAGAGGCCTAGGGTTCGAGTCCCGGTCAAGCTGCAGTGATAAATGTTTTTCCGGAGTCATTTAATTGGCTTAAAATCGAGCACTTGTCTATGCACATAAATGACTTAAAAGGTCAATCTGACGTGACCCCTAATTCGATGTTGTCAGATCCTAATCACGGATAGTAGAGGAGTGCAAATAAGGATATAATTTGAATGAGATTGCCTCAAAAACTGTTTATTACATAGACCTCATGTTTTTAGTACATGTTTCCACGAATATATCTACCAACGAAATTGATTAAATAACATTCCAAGAAATTATATGACAACGAAAATAAATGACTTTACAGTAGTTAATTTATGGCATCTTAAATCATCATCAGATAATGTGTCTACTATGATTTAAGTATGTTCTGCACTTTTTTGTTCTATATTTCTGAATAATTTGATAATATAAGTTGTTGTTTTTTTTTTGTTGTTTTTGAACCTTTTCTGTATGGCTTTACTTTATTCAAGTCGTGCTTCAAAAACGGCGTCTTTGGTGCTTTGCATCAAAATTAGTCTTGGATTTACTTTTCACATGAAAACTGCGTGCAAAATCAGAGAGATGCAGACTGTTTGCTTTGTTAAATACCATCTTACGGTACAATTAGTGACTAAGCATACGGCAAAATATATTTTTAAAGATATTTCTTGTTTAGTATTCAGTGTAAAACTTGATTAGCATATTATATTGAAGTGAGTGTGGATCTTTAGGAAATACTTGTGGTACAGCATTATCGGTAATAACAGAACAAATAGACTGATCTGATCTAATCTAAGGTAATTATACCGTCAACATCAATGGTTTTGTTCTGAATGTTATTGTTTAGGAAGAAGACATAATAAACCACTGGATGGATCTATGATTTTTAGAATTAATGAAGTCTGACTTGCTTGTTTTGTACCTAATAAAAAGTTTTGCTGAGTTATTCATTGGTTTCATTGCATATGTTAATTTTAGAAAAAACGTTCTCATTAATAAAATTTTGGCAAATATAATATATTAATAACTACGAGTATTTCATCCTAATCAAGAAAACCAAAATATATCTTCCTATGCCTTAACTGTTTCATACGCCCCCCAATCATCATTTTCACCATCTTTAGTGAAGTTGTCTTTTAAACCAGTGGAGCTTTATAGCGCTGAGAAAACAGGTTTTTTAATGTGATAATGTCGCATTTTTTTATTATTTTTATTTATTTATTTATTTATTTATTTTTTTTTTTTTTTTTGCTTATCAAAGTAAATTTTATAAACCAATTGGTATAAACCCGCTTTATTTTTGCGTGAACACGGTCGTTAAAAGAAAAGATGAACACATCATTTGTCTCAATGGAGTCGGACTGCTAATATGTGGAAGCAAATTTAAATCAACAAACTTCCATTATATAATGTATAATTTTTTAATTCATTTTATATACACATGTACTTAATATAGGTAAATTAATTATATTCAATATAACAAAAATATATGTATCTTGTATTGCATGTATAATAAATAAAACATATTGAAAAAAATGTTCTCCCGCTGGGTCTCAAACCCATACCACTTTCAAACGCTGTTTGTACGGCGAACAGCCAAACTACTTTACCCACTGCACAATTGGGCCAACTGTAGGAAATTTAATCGATATATCACTGGAAATTCCAGCCAGTTATGATTCAAAATATCTGCGAGTGAGGTGTGATTTTTTCGCTTGCGTACTTTTTTTTTTTTTCATTGTTTTGTTAAACACGTTTAAACACGTTATCTCCAACATCGATTATCAACACATTTTAATTCAGTTTCGACTTCCATAACGCAATAATGCATAAGACAGACAACTTCAAAAAATTGGAACTTTTTTTCTCCACGTAGTAAAAGAAAGGTCTATATATTGCACGAAACGTTGCGAGATACAAATATTTTTGCTTCCATAGAACAGCGTCGCAAGCAACCCTGTTCAAAAACAACAATAAACGACAAGATCGTTTGCTGAAAAAACAAAAGACATAACAAAAGAAACGGAATTCCGTTTGCCTATCTCAAAGGGATTGATGTATCATTTGAGAAAATATGGTGTAAGTATGCTTGATATTTGAAGCTTGATATATAAATCTTCATTATCATAAATATGTACCAGAGAATTTCATCAAACTTTATCTTACGGATTATATGATTTTGACCTTTCATAAGAATATAAGAATCCACCATGAGTATTCATGTAGGATAGGGATATCTTACCCGAGGGTCAGAAATTTTCGGCAGAGCCTCGTCCCTGCCTGACATTTCTGATCCCGAGGCTGAGCTATCCCAATCCTTCATGAATTTACGAATGATGGATTTTTTCTCTCCCATGAACGATTATTACTTGCCACAGACCGTCAGCCTCGATTTAATAAACATATCGCGCTTCCATTTTTCTTTTCTTTTTCTTTTTTTTTGCACTTTTTTTCTTGCCGCTTAACAAATTAACACAATAACAACATGAAAGAAAACGGCATTTTAAAGATCACACGCAAGTATGTACCTAAATTCTAATGTTCGTTCAACTGGGAATTACTATTTGCTTAAAATCACTTAGTTAAAAATACCAGTCCTTGACGGTACGTAATATTCCCCCCCCCCCCCCCCCAAATATTAAGCCTTATTTCACATTCGTAGTAGTAAATGATAATAAAGGGATAACTAACTAGTTTGATATAATATTATCAAACATATATCTATTCATATGAATTACAAGTTAGTTTTGTATCTTGATAAAATGTTTAACTTACAGTCATCATTGTTTATTTTCGTGATATGGAAGAAAGCTGATCACGTGACATGGAAGATAAGAGTTTTCTTCCATGAGGGAAATCCCTATCTTCGTATGCTGAACATGGGAGAAATAAATTGGAAGCTTAAAAGAGAAAAACATTATTAGAAATACATTTAAAAAAAAAACTTAAAACATAAAATTGTTTCATTTTTGTCTACAAAAATTAAAAAAAGATATTTATGAAAACATAAATATGCGCCATACTTGATGACGTAACCATTTACAATCAAGCGGAAAATTGGCAATTTTTAGATAAGACTATCTTCAAAATCTTATTTCTTACGTTATTCTACTGACTTTATTAATCAAATATCCATTACGTCGTACCTACGTGACAGAATAAATATTACTTGCGGTATGCACCACGGCAGACAAAAGTCACTAACACTAGAACCACAGAAGTGTCAATTTCATTGGAATGTTGATAACGATTTTTTGCCCCTCTGTACTGTATATTAAACATGGAAAGGAACGGAATCTGACATGACTTGATTACGGAGATCGTAACTTTGCACAGATGTATGCTACCATTTTATTTTATGCACTGTTCGGTCAATCTGATATTCAATTAACACATGAAATATAGAAACACTGTCAAAAGACAACCTTAATGAAGATATGGCACCAAATGTCAACAATTTGTGCATTTTATAAATCTGCTCCACTATCAACTTCCGGTTTGTTTGGTTTCTTTTTTTCAGCGATTCTGACTGGATGATATAAAACATCTACGCATGGAATTTCCCACAATCTGTCGATGTCAATGTCACATCGTTCAATCAGATCGCTTGATTCAAATCTACAACTGCAACAACAACAACGCCCCCGCAAACCGGATGTTGATAGTGGAGCAGACTTATGAAGATGTACAAACTTTTGATATTTCGCGTTATTACTTCGTAAGGGTTGCCTTTTGACAATGATTCGTTAATTGGATATTAGATTGATCAAACCCTGCATAGAAGATGATAGTAGCATGCATGTGTACAAAGTAACGCCGTTCGTAATCAAGTGATGTCAGAATCAGTTCCTTATCATGTTTTAATATACAGTACCAGAGAAAAAAATCGTACATGTACATGTCTATTTTTGATAATATTTTTTCATGTATAAGCCCTTATCGGAAAATAAATATGAATATATGCCATGTTTGATGACGTAATTACTTGAAATTCAGGACTTTTTGAGCATCTTAAGGTACGGCATTCTTGCTAATTTAAAGTTCGTAGATCAAATCGTCGATTTTACATGATTTATTTTAATAACTATTGCTTAAATATCATTATATGGTATTAATTGTCATTACCGCGTGACTCAACATAAATTCCTTGAAGTATGCACCGCTTCATTCGATATTCTGTTCATACTGAAAATTTATTTAAGACTGCATCAAAACCCATGACGCTAGAGCGCGAAACAACTCTAAAATGATTTTTAATGACGTCATAATCACCTGACTTAAAAATATGTTTATGATGTTTAGGTAACGTTCTATAATCAAGAAAAGAAAAAAAATCAGATTGCTTAGAGAGTGCGAAAAGGTTTGTTTTCAAGCTTTCAAGCAGACATTTATCGGCCATGTTTGTTGACGTAATCACTTGAAATTTTCAAGACTGTATGGAATCTAACACGTGGCATGGAGGGATTTCGGCTATATCGATGAAAAATATCCAAGATGTGCAAAAACTGATATGTTGACAATTAAACACGAGATACAGTGTGCGAACATCGAAACTGGTATGTTTGCTAAATATTGAAATATCTAAAATTCAAAAGTACACATTTTCTTTTTGAACTGAGTATATATGGTAACTAAGAATTGATATTCCCATCTATATTCCTCGTCA
This sequence comes from Solen grandis, assembly GCA_021229015.1. Taxonomy (NCBI): domain Eukaryota; kingdom Metazoa; phylum Mollusca; class Bivalvia; order Adapedonta; family Solenidae; genus Solen; species Solen grandis. The sequence continues at coordinate 7,836,940 of CM037789.1, forward strand.
GACACCCATGGTCAATTCATTCCGCAAAATGGGATTTTCAGATGAACATTGGAAATTACGATACGAGTGTTCGGATTGGTTGACGCCAGTCAGGACAATATCATCCTGCATCCAATCAGATTACTGTATCGGCTTTCGATCTTAACGACAAAAATGGCAGTGAAAAAAACAAACAAACAAACAAAAAACACGGGTGGTGTATAGAGAGTATCCGAAGATGATCTGTATGTAACTTATTTAAATATGACATAGAACCATAGAAATATCAAACTTTAAAATATACATCGATTAGCTTCTCAATATTTTCCCAATCTTAGAAAGATATAGGAAGGAAATCGGTAACATGATATATTAAGATATTAGACGTAAGAAAAAACTCACAAAGATATGAAAGTAAAGGAAAGTAAACGTGTTACAATATGAGACATTATGATAACCCTGGCAAGTTTTTAATGACCTGTAATTTTAAAATTATGCTAGACTAGTATTTGTCGTTAAATTTAAGAGATGTGATATACTTTTCAGTGAAGAAAAAGATAGGGACAACAATTTAAATAAAGCGAAACATAAAAAAGTTCCGTCAATCACCCTTAGTTTTACAGAAGAACACATTTAAAACAAACTGCGCTATGGAGGCTGTACTTTAAATGGCTTATGTTAGCTAACTTATGCGGCGCCCACTACCAAAACAGGTTAACTACGAGGTTTTCTAAAGACTGAAAACTGTTTACTTTTTTCGGCTGGGTGGTTTTTATGTGCTGGATGTTTTTCTATGTTTAAATAGTTAGATTAAATTGACAATCATGAAGACAGATATGCACCCTGAATGGAATATCCTAAAATAATTTATGCAACCCAATGAAATGGGTGCTTTTCCGAACTCTTCGGTTGATAACCAAAATAAGATTGGTTCAAGAAATAGGTCAAAATCCATTTTATACACCTTACGCCGAAAAACATCGCGTTCTTAAGTAAGTCTCTCTATTGGTTGAAAGCAACTCCTCCCTCACATCAGTGCAAAAAGAACACCCAGAAATACCAACTGTTGTGTACAGCTGTGTTTTTCTCATTAAATGGTGTCAGGACTAGTTTTTTTTATATATATTAAAGAATTTATTTCGCTATTGATTGTACTGCTTTCTACGGAAGCACAGAGGGTACAAGGTGTATTTCTTTTTTATCATCTCGTGGCCACGAGATTTAACTAAGAAAAATAAAAAATTCTCGCCAACTCGTTGCCACGAGTTAATAACTAAGAAAAAAAAACGAAAAACAAATCTTGCTACTTCGTGGCCGCGAAATTTAACTAAGAAAAAAAAGAAGAGAAAAACAATCTCGCTAACTAAAAAAACAAACAAGAGGGCCATGGTGGCCCTGAATCGCTCACCTGAATAACATTGCCGTCATCGCCTTTTATAAAATAGTCCTACTGAAAACAAAATCCATGCAGAAGATAATCGTAACTGCACACCAAAAATGTACCTGTGGTCAAAATTTTGATGGTCATAGCTATAAAATCAGGTGACCCCTAGGGCAGGACCAATTTATACCCAAGAGCCATAATTTGAAAACTTGGTTCGGGCCATGTTACATACCAAATATCTAAACCCATGATTTTATGGTTTCTGAAAATATTTTTTAAAAGATTCTCCTATATAAGTCTATGTAAAATCAAGTGACCCCTGGGGCGGGGCCAATTTTGACTCCAGGGTCGTGATTTCAGCAAACTTAGTACATTGAATGTATATAAGGCCATGTAATACACTAAACTCCAGGCCTTCTGGTTTCTGGCAAGAAGATTTCTAGATTTTCCTGTATAAGCCTATGTAAAATAAAGTGACCCAAGGGTTCGGGGCCAATTTTGACCCCAGGGTCATGATGTGAACAAAGTTGGTAGATGTCAATTAGGCCATACTACATACCAAATATCTAAACTCCAGGCCTTTTAGTTTCTGACAAGAAAGTTTCATTTAATTTTCTTATTTAAGTCTATGTAAAATCAAGTGACCCCTGGTGCGGGACCAATTTTGACCCCAGGGCCATGATTTGAACAAACTGATACATGTCTATAAGGTCATGTTACACACCAAATATCTAAACTCCGGTCCTTGTCGTTTCTGACAAGAAGAATTTTCTTGCTTACTCGTGGCAACGAGATATGAGTAAGAAAAAAACACAGAAAAAACAAATATCGCTATCGTGGCCACGATATAATCTAGCGATTTGATTTGTCAACTAACTCGTGGCCACGAAATAGCTAACTCGTGGCTACGAGTTAGCTGACCAATCAAATCGCTAGATTATCGCGTGGCCACGAGATAGCGATATTTGTTGTTATTGTTGTTTTTATTAGTAACTCGTGGCCACGAGTTAGCAAGATTTGTTTTTCGTTATATTTTTTTTTTTGTTACTATCTCGTGGCCACGAGGCAATAAAAAGAAAAACACCATGTCCCCTCTTTGCTTCCGTAGCTTTCCTTACTTATCAACATAATGTGAAGGTACAACATTATAGGGATTTGCAAAATATTTTAAAGTTATGAGCTGATCAATTATTTTATGTGACATACTGAAATTAAATCACAAAGTTTTATGCATTATTCATTCTGCTAACTCCGTGTATACATTACTATTTAACGTTTTAAACGCTCAATAAAATAGTTTTACTTTTTGCCTTTGAAAATTAATGAAACAATTTTATGATGAAAAAAAAAAACGTTTTATGCTTGTAGCCTAACTGTGGCTTTGGCAGGAAAACGAGTACGGTTTAAATAGAAGATTATACAAATAGTTACAGAGAATGCCAGTGAAATGTAGCTTTATAAATATACGTAGACCACGATTGAATGTGTATCAATTACATTGATATAGTATATCATTGATTAACACACAGATAAACGTAATCAATACGCCATATTGTTTTGGGGCAAAATGCAACAATGTTCTTCCTGATTTTTAAGAGTTGTTTATCTCACAGGTACTTGAAGACAGGACCCTGTCTTTATCAATAAGGAAAAAAATCACGATAGTTTATACATAATAAACAACAAGGTGGACACTGAAGAGCACCCATCGGGAATTAGTGTCAAAATATCTATGAAAAATGTGCCCATCGGTAATATTGTCGAGTTCCCACTGTCAACGGATAATTTTCCTTCATCACTGTTCAAAAGAAATAAAAATATAATTATTTCTAATGTCTGAAATGTCAAGATTTCGAGTGGGGATTTAGTGATTTAACCCCATTCGAACCTCGATCAACGGAAGTGAACCCAAAACGATATCTATGAGGTCAGCGCTGCGATTTGTTTATGAACTGAGGGGAACGGTAAGAGTATTCCAAAGTTATTTTGTTTACAAATATTTTCGGAACACTCTTACCTTCCCGTTCTGTTTCATATACAATCGCAACATCCATTTCTCAGTCTGAGTTGACCTTCGTGGGCGATGACGTCATAGATGCCGTTTTGGGTTCACTTCCGTTGATCGAGGTTCCAACCGGTTAAAATAACTAAATCTCGAGTAGAAATCATGAAATTTCAGGCATTAAAAATAATAATATCTGTATTTTATGTAAACAGTAAGGAAGGAAAATTATCCGCTGACAGTGGGAATTCTCCAATATTATTGATGGGCGCATTTTCATTGATTTGTTGACACTTATTCCCGATGGGTGCCCTTCAGCATCCTGCTGAAGTAGTGATTTTTATTTATTTATAAAGATATGGATAGTAAACTTTAGATTTATTTGAATGTGAATATGGAGCTTTTACAGTGGAATCATAGATTAAAATAGCATTTTTGTTAGCGCTTATTCAAGAACTTTTGTGTAAGGAAAAAAAATCAAACTATTAAATAGTGAGAAGCCCAATTATAACATTACAAGCTTACATATAGACCCTTGAACTTTCGTAACAAACAGCAGCTGATCTGTCCTTCAGTATTAATATATGTGTTACATGACAATCGTTTTAATGTAGGTTAGCGAAACAAGATCTGTAAATAAGAGGGCCAAGATTGCCTTGAGGTCGCGGAAAGTGAGGAAAGAAAGTTGTGCAAACTCCGGGACCAATACATGAACACAGCAATTGCGGACTTTTTATCAATCCAACGATACCATAATTCACTTTTTACTGAAATTACTGATGATGATACCGTCATCTTTAAATGTCTGAAATAGTATGTCTTATTACACAATATTTCTTTATCATTTTTCATCCACTGGAAACCTGAGTTTAGAAATGGTTGTTATGTATAATTCTTGTATGTATGACACATTTATAATTTTTCATACGAGCCTAACTAAATATTATTTTCGATTTAAATATATTTACATGTCAAAATTAATGCTGTATTTTGTAAATGTCAATAATAAATACGTGATTCTGACTAACCCTCTGCATACTGAAAAAAAAGAGTTATTGAAATGGCAATGCTACAGCCAAATTCAACATTTATATTTAATTAGTTTATTGTAAATTACTAATAGTATTTATAATAAAAGTAGGATAGATCGGTAGCACAACCATGAATCTCACTCTTATAACTATCAAACGGATACGAAGATAAAGCAGCATGATTTTTTTCTCTATTTGTTTGTTTGTTTGTTTTTTGTTGTTGGTTTTTTTTTTTTTTTTTGTTTGTTTACTTTTCTTAAATATTTCTCCCACATGTACTTTTTGCTTGATGATATATTTAATTATACTCAATACCATAATTAATTGGAAAAAAAACTGCCATAACCAATATATTTTGTTACTATATGCTTTGTCCAATGTTATTTACTATGTATATCTTGGAAATTAACTATTGAATTGCTCACCTGAGAAACATTGCCTTCATTGCCTGCACTGCTTAAGGAGTGAATATGTTTGAGTGTACAAACAGCAAATTATATTTCAACAGTTTAAAATTTAGATCTATCGGTCCGATATCAATCTAAATCGACCTCAACTGAGATATTGTTGCCGTTGTCATTGTGTATCAGTATAATGATGATTGCTTAATAAATGCAGATGCTACAGTGAAAACAAAGTGAAACTCTGGTATCTTTTATGATTCAATGGTCACAACTCCTGATCAAATTGGCCACTATCAGCCACAATCAATCTTGGCTGAGAGATTATGACCATAAACATTGTCATGAAGTTTGAAGATGATGCTTAAGAAGTTAAGATGTTGAAATGTAAAGATAGTAAAATTTTGCTTTTTTTACATTAGAAATGCAATAATTCCAGACCTTATATACCGATATCAGCCATAACCGATATTGGCCGAGATTTAATTATTATCAACATTGCCATGAAGTTTGAAAAGGATTGCTTGAGAAGGTGTAAGAGTGTTGACCTAGTTGGCTGATATCAGCACTGCGATGTTATGTCTATAAAATTGTCATGCAGTTGGAAAATAATTGCTTAAGAAATGGAAATTCTAGAGTGTAAACAAAGTAAAATCCTACATTTTCTATATTAAATGAGCATACTCATCTAATTGACCGAAACCAGCCATAATTAAACTTAGCCGAGAGATAATGGCTATAAACATAAAAATGGCTACTGCTAATTGTGGACCACGGACGCCGGACATTCAACGATGCTTATGCTCATCCTACGCGTGTAAGGTGAGCTAAAAGTGTATACCGGTAGATACAATGTGTTCTATACAATTTATTAGAAGTCTACGCGTATCAGGTAAGTGGTATCTCGCAGTGATTATTCTCAAAACATTATAAGTGAAAAACAGTTACATCTATTTTTGTATTCCTCAAAGACTGAACTTATTAATATGGGTAAAAACTGCCTTTAGTTATTTATGCCGTTATTTTTAAGAAGAAGTGATGAAGAAGCCAACAAAACTAACGTGCCTAGTCATGATAGAGACGGGTTGATGGATCCAGCAGACGGTGACAATATACTCTTGAGACCGCCACGCAAGCTTTTTTTCCCAGTAACAAGTGATTTTTTAATGTTCCCAGAAATATACAGCCTATATTGTTACTGTTAATCACCAGATCGTTTGAGTTTGCCATCCAGATTTATGTCTGTCAATCTTTCTAAACTTTTCTATAAAGAATAACATTATGCTACTGCTGGAGTGTCGTTCCAGAGTTGCCAGGTAACGGTATTTAAGACGCAAAGAATACAGCGTATGCTCCAGAAACACTGAAAAATACAACCAATTTATGAATAAGTCACTGGACAGTTATGTATTTCTGGGTCATTCATATGTGAATCAAAGCAAGGTATTGATTCAAGATATGATACACAGCAGTTATGGTAACGAGCCTCTCCCATGCAAGTCCAGTTCTTGTTATTTGACATAACAGTGACACGAACTATGCCATCTATTCCGCTGAGCGTAATATTTTGTGATGAAGATGTATTTTTCATTTTGACTCGGCTATCACAGTATTGTGCGGTCTGTAATGACGAGTATTAGGCACGATAGACATATTGATTGTATCCTTACGTCGTTTGATCTTACAGAGGCACGTGTTACTCGCGGAGAGTGAAACATTCCGGCAGTGGTGGTGGTGGGACAGGCAGAGTACTTAACGCTATCATAGAGGATATTGGTGAATGGTCGGATTCAAAGGCGTGGTGGATAGCTGATTCAGTGTGCAACATCTGATTACAAAAGGAAATATCTGGCAAGTTATTTTTTTTAGTTTTGTCAAGGCATGTTTAAAGGTTGCTTTTTAGTAGCCGGTGTTCGTGATAAAATTATATCAAATATTTTAAGGAAAAAAAAAACATACAGTAGACATTGAGAATCTGTGGAAAGGGTCATACCTTGGGGTTATATGCGGTAGAAAACTAGCCATTTCAGATACTTTAACTTTGAATAATATTCATTCTAATGATATTTAGTTTCAATAATTTCTCTAAATCGTATTGTGTATTTAAGTTGTCTTCGAGAGCAATGTTTCTCTTTAAAAAAAACTTAAAGCATTGATTACATTGTCCAATAGGTAAAGAACTATCCATACATAGGAATACAAAAACTGAACCAAAATAAATAAAATGACTATCTTAAACAAGTAAATTTAATCAAAAATGGCAGCTCGTAGTTTCTTTATCAAGTAACCAAAACATACATATACACACACATGTACACAACTCTTATTTTCTGTTCATTTCTTACAATACCTGAAATGTCAGTTTGCCAATGCTCTCGCTTGTCTTACTAAGTAGTGATCAACATCAACAACATGATTATGTTTACACTGGCTCTGAGGTGCGAGGTAATGAGATAAGTATCGGCAACCTCCAATGCCCGGTGTCTGGGGAAAGGTTTTTGGGCCGTGTTTCACATGCATATTTAACACTATTGGTGATACACCCATTTCAGTATTCGATTTATATCAAATACAATCTGAAAACACGTGTTCCGTCCTTCAGTCTAAAAATTAACACCTGTTGCGCAACTTTATTATATATTTACTTGTCCATACATTTCATTTAATCATGCTGAATGGTAACGATGATATTTTGGTTTCATTTTATTTTTGAAATATAGATCTACACCGTAAATGGTCAACCCATGTTTTCAAACATTTTTGTGATCCTAACATCCTCCCCAAATAATTAACAAAATCAACACATTTGTTTAAACATCACCATCTGCAAACTGCAAAATGATCGATGAGAGAATACTGTAATTTAGATTGACAGCATGTATATCTACATCAATGTTTTTGTTTGTTGAGATTACTGTCCCGCTTCAGTCATTTGGAGACATGTCTATCGACATTAGCCAACATTTGAATATAGCGGTAAACTAGACGGGAACTTTCAGGGTATTTTGCAATAAGTTGATCGAGGAAGAAGCTGCCACTGGCAGTCGTTTGTGAAATATCATTTCTGTAATTCGTTAAACATGCAAAACAGTATCCAAGGAAATGAGAAGAATTTGCATAAGATAAATACAGTCATATGTAAACGGAAGATGTGCATGCCATGATGGAGCCACGTGTTTTTCGCAATTCTGTTTGTACGTGTACATGTATATATGTTATGTTATTATGTTCAGAACATATATTCTTCTATGTAAACGCTACCGTTAACAAGTTAATAAAGTGCAGGATTATTAAGGATAAAGACAGGCTACTGAGAGAGAGAGAGAGAGAAAGAGATTTTCTTCATTATTTTAACACTCTTTTTTTCTATAATTTAAACCATAAGATATTGCATTGAATAAAAAGCGCATGATTATCATGATTTCCTGAACTCTTTTGCATGGTTTTTACCCTTTACCTCTTGAATATTCATGAACATTAATTGACTGATCTTTAAATGGCTTATAAAATAATGGATTTTTCTTTCCCACAAATGACTGTGTAGACACTTAGCTACACTATTGTATGACCAAACAGAGGAGACCTTGATTAGACAGCTCCTGAGGGAGCTGTTTCTGTTTGCCTATGAATCAAAATGAGCGTATAAGAAGAGGTTGAATTACTATTGATTACACCACCATGCTTCCTATTTCGTTTTAAAGATATCGGTTTATAGCTGCTAAAATATTAATCAATAGTAAAATTAAGACAACATTATATTTCATCTTAAGAACACAATGAACTAAAGGTAAGTTTATCTGATCACCTTGTGACCGTCGTGGTCCATCATCCATCGTCAGTAATTTGTTGTAAAAAAAAATCATTGGAACCTCAAGATCTGGGTAGACATTGATTAAACTTCATGAATGATCCCTCACAATAACTGCTAACATAAACACGATATGTGCAGAACTTTTGTTGCCATTACAATAAACAGAATTTTGTTAAGCATACATATACATTTTAGAATATTCTCTTCTGAAACCAATTCTCCAATCGAGTGGGTCAGTATCACGTGAATCATTGACATGATATTGTAAATGAAGTTGATCCCTGGCATACACCATTTAGAACATTTCAATATTCCTATGCTGTGAAACCAATGGTCAGAACAGAATTCCATGGTCAACTCATAGCTGCATACCATAGTTGCTGATGAAAATGATCCCTTGAAAAATAAAGCCTCCAGGGAATAAGCTAGTTTCCTAATAATCAAGATATAGAATATAACATTTTTTAATTAAACAAATGGTCAGAATTTAATTTCATTTCTACGCAAGTGGTGACCTTATAGACCCTACCAACACATTGTCATGCACATTCTTGGAAAATTAGGCCTCAAATATTCTATAATTATATTGATATTTTCAAAATTCATCTCCTCTTAAACCAATGTTCAGAATTAAATTTTGTTTTGCGCAAATGATAATCTTTATAGTCCTATACTGTAATGTTGAAGCATGTTTGAACCCTTGAAAAATAAGACTTCCAGATGGCCTGTTAGTTTTCTTAGATAATATGTATCGAAAATGACATATTTAGAATTCTTTGATTCTGAAATTTGGATCAGGTTACTCTAGAAGGTAACAATGTTAAATGAAGGTACCTGGATTGTAATTGTTTAATTAAGCTGACCGACCGCCATTTGCAAAAAACTTATGCCCCATCCTCTTGAAATACATGCACCAACCACTTCTGATGGAGTGTGTCGAATTACCATTAGCTTTGTTTTCAAAGAGAATAATCGGGCGAGCTCCATCACTTTTTGGGATAGCCTTCCCATCAATAAAGAAATTTAAGTGGACGCAAACATTTAGGCCACGGTTTATCATGAAACTAATAAAGTAAAAACAAAACCAGCAACCTATAAACGGGAAATATCATTACTTTTAAAGACACTCGAGCTTTCTAGGAATGATATAGGTGAACCAGTATTTAAATTATTGTGTGGATCGCACGTGACATAGGTATCAGTCTTAATAAAAAAAAAATAAAAAAAAAGACAGCCAAATGATCAGAACAACGGCAATCTATAAGAAATGTAGGTAAAGATATGGCAAATAGTACTTTGGTCTCTACAAATAGGAGTAATATCCAATTAAAACTGAATACCAGTAATCTGGGGGATGAAACACCGTGTGCTTAGTGTTCCAAACCCGGGACCTCCTTGGATGTATATTCAATATAATAAAAGTCGGCGACATATGGTAAAGCAATTGATCGAAATTATTAGCACTGCTATTTCCTAATTGGAATATCAGATTGCTACATACAACATTGTATTTTATCATTCATTTATCATTTAGACATTCAGTTACTTAATAATAATAATATTGTTTTCCTTATTTAATGTCATTTATTAACACATTTTAATTCAGAAACTTACATCCCTGAGTGATAATATAAAAAGCAACATTTAAAATAGTAACATTGGAAAGAAAGTTAGATAAATTAGAAACGCAAAGTTGTCTCATGTTTGCTTCTGTAGGTCATATTATTGCAAGAATCTTCAATTTTAATTTATGTGTCGCATGAGCAACTTCGGGTATGATTAAATAAGGTCCAAGACTGGGTGTTCATGAAACCTGCAAGTACTTGAACGGAGATTCGTAAATCTTCATTTGGCATGTAATTGTCTGATAAGCAGTATAAATAAGCCAGCGTCGAACTGATATAATCTCTAAATCCGAACCACACTTAGTTATTCAAGTATATTTTCATAAGATGAGATCAAATCCAGTCAGCAAGGGAGCTATTAAAAGAAAGATGAACGTGAAAGGAATATGATATGAAAATATGATATCTTCTTACCTGTATTATGTCTACACATGCAGCTTCACAAGCGAATGGACATAATTAGATCCCTAATTATCACCATCTGTTGAAAAGGCAGCACATATCTAATTTACCGGCTGGGAACTGGGAACTGTACAATGTACTTCGGTGTTAAGAAGGTGAAAAAGGGTTGAAACTAGAAGTATGAATGATAGATAAAACCAAGATAATTCTGCCGTACCGCGCTCGTCGGGGACTGAACCGGACGATGCACGTCGGTGATCCGGAGGCAGGTCACTAAAAGCAACATTACACAGTTACAAATTACATGCATTTAATGTCAACTAGTTTCAGTGGTTTTACTGTGTACATAATAATACGTGCATATAATAGCAATACTCTTTTAAAATTGAATTTGATATATATGCACAAAAGAAAAGTAAATAAAATCTCCCTCCCTCTTTATTTATACATACGTATTTACATAATACAAAATGCAATGTCTACATATTTAAATTGTCTGTAAAATGCATCTGAATGTTAATGTGTGTGGATCTTGTCCTAAGAAAGAGATCAATAGGCTTTTCGTCTGCTGCCTTTTTCTTTTTAAACCCAGTAGTCTATTGTCGCCATTGTGACGTTAAATCGTAGATAGCGAGACGAGGCATTTTGTACAGCGTGGATTCTATTTCACGTCAACACCAGTCTGACTGACTGCGAAAGTGCCCATAGGATTATGGGTAAATTGTGGCTGTACAAATGGATAAGTATTTAAAGGCCCATTATGCTTCAACAAGCAGTGTTTATTCTTCGGTCAGAAAAGCAAAGTGTGCGTTACAAATTTGTTACGACATGCAATCTGTACAAACCCATTGATGACAACAATAATGCATTAATAAGAAAGAATCTTTTATTTAAGATCATTCTATTGTTTACAAAAATAACTAATTTGCACATTCTGAATATCTTCGTCAATTTTCGCTTGACATTCCGTATGCCTCCGTTAGCGAATCACGAGTGCACAAATTTATGACGTAGAATTTAAACAAATAGTGATTCGACAACGGTTTTTTAAATTCAAATTATTTCCGATTATAGACTTGTTTCGGGAATACTCGCCAATGCAAATGTTAATGAGAATATTTTGACATCCAGCTAAAATACTAAATAACGTAATTAGACATTTTCAGTGCGTTTACCTATTATTTTACAGAAGATATTTGCTTTTTATGTACCATTTGTATTAGTCTACAATATGCCAATGTTATTTTGTATTTTCTTTTCATTAGAATTGAATCATTATGAAATATAATTGGCCTTAATTAACGTAAATAAAATGATTTTAGACACCATTAAGTTGTGACCAACAATAGTATGACTGGTAATATCAATTTATCGTGCCAATGAAGTGTATTTTGGCATTTTAAATGACATTTTTGCGTGAAAAAACTCATCTGAAAATTATTCATTCATGGCAGTTGACCAATGTGTAAATAGAGAGCTGGCATTAATGTATAATTATATACATACGTCCGCTCAAATTGATTCGCGATGTGTGAGCATTCTTTAAATATTACACAATGTTAGTGACATATTACTAAATGTAAATGCATGCTTGTTTTGAAACATTATAATTTTAATATTGTAGATTATGCATTTTGAAAAAAAAATGTTCTACTTTCTCTTTATACTAGAATTTTGGAAATTTTTTTTTTTTTTTTAGAATAAGCATATTCACGCAAAATAATGTATACATTGTATATGCCATAATACATTTCAATGTTTCGTATTTCTGCAGTTTATATTATTATTTTTTTTTTAAATGTTGTAGATCACTATTTATAAACAGCGCTAGTGTTCGCGTTTTTTATCTCTAATTTCATACCTGTTTGTGTCATTATTTTCGTTTGATATTTCCGAATCGAACTGAAATAGGTGTACTATGTTAAGATTTATTTATTCTACCTAAACGTCTATATTTATACTTAACACAAAGGTACTTATTGAAAGATGTAAGCACAATTTATCAGTTTCGTAAGGCCTAAAAAAAATAGCTTGTTTCCGCTACCCAGACCGACCCTATTTTTAGTCGCCGACCCTAATCTTTTTTTTTGCCAAAATTTTGATAAAAGATTAAAATCTCTTCGACAGTCGCCATTTCATTTCGGGCATGTTCGGTCCTTTCCGTATCTTAGCTGTAATTGTTCGACACGAACGCATTCCCGCGATCCAGATATACCAAAACTTGGCAAGGGATTCCTTCCGTCGGGACTCTTAATTTTTCAAGAGAAAACATAATTATTAAATGAGATCAATTGTTGTGTGACGTATGATTTGTCAATACACATCGTAATCTTTCAAAAATTGAAACAGGCATTAAAAACTTTTTTCTTTTCTTTTTTTGCCACCGACCGTATTTTTTTTCTTCAACATGAATTCCTCCTGGATCAATAACATTACTCTAACAAATCCTTGGAAAAAAACAACAACAACAGCCAGCACCATTTTCATTGCTGATGACTGAAGAGGAAACCTACACATAATGTTCACGGCTCAAGTTAATTTCAAAGTGAAAGTAAGAGTTGATTTTGCGGGTCTGTTTATGAATATGAAATGAATAGCTTAATCGGCACAAATATTTGTAATACTTCAAATCTGGCATTCAACCTTGACGCAATACCTTTCTTTCATAATATTTATAATTAAAATTCAATTTAAATGCCTTTGGTGGTTTTAATAGCACGTGAAAAGCTATTTAAATATAACTTTATTTACTTCCGGTATGATCGTAGAAAAAAGCATCAACTGATAAATATTGTTTACAGCAATAATATGGTCTAAAGGCTTTTGTAATGTTTTAAAACATGAATGTTTAAACTGAAATACTGATTTTACAACATTATTTGAAATTACAATAATATGATCGTAGTGAAGTGGGTGGGGTAATGCATTGAGACAAACTTGCATTACCATTCTATAAAAATATGATAAGATTAAAAAATATAGAATATATTATTTTCATATTTGTATATCATAAAAGATATAATGACCTAAAAGTATTACAAACTTCCATTTAATCTAATATAAACATAATTAAAGTTTATTAGAAGTGCACTTTAATATTGTTTTAAATATCCCAACAATCTTTTACTGAATTTAACTTTAATTAAAACAAATCAAGGGTCTTCTTATTTAAGCAGAGACTTCTGATTAGAAAAGCAGATGTCCCGACACAGGAATCCTGGCTGAAAAGTGTTGAACCCTGAAAAGTTTTATTTCGAAAACGATCTGACATCACAAAAATATATAATTCTATACAAAGCAATTTAATTTCAATTTTATTTTCTCGCTTCATAATGTCTATAGTTGAAATTGTTAACAATTACAAGTTTCAACAATACATTAATCTGACAACAGAATATGGGGAAACACAAATGTATAAATTCTGAAATAAATTGTATTGGATGTCACCCTTTTTAATTTAAGGATACCTATAATTTATATAACTATTTCACATAAAAAATACTTGTTCAGCAAGCCAGACCTTAAAGTGCTCTGACATTGCTGTCTTTCGTGACAGCCTATTGTCCAGTGTCTATTAAGCCGTCTACTCAATGTAGCATTTAGGACATATTAACATACAATCTTGTGTGAAATTACATTAAATGTCACTTATTGCATTCATACACATGGAAAGCTTTAAATAATTGGCTGAAAATCATGTTTCTTAAAAAAAAAAAAAAAAAAAAAAAAATCCCTACCTACCGACCCAATTTTTTTCAGAGCCGGTAGCGGAAACAAGTCTTTTTTTTCTTTTTGGCTGAGCCCAAAACCCACGAAAAAGTACACATAGAAGTATTATCATATTCACAAATATAATGCTAATAATAATAGTAAATATAAATTAATGAAAAGAGGTCAATCTAGCCCTTGTTTAACTTTAAACAAACGTGATACAATTTTACATTAAATTGTGTACGTCATCTTTTTTATACAATAGTTTACTGCAGCCTAACCCTAATCTATTTACAACCTAACCATTTTTTCTAGCTAGGTTGTAACTAAGCTAAATTATGCTTATTCAGTAAATCAGTCAACGATGGTGTTAACTTTTCCAGAGCTCGCAAGACAATGCACATGCTTGATGTCATCGTGTGGACACTGGGTGTGTTACAGGCCGTGAGCGGACAGACGGACAAACATCGCCATAGCAACGGTCACGGACACAGTCTTATTCGGAAAGGGTCAAGGTCTCAAATTCATAAATTAGAAAGGTTGTTTATTGATAACATGCGAGACGTTCTTAATTCATTTCATTCTATTAGTACACTAACAGGCCTCTGAAATACATTTACTTTTTATTTGCTTACGCAAAGAAGAACCCCCTGCTTTTTGTCTGGTCATTTTTTTAAAGTACGTAATTCCACATATAACGAAATGTATCCAATTTAAATGTATATCAGGAAGCTTGGCAGTGGAAATGTACAATGACGTTTTGACATATGGAATCAATTTTGAACGGAGATATATACAATCTTTTTTTTTGTCTATAATCGAATGGAAGCTGTCGGCGAATTCGCCATCAAAAACTGACATTTCCTGTTTCCGACTTGGATACATATCTCTTCATTTGTAGACTAGATTGGATGCGACATGCATGCTAGAAGCCTGTGTTTTTATTTAGTTTGTGCACACTCAATTTGGATTCTACAGGTAAATCAGATGAGGATCAATGTAGAAACAAGAGTGGGTAACTATCGTGGTAATAATGTCTTACATAATCACATACATGGACCTTCAAACTTCCTAATATAGCATTAACATATTTTTTTCCTTTTTTTTCCATTCCTCTTATTATTTTTTTATATTCATGACGTACCGGTTTTTTTGGTTGTTTTTTTATTCTTTTGTTGTTTTTGTTGGTGCTGTTTTGTTCTATATCCCTTTTAGTGCATATATTCCATGTTAGCATAAATTATTTGCTAAATGGTTAAAGCAGCTCGTTCACAGATGGTCATTGACTAAAATTTGATTTAAAACTAGCTGTGTATATTACGTCTATCGCTACCCATGTACAGACGCATGGTCACCCAATGGAACATTCCATGGTTTTAAAAGAGAAATGTCTAGGTCCTCCAATCATTTGCTGAAGCGTTATGAACGGTGTAAACATGTGCTGCCACTTGGCCGATCACATTCACTCCCCGCGCATGCGCTTACTTCACAGACTAAAGCACAAATTGTGTCACGTGGTACAGCAAGCATCTACTTCATTGATACCGTATTCTATATTTAATCCTGAATTTCCTTTATTGGGCGTATACGAAAAAAAAGTTTAACGTGCAATCCGACCCATTTGCGGGTTCAAGGTGGGGGAGGGGGACAAAATAAGTCATGTATAAATAGTCCCCTGCATGAAGTAATTCACGATTCCTGGTGCATTCATACAATGACCAGCCGGGAACCTGGTACAAATTTTAGCTTTAAAAATGCAATCTTTTACATAAAAACAAGCTTTCTAATTACACTTTAGCTACAAAATGACTGAGTAAAGGAAAACAACATGTTTAACTGGCTGAGTCGCTCCGATAACCAATTTATCAGAGAGTAGCCCCGTCGAATGTTGTTGTTGTTGAAGCTGTCATAACAATGAAATCGATAACATGGTCAAATCTAAATAGTGTTACATAATCTTAACTTTGCAGCAGGCGGGGACCCGCTCCCGCACCTACCCCCTTCCCGCTTGCTGTTTTTTTTTTATATAACGCCCCCCACCCCCCTACACACACACTTATTAACCTGGGTTCCTGGATCAGGCCCTGCGACCTACACAAGCCCAGTTTATTTGTCAGAAAACAGAGACTTCAACAACATTGACGAAGGATGGTATTTTTTTATTTCTACAAATCAACTGTCAACAAGCTGCTTTAACATGAACATATATTGTATATATTCATATATATATATTTCTTTTTAATTTATAACATTAATATTTTGTGTTATTTTTAACACATGTAACGTATATTCAGTTTTCCGGCATATATGAAAAGTTTAGTCATGTTATTCTCCAGAGTACTATACGTGTAGTTTTGTGATGCATGGTATATCACAGTTATCTCTTTTATCCTTTATTTGTTATTTTTCCTTATTGTTGTTAGTAACGAATCAATATAGTTTACATTTTAGGAGCAACTACAGTAAAATTGGCCTGCAAGCTACTGATATATATCAGACTAGAAAAGAAGTCGTATTTAGGTTTTATATTGTATTTCAGATGCATGTTAAGATATATTTCCCTTTGGTACTATATAAAATCCTATAATTTGGCCGTGTGGAGTAATACTTCATTGGAATATGTCAAAGTCACAAAATTATCAAACCTTTCAAAGGAAATGTGTCCAGTTTTATGTTACGTTGTTTTTTACAACTGATTGCAGAAATCTCAATACCGGATATCTTAATTCAGTGCCTTAAGCTATCTAGGTATACGCATGTGCACGTGTTTACTCGTGCCATCGCTATACTTTAGATAAATATGCTTGCATGACAAGCTCCTGTATAAACGTGCGACTCTTTTTTTTCTACATATCTTACATGAAAAATGTACAAAACATCTTCATTATATGATATATTTATTATTTTTATAGAAATTGTCACGGTACACGGTACACAACGAACGATAACTAAGCAACGATGCAAAAGCTGGTAAAATTATCTATAAAAAATATAAATGAATTCTGTGACGTAGGCCAGAGGCGCGCTATACAAAAAGTGCAGCAGATTACGTGCCGCTGACATGTAATATTTCCTTGCGTCAAAACCAGCATATGACGTCAAAAATCCACGTGTTTTCCTGCAACCGTTTACTATAGTAAGTCAGGTACATGTATATTGCAAATATTGCCGCTCGGTGAAATATGTTGGGCTGCCACAGTAAAAATGATATATTATTATATTCAAGATCCATTTTATGTAGAAAATCAATAAAACAGCCACTGCATTTTCGCCTTTAATAATCTAGTTATTCTTAACGCAACATAAGGACTCTCTGTCCTTTGATTTTTAACCCCCAACCCAACCCCTTTCTTCTTCCCCTATGAACGCATGTTGCAACGTGGTAAGGAATAGTCTAGTTAAATAACGGATATCGTGACTTTAACATAACATAATATCATTGACTATCATAACCACCTGGTTTTGAAAATTATAAACCAACCAGATCGCACTCGATACAATCCGGAAACTGATACCGTCGTTAACTTTTGATATTTCACTTTATTTTTGCGTAATTATCCCTTTTGATGAGGATGTCTTAATTAAATACCATAGCATACGAAGCGTACAAAGATACATCAATAATAGCGTTTTGATACGACCTCCGTCATCGGACGATGTTTCAATATAAATAAAAGAACAGATGATGCGTATGCAAAAGAAATTCAAAGCTCTCTGGGCACAGAGATAATGTTGGCATGTATTACATGAAAATGGTATAATTATAAAACTAGCATATGACGTCAAAAGCCCACGTGTTTTCCTGCAACTGTTTACTCTAGTAAGTCAGCCGAACACGCTCTCTGATTCCTAATGAATCTGAATGAAGTTGATTACCTGCAGTAAATTGACATTGTATTTAATAATTAAAGATATAAGAAAGTATGTTTTTCTATTTCAAGTTAAGATATGTTCTACACGGAACTTTGGGAGGACTATAAATCGTTATCACACAAAATACTTTGGTTTAATCACAAACACTGGAGTGTTTAACACTACTTTTTGCAGGAACAGTTATTCATGTATATAAATTGGGTTGATGTAATATAACACATTAAAAGCGCTAATGCTTATGATTGATCAAAAAATATTACCATGTTACATATTCGTTAGCACAGAATAGCATTTCATGAATACGCAGATTTATGCAGTCGGCTGTGGCAATCGATGAGGCTTAATAAAACAAAAGCTACTTGTTTCCACTAACCCGACCGACCATAAACTTTTTTTCGTAGCATTCGGGCTATTACGGTTGCAAAACGCTTTTTTTTTGTCCCCCCCCCCCCCCACACACACACACCCTTCCGAAAAAAAGGTTAAAATGGTAAAAAGTTAAAAATAAAAAAAAGTTTAGCCGACCTAGCGACCCTATTCTTTTTCGGAGATGTTTGTGGATTTTTCCGCCTGATACCTGACTTCTCAAGAATCCAGTTTTCGTCGACAGAATAAAAGTTTAATCATTATGTGGCTTAGACATATTCTAATGAAAAATGACCCTATATTACCAAATTAGGTGGTGCTTATTTAGTCCTGAGTATTGTCACGTGGTGTTTGTGATTTGTTTCAGACAGGCGCTTATCGACAAGCTCCTGAAGGACCATGATCCACGTATTCCGCCTAACTATGAAGAAGGTTAGTCTGTCATACTTACAGCGTGTCTCGGCCCTTCTGAATTTCACGAAATTTCGAAGGAAATTTTTTATACAATTTATTGCGTTTTCCCGGGGTCAGAAACATTAAATATAGGCTGAATTTTGGGTGCGACGTTGAAGATGGATGTGTTGTCAACGTCAAAATCTATTGAAAAATAATTGCACTACAAGCGCACACCGTTGAGAGTGTCGATGTCTTTAAAATTAAGGATATGTGTATCTGTTTTAGCTGTTTTGATAACAAGCGAGGATTTACATTAAAAAGACTTGTTCAATCTTCTAAAAAATAGAGTCAAGGAAATGGCAATTAGTTTAATTACAACTATGTTTAATTAGATTACAAAAAAGTTTACTAAGCAACATGATTTATATCGCAGGTTGGTCGTTAATCGTTCACATTAAATCCAAAGTCTTAATTGATTCACCCTTGATGTGAGTAATTTGTTAATGAACCATAAGCGAAACTGGCACTCATCACTATTCCGCAACAAAAATAGTGCGCGCGCATCTTAATTTAAACAGGCAGCGTTACAGATAACTTTTTAATGAAATGGGTAATTAACCCCATGACTTTCATATGCTGTGTGTGTGTGTGTGTGTGTGTGTGTGTGTGTGTGTGTGATTTAACTGGGGTTTTGACAATGTGAATTGGGTATTCTGTATAGTTTGTATACAACTACTAACATTATTACTGAGTTTTCAAAAAATCCGATGCTTTTAGTTACCGCGTGATTATAAAAACTAATGTTTTTTTGCCAAAATTAATTGGGTAAATACTCAAATACCCTGCTTATCTGTTACTCTGAAACAGGCAGACAAATTTTAGTGTTTGGTAAGTATATCGTATATATATATATATATATATATATATATATATATATATATATATATATATATATATATATATATACACGATGTGTGTGTGTGTGTGTGTGTGTGTGTGTGTGTGTTCAACAGGCTTATAGGTGAGGTTCACTTTTCCGTATCATACGGCATGATAGTGCAAAATTTCAAAATACATATACATTGTACACAGCAATAGCAAAATTTAAATATCCAATGTGAACAAAAAAAAACACATTATTATATTCTTTCTTTGTAATCGAAATAACGAAATAATACGTTAAAGAAAGAGAGAAAAATGAAGACAGTCAACGGAGGATGTATAGTTTATGCTATTTCATACTATACGGTAGTTGGAAACGAAGTAGAGATTCTGACTTTAATAGCTTACTGTAGAACCATTCATTTTCGGGGGGGGGGGGGGGCTAATTTTCGTTGATTTCGTGGAAGCCTTTATCCAACGAATATCCATCCCCACGAAACCTACTCTATGTGTGTATGTCTAAGACTTTATATGTATGTTTTTATAACGTTTGAAGTCATTTAAACTGTATATTTGACTATCACTTACCTTTGCCCTTGACATTTGTAATCAAGAATGAAGGTGCTTTTACAATATTTTTATATAAATCATTACATATATTTCAATTCATCCTATGTCTGACAAAAGACATCAGTGAGGGAAGTTTTGAGACAAATTTTGTTATTTTCTTGTATTTTTACTAAATACTGTACGTTTGATAATACTTTCAATAGTTTATAAACAGATAACATCTTTATTCCAAGATAATAAGGTTTGTTACTTACTCTGTCTTGTCACTAATTCCATTTAAAAGTTGATTCGGAACAATTAGCAGTGTACTTTCATGAGCTGGGGCATTATCCCCCTGCAAGCAATAGTTTATTGTTCATATGAGCTCGATAGTATGGAACTACATCTGCGTTTATAGCTTTTCAAAGCTATTACAAAAGATTGGATCGCTGCTGCAATAATTATGCCATTGTATCGAGAGGGCAATTGTCTTACTCCAGAAGACATATCCGAATAATGCATTAGTAACATATACGTGACAAGGAGATATCAGTGGTGTATTTTCCTGTTTCAGACTTCCCTGTGAAAGTACAAGTTCAGCTCCACATCTCCAATATTGATTCCATCAGTGAGTCCGCCATGGTAAGAAGTCCTCAGTCACGCACGTCTTTCCTTGTAATGACCTAATTACCAACACATAGCATTGGCATGGTAATTAAAGTTACTGCATATGCAAATAGTGTATTGCAATGGTGTACATACAACTGCAATATCACGTGTATCAAAGTTTTATCTTGCAGTATTACTGTCAGGGGCTTACCTGGGCCATTTTTAATCAAGGTGAGATGAGGGAAGTATGGCTTTCTAATGGATATTCTGAGGAAGATAATGAATTTTTAAAATATATTTCAGAGTTACTGTAGTATTTTAGAGCTAATTGTCGGCTAATTGTGTGATACTCGCTAGGATCGATGACTGTCTATTACAGTAAGAATTGTGACGTAATATTAGAATCGCAAAACACACTTGTAATTGTATATAATAACTTATGGGTACTAGCGAAAAAATTGTATATTGATCTCAGGAATAAGATCATTTTGAGTATTTGTTTTGTCCCCGACAATTTCTTTTAAAATTTCTCTCAAATCATCATGATTCCTTCAAATTTCGGTATGCTCAGTTTCGACAATTACATTTCTTGAGTCTGTAGCCTGTAACGTTATATCAATGTTAAGTATGTGAATTTAACCCAGTGTTGCTTATTCCTGACGTATCTCAGCATGTCACTAGCTTCTCCTCAATGTCACCGAGTTCGATAAGTATACCATTGTAGCTCTAGAGTATTTTTTAGCTCACCTGAGCAAAGCTCAGGGTGAGCTATTGTGATCCTGTGAGTGTCCGTCGTGCGGTGTGCGTCGTGCGTCGTGCGACGTCAACAATTTTTAGTGTTTACACTCTACCACCTTTATTTCTTAAGCAATCATCTTCAAACGTTAAGGCAATATTTATGACCATAATGTCACGGTTAAGTTCGATTATGGCTGAGATCCGTCAATTATGTCAGGAGTTATGCCCCTTTTAATATTCAAAAAATGCCATATTTCACTTTGTTTACACTCTAGCATCTGCATCTTTTAAGCAATCATCTTCAAACTTTATGGCAATGCTTATGATCATAAGGTTTCGATTGAGTTCGATTATGGCTGAGATCCGTCAATTAGGTCAGGAGTAAGGCCCTTTTAATATTCAAAAAATGCCATATTTCACGTTGTTTACACTCTAGCATCTTCATCTTTAGAGCAATCATCTTATAACTTTATGGGGGGCCGCCGTGGCCGAGCGGTTACAGTCGTGGACTACAAATCTCTCAGCCCCTCACCGCTGTGGGTTCGAATCCCGGTAGGAACTTCGGATTTTTCATGTGAGGAAGCCTTCCAGCTGGCTTGCGGTAGGTCGGTGGTTCTACCCGGGTACCTCTGTGTACTCGGGGTCTTACTCCACCTGTTCTTAGCTGGACGTCGCTATATGATTGAAATACTATCTCAGTGACGGTAAACCCCAATACAACAACAACAAACTTTATGGCAATGCTTATGACCATAATATCTCGATTGAGTTCGATTAAAGCTGAGATCTGTTGATTAGGTCAGGAGTTATGCCCCTCTTAATATAAGAAAATGCCAGATTTCACTTTGATTACACTCTAGCATCTTTATTTCTTAAGCAATCATCTTTCTCAGGTGAGCGATCAAGGGCCATCTTGGCCCTCTTGTTTTAATTTAGAAATAGATATAGCGAGGAGAGACTCTATGAGAGAGAGAGGGAGAGAGAGAGAGAGAGAGGGAGAGAGAAGGCTTAATACATATAAAGATTATAGATTCCAGTATAATCAATAATCCCACCAGCCGTTTTCCATTGCATTTATTTGTACTTTATATATCTATATGTTTTTGTGCTGCTAATGTTTCCTACTACGGTAGGACTTATGCATTTGTAAAAAAAAAAAAAAAAAAGTTAATCTAAAATTAATAATGAGATAGGGCGCTGACCAGAGTAGATTACGAAACTGCTTAAAAAGCTGTGGCTATTTTAGGTTAATATGATTTTTTTGTGTGACTCTCTCTCTCTCTCTCTCTCTCAAATGAATGTAGGTAAAACAGTGAGTATTTAAAAGGTCTAAAATATGATAATGTGGGTGTATGTGTGTGTGTGTTTTTAAATATCTTTAAAAAATAACAGATGAAATACATACATATAGAGAGCTCAAGAGAGTTTAATGTTTAATTATTAATTTGGTCTTTATACTTATTTTATTTCTAAATTCGAAATTTCTTTTTGAAGTAGATAGATAAAAAAGAGAAAGAGTTTATAGCTTCGTTTTGTTGCGTTTTTATTTTCTTTCTTTCTTTTCGTGAATATTGCCTTTGTTTACATGTAAAAACATCGACATATATTGATAGCTTGCATAATTTTCCTATGTATTTTACCTGCCGTATTGACCGATTTATTGTGGAATTATGGCCTACATGTTCATATTCAAATACATCATCAGTTACATTTATATTGCTGCCAAAATGTTTTATCATGTTGAAATGAGACTATTTTCATCACACTGGGTTTCCTTTGACAATCATTCAATTGCCACAGTAAACAGTTTGGATTCTGGCGTAGAAATACATTTGTGTAAAATGAAATATTTCATTTCAACTAAGGTTCAAACTTTACGTTATCATCATATGATCTGATCACTGTCTAAAACATCTCAATACATTCCTAATGGTGTGGTCGGGGGAGAGGGCGACACATGAGTTTACAAAAGTTTGCTTTGAAGGAAAGTTCTGATTTCGTTTTTAGTTGCCTGTGATATAGTCACTCACAACTATAGTACCTACACTCCGAGGGCCCGTTTTCTGCATTTAAAACCGAAAAACCTCTTAATTTTGTATGAATTATAGAACGATTTAACAGAATTCTAAAACACAGGTATGCTGAGATTCAGCCAAAGTGTTGAAAACCCAATTTTGATGGGCAAAAAACATCAATATTTACGGGATACAATTATTGTTTGTAGCATAAAAAGATATTTTCCCTATGATGTTTCGTAACTTTCACTTCACCATGCGGAGGAGTATAGTTTCTTACAAAAGGTGGCTCGTGCCTGAATTTGGATGGTGGATGTGCAATTTTCGGTTATTTAGTGGTGTTACAATGGTCCATATAGAGAGCTTGAATTCCGATAAAAATCTGTGTAACTTACTAGTAATCATATCAAACTATCTCAGATACATCAGAGATACCTCCATGGGTTATTTGTTGCTCTATAGAATGGATGATACCTGCATCTGTAATCCGAAGTTACTAAGGACACAGTAAGGAGCCACTGATTTGCATCTATAAATAGAAACTGTGCCGTCGCTCGGTAGTACAAATCAAAGCGCTGATAGTGCTAAGAGAACAGTATTGGTGCATTTCTTTTGTTTATCACAGTAAATTAAATAAACGGGGGTCAAATTTTTGCGCATTGCCAATAACCCCGTTTTAACGTTGCGTTAGCATGGTCATTACAAGAAATTAAAGATAAACGCACCATTTGTTTCAACAAACTGTTAACAATGAGCACTTCGATCGCCACACTTGCTCTCCCTATTTCTATATCCTACAATGAACAATTGTTTATTATTTTAACATAAGTTTGATATTTGGCAAAAACTAAGTTACCCTGCATATCTGCAGCTCGTCAAACCATCTTCAACTTGAGACACACACAACTTTAGTGCCTTCAGCACTTTGATTTAGATTGGCGGTAGCAAGTCTCACGTATCGATAAACAAAAACAGACATCGTTTTTTTGCATAATTACCGCAGCTATATTCACCGCACTATACTTCATCCTTCAGATCATAATCATGGTCATTGCAATTATTCCAATCCGATACCTTTTGTAATAAGAAAAGAAAAATGACCAGATTTTTTTTTTATGATAAACATTACATACCTAACACGGTAACGTTGGTCGGGTTAGCATTTTGGCTGTCTTTGGTCCAGATCAACGTTATTGTTTTACAAGGATTGTTAAATACTTACAAGAATACACAGGTTTGGATTGCTTTTGTAGCCATTTGTGCACGATTATAGAAACTACATATTGAACAAAAAAGTGTTTGCTCGATTATTTATGTTAGAAAAAAGATATTGTGATTAAATAGGATTTGCCTTTATTACGTCCTGGTATAAGGTTAGTGTCACATCTTAAATACGTCTATACGGCCTCCATGACCAACTTATTATCGTTCACCGCTATGGATTCTCACTCAGATTTATCATGTAAAGAAACTTCCCAGTTGGCGTGCGAGAGGTTGATTGCTGTAACCCTTATGTCCAGGTTACACTAGGATACATAATTTTGCCGGGTAGGGCTGAATTTCATCCATCAGAATTTACATATGTTAAACAATTACAAAATATACATATAAAATAAGGAATTATGTCGTTCAATTTTCTCGTGCGAATTTATGAGCAATAAAAGTTGTTGATGTGAATATTGTACTGAAAACTTCTATAATTTTGTTTTTCGATATGGAGCTTTTTCTTCATATACAAGTGTGAAGCAGGAAATAGATTGACCAATAAAACTGCCCTTAACTGTTCTTATATAGAAAAAACGGTGTGCATAATATATATGTAAACTTAACTAACATCTGAAATGACAAATAAACGTGTTATTTTCTCGTTTTATATAATATTCACAACAGGGACTCAAAGTTGCATGGAGCGAATCTTTTTTTTTTTTTTAATATATATCGCATTTTCGGGCAAATATCGTACAGCAAAGTGATTCAATTACTATTAAATTAATAAGAATTCAGATTTAGCCGTTTTTCGTGATATTTAACTATGATCAATGATAAACTTGTGTTCTTAAAGTTCCAATCGAATTTGACAATCGGCGGGATAGGCTGTTTCCGGTTTTATTTGCAGCAAACAAATATTCTCACTGGTCAATACACTAAATTGCAGTGAATAATTCAAAATTGGGCAAAAATTATAGATTATCAACTTTATTTATGGAAAATGATTAATATCCAATTTAATGGTAAAAAATTCCTTAATAATGGTTGTGGCCACCATAATTTTTTTCTACGTCCATTATGAAATTCCCCGGAAATGTCTCTGTAATTTGTTTGCATTTGATTGTCCAATGAAAACTTACCTTTCATTCACTGTAAATAAATCGGAAAGAGCCTGTTCCGGCAGTTGTCAAGATCGATTCGAACACCAAAAACACGTAATCATCATTGTGAGAGGAAATCAGTCACAATAACGTATAAGATTGTGTATTTCTTTCACTTATTACACACACACAACTTTGTCCATTTGAACGTTAAATACATGTTTAAAAAATACAAAAAAAAAAAAAAATTCTCTCATTTCGTTTCAATACAATATCGCGGCGTACCTGTCTAAACTCATTTTTGGCCTTCTTCTTCTTCCAATGTGAGGGTAGGGTTCCTGCCGGAACGTCTCTAAAACTCTACTGCTGTGGGGATTGGAGAGTCCAGACCTCTGCCCTGAAACTCTTTAGAGTCTGGATGTTGGTAACTCTAGTTGGCAGTAGGTTCCAGTCCCTGATGGTCCTAGGGAAGAAGGACAATTTGTAGCAGTTGATGCTTGCAGGGATCTGGTAAAATCTATTGGCACCTCTGGTCCATGTATCGCTGTGTACGAGGGGGGTTCTCTGGCACTTCCACAATACCGCCGCTAATTTTGAAAAAGCATTAAGAGCCTGGCTAAGTACCGACGGTGTTGCAAGGTATCCCATCCAAGGTCGCTGATCATCCTTGTTACACATCCTGGGGTACGGTCGGTGTAACAGTTGTGCACAAATCTGGCAGTTTTCCTTTGGATCTGTTCCAGTGTGTGGGTCTCTTCAGAAGATGCTGGATCCCAAACACTACTGGCATATTCCAGGCCTGGTCTGATGATTGAAGTGTAAGCTGCAGACTTGACAGCGGGTGAGCATTCCCCGAGATTTCGTCTTACGGTAGTTGGATGGCAGGTGTTTCTCGCCTTTCTTGAATACTGGGACAACCATGGCGTCTCTCCAGTCTTTGGGGACTACGCCTGTGTCCAAGGAAAGTTGGAACATTCTTGCCAGAACAGGGGCAATTTCATTCGCTGCAATTTTCAGAATGGCTGCTGGTATACAGTCAGGACCGGTTGCCTTGTGTGGGTTCAGGTTACCAAGCTGTTTACATACTCCGTTCCATCCGACGGTGATGTCCTCCATTGATGGGTAGGGGCTTGGTCCTTTGTTCTGTGCTCTGGCTGTGTCTTCATATGTGAAGACCGAACGAAACTGATCGTTGAGGATTTCTGCATTGGTCTTTGCCTCGCTGTGAATGAAGCCATCCTTGTCCTTTAAAGGAGCCACACCAAAGGCTTCCTGTTTCTTGGATTTGATGTATGACCAAAATTGTTTTGGACGTTCCTTATAACTATTGGAGATGACGTCAGACATGTACTTTCTGTGGGCTAGTCGTATCTCAAGTTGTGATTGGGAACTGAGTCTCTTGTATCTATCCCAGTCTGATGGCCTATTACTTCGCTTCGCCTTCTTGTAAGCACGATATTTCTTCTTTGTCAAACACCTGAGGTTTGTATCTATCCAAGGATGGGTATATCTAGCTAGTGTTCTTCTAGTTGGAACAAACTCCTGTGTGACCTTTTCTATGGTGGTTTTGAAATCTTCCCACATTGCTTCAACAGATGGGAAAATACGATTACTGAAGGTTTCACAGTAGGTGGCTAGAGCTGATTTGATGCCATCAGTGTTGGCCTTCTGCCATAGGTAGATTGTTCTTCATTGCGAGGTCGTAGAGTACAATGTCATGGTCACTCTTGTCTGTTATTGGTGGTACGGGTTTGCACCTCTCAGTAAAGCCTGGGTGCGTAGTCAGGATAAGGTCTAATGTGTTGTCTTTACGAGTAGGAAAAGTTACCATTTGTTCGACTCCCAGGTCTAAGGCAAGATCAAGATAGTGCTGGTTTACTCTTCTCGCGTAATGTTAGAGCTGGTGATGGTATTATCCTTCCAAGAAATATTTGGTAAATTGAAGTCCCCTCCTATGACTAGGATTGACCGTTTGTTGTCTTTTCGTAGATTTAATAATTCTGTCCGAGTGTTGTGAAAATATTCTTCATCAGTTCTGTTTGGTGGACGATAGTATGCACCAAAAACTATATTCTTCTTCGACTTCGTCTTGATGGATCCAGTGATAAGTTCTACTTCCTTGCTGCACCTAACATCAGTGACATTGAGCTCCTTTTTGACTGCAATAAGGACTCCGCCATGGGCATTATCCGCTCGGTCATTACGGTAGACATCATAGCCTAAATTTTCTTCAAAGATTTCTGATGAATTTACATCGTTGCTAAGCCATGTTTCAGTACCCAGGATGATGTCGGGTCTGGCTGTGTCCACTAGCGCAGAGATATATTTGGCTTTCTTCCGAGCACTCTGGAAGTTGACCGTAAGGAATCGCAATGAAAAACTGTTCCTGCTCTTTCTAATCATTTTGGTAGGTTTGGGCGTGGAAGCTTCTGTAGGAATCCCAATGGAGCCGATTGACGTGTTTGATATGTCGCTTACCGAACTAAGCCTTTGATTTGGTAACGGTGAACTGAGTGAATCCGCTGGGACAGAGCTGCATGTACTGTTTATAACGGCACTTGAACTGATGGAGGAGTGATTGGTGTCTGCCTCTGGTAGATCATATAGGACAGT
>CM037789.1:7865735-7892532 GCA_021229015.1 Solen grandis
TGGGAGATTTGCCGTTAAAAAAAAAGGGTTAAAAAAAAATTTAAAAAAAACTAAACCGCAAGCGGCATTTTGGTTTTCGTTTTTAACTTGACTAAAAAGGTACTGGTTTAACTGCAGACAAAATTTGATTGATTTAACTTTATTCAATATTATTGAAAATTGATCAAAGAAGCCGATCTTCAAAATAAACACCATTAGAACGAGTCTTCCAAAAACTAAAATTTTGTTCATATATTTTCTAAAAAATTTTTTTTGATTTAAAGCTATTTGTCCCGAAAAAAATAACAATAATCGGTTTAGTTTACCTTTGCATATTTTCTCGTTTTTTATATGAGCTTATTTGTTTTATTTAATTCATAACAGTGAAAAAATGTGAAGATTGAAAAAAAAAAGAAAGGAGCGCAAAAAAAAAGAAAAAAAAACATATGAATGTTCAATTTTGAAAAAAGGATAAAATTTTTGGACTGGGGTATTTGATAAAATGAGTCGATCTTCAAAAACTAAACACCAAGGGGAAAGACCCCTTCACAAACAAAACTTTTCTTCATACTTTCTATAAAATTTTTTTAGATTTGAAGATTTTTGTGCCGATTAAAAATAAAAAAATTGGGTTTTTGACCTTGACCGTTGCTATTTTCATCGTTATTTACTATGATTGTTTTGTTTATTTAAATGAAAAAAACGTGAAAAAAAAGAAGTTTTGGAACAAAAAATAAGTCAAGGCTAAAAAAAAATAGAAACAAAGGGGATTTACAATTTTTGTTAAATGGATCAAACTTTGAACGTGGTAATTTGATCAATGAAGTCCGATTTTAAAAAAACTAAAATAAGGAAAGTCTCTTAAAGACAAAAACTTTTGTTCAATACTTTCTATAAAATATTTTTGTTTTGGACTTTTTTTATGCCGAAAAAAATAATAAAATTTGGTATATGACCTTGACCTTTGCAATTATTCTTGTTTTTTTTTTCTATGTTTTTATTTGATTTAAAAAAATGCAAAAAAAGTGAAATAATATAAAGTTTGAAAAAAAATTAAAGTCGGACAGTAAAAAAGAGGAAACAAAGGGATATACAATTGTTTTTAAGAGGATCAAATTTTGGACTGTGGTCTTTGATCAAATGAAGTCCGATTTTCAAAAACAAAACCCAAATGGAAGATCTCTTCACATACTAAAATTTTGTTTTATTTCTAAAAAATATTTTTGTTTTGGGAGTTTTTTTGCCGTAAAAATAATAAAAATTTGGTATAGGCCTTTGCCCTTTGCATATTATTCTTGATTTTTTTTTCTATAAATTTATTTGTTTTAAAATATCTAAACAGTAAATAATGATAAAAGATTAAACAAAAAAAAAGTCAGGGCAGAAAAAAAAGGGGAAACGTATGGATATACAATTGTTTGAAAAGGGGATCAAACATTGGACTGGTCTTTTGTCAAAGAATCGATCTTAAAAAACTAAACTTTAAATGAAAGATCTCTTCACAGCAAAAACTTTTTTTCATATACTTTCTATAAAATTTTTTTGATTTGGGCTTTTTTACCCGTATAAAAATAATAATTGGTTAGCCCTTGACCTTTGCTTTTTTTGGTATTTTTTTTTCGATGTTTTTTTTTTTTTATAAAAATGCAGATGTGAAAAATGATGAAGATTGAATAAAAAATAAAGTCAGGGCGAAAAATAATTTTAAAAAAACCATGCTTTTAAAATATGATTTTTAGAAAATATTGGTTATGTTTGACCGTAGTGGACAAACCCAGCTTTTTTTTTAAAAAAAAAAAGCCAAACCATTTTTTTTGTGCGAAATTTGTCTTGCAAATCTATGCAATAAAAAAAAATTCTCCTATCCTCCTGAAAAAAAGGGGATTTTTTTTCGTGCCTACCTATTTCCCCTTTTTTTCGAATTCAAAATTTCAACCCCGTACACAAAATTTTTATAAGAAATTTTTTTGGGAATACATTTTTTTAAAAATTTCAAAAAGGGAACACAAGCAAAAAACCGCATTTGAATGGACCTCAAATAACAGAGTTATTAGCATTAGTAACTTTTAAAAAAACCCCCGTAGGGGCAAAACTAAGACAAAATGAAAATTTTCTAAACGTTAGGAAAAATTCAATCATAGACAAAACTGGTAAAAAAATCAAAAATTGACTTTTTTCTATCATGGTGAAAATGCCTTTCAAAAAAAAAGGTTAGAAAAAAAATAAAAAACTAGAATCGCTAATGCGATTTCATGGGGTTTTCGCAAAAGAAATTTCCCATTCATTCACGAGTCACATGTTTCAAAAAACTTTTTTTTCGTTCAATGGTTTTTTGAAACTTTTGAATACAGTGATTTTCAAACTTTTTGTCGCAATGTTTAAGCAGACTTTTTACCAGAAGAATACTTTAAGTTTACCTGCTGTAATGTAGTCGAAAATTGAAAACTTTTTTTACAGACTTGGGGTACGCAACTTTATATGTGTGTGTTGTTTTTGAGGATGACATACGACAATTGTATCGAAAAACAAAATTGCAAACGACACACAACAGTAAAAAAAGACACGCGCAATGGATATGCCCTTAACTTTAACGAACAAATGTTGATTGAATTACAATTTTTTTTCATGAAATATGCAAAAATTTTTAGTGTTTTTCAAATTGAGTCCCAAAGGAAAAAATGAAAAAAATTGCTAAAATCAGACTTTATTTTTTTAGTAATAAAGGGTGTTTTAAAGCCAACGCCCCAGCAGAAAAATGAGAAAAAAAATTTGAGAAAAAATTTTACTATTGGTCCCTAAAAATGCAGCAAAGGTTCAATGAAGCATACAAGTGCACTAGTCAAACATTTTTTCTTTATATCACAATTTGAAGCATAAAAACTGATTTACAATTATTCCAAAAAAGGATAAATTTTGGGGACTCCCGTAATTGCCAAATAAAGTCCGTCTTAAAAACCCTAAACATCACTGGAAAGGCTTTTCAAAAACAAAACTTTTTTTTATTACTTTCAAAAAATATTTTTTTTTTTTTGGGCATTGGGGCCGAATAAAAAACAATTATCGTATATGACTTGATTTAAAATTTTCTTTTTAAACTTTTTAAATTTGGGGGCCTTTTTAAAAACTAACAATACTAACTTGTGAAAATATCATGAAGAATGAACTAAAAAAAAGTAGGAGCGACAAAAAACATTTTTTTCGAAATTTTTTATTTTTCCCTAAAATTTAGTGAAGTTTGACCTTTTCTAGAGGACAACCATGCATTTATTAAATTTTCGTACCCCATTATTTTGTGGATATGTCTTGCAAATCATTTGCAGCAAACAGAATTTTCTATCTGATGTCTAAAAAAAAACGGATATTTTTTCGTCACATACCCTCACTGCCAGTTTTTTGCGAGGTTCGAATTTCAAACCCTTTTTTGCTAGCCAAAAAGTTTAGCCCTCATAACTAGAACATCATATTTTTTTAGGGTATCAACAAGAAAATAATGCAAAAAACGCATTTGGTCAGGGTTTAACTTTTTGAGTTATAAGTAGAAGATGCTTTCAAGCTAGCGCCCCCTACGGCAATGAGAAACAAAAATTTATTTCAATTTTTCCCTTAGTACTAGCAAAGCGCAAATAGTTCAATCAATACGCAAGTCGCACTAGTCGAACATTCTATTTCTTTATATCACAATTTTAAGTAAAAATGATTTACAATTATTCCAAAAAGGATCAAACTTTGGGCTCTAATATGACCAAATCAAGTCCGATCTAAAACTAAAAAATCACTGGAAAAAGCTCTTAAAGAACTAAAACTTTTTTTCATTATTTCTTTTTAAAAAAATTTTTTGATTTGGGGTATTTTATGCCGATAAAAATAATAAAATTGGTATATGCCCGACCTTTGATATTATGCTTGATTTTTTTCTAGGAATTTATTTGTTTTTTAAAAATGCTAAACATGAAATAATGTGAAGATTGAAAAAAAAATAAAGCGGGCAGCGAAAAAGGGAAAATATGGATTACAATTGTTTGATAAAAGGATCAAATTTGGCTTGGTCTTTTTCAAAAGAAGTCCGATCTTCAAAATTAAATACAATGAAAAAACTCTTTCCAAAATAAAAATTTTTTTCATAACATTCTATAAATATTTTTGATTTTTAGGATTTTTCGAAAAAATAATAATAATTGGTATTGACCTTGACCCTTGCATATTTTGGCTATTTTTTTTTCCATGATTTTATTTGTTTTATAAAACTGCATTTTCGTTTAAAAAATGATGAAGATTGAATAAAAAAAAAGTAGGAGCGAAATAACATTAAAGTCATGCTTTTAAAAATTTTACTTTTCGAAAATATTGGAAAATTTGACCGCATCGGGACAAACCAGCATTTTCAAAAACGCCACACTATATATTTGTGCGTATTTGTCTTGCGAATCAATGCACAAAAAAAATTCCCTATCTCTTCCTGAAAAACGTGGATAAATTTTTCGCAACCTACCCTATTTCACGTTTTTTTGAGATTCGAACATTCACCCCCGTGCAGAAAATTAATATACGCAAAATTTTTGAAAAAAAATAATTTTATTTAGGGAACTAACAAGGAACGCAATGCAAAAAACCGCATTTTTAATGGGCTTTAAATAAAAGGTTTTTTAGCCCTTATCCCCTTTTACAAAACGCCCCTAGCGGCAAAATTAAGACAAAAATGAAAATTTTCGACGTTGGATCAAAAACAGATCCTAGGGCAAAAAAGGTAAAAAAAAAGAACTGTGCTGTTTCCTATCTTGTTGATATGCCGTTTCCCAAAAAAAAGACGGAAAATAATAAAAAAAAAAAAAAAAAAAAAAATAAAAAAGAACCAAAACAAAAGGTTTTTCGCAAAGCGATGCGAAAAAATAAAAAAAAAAAAAAAAAAAAAGGGAAAAGAACAATAGGTTTTCGCAAACGATGCGAAAACCAAAAAAGAAAAACAAAAAGAAAAATTGGGTTTTCCCCGCGATGCGAAAACCTAAAAATTCTCCTTGGGGCAAAACCCCCCAAAAAAAAATTTTGAAGAAAGCCGTTAATACCTAAGGCAATGTGCTTATGGGCCCCTGGGTACACCATTGCCCCCTAAAATGCACCCCCATTCTCTCAAAACGCATCGCAATTCACCTTTCAAAAGGGCCCCACTTTTTCCTGCGTAGGAACCCCCGGGATCGTGGTAACCAACCAATAACCCCCTTTTTTTCCCTTATTTAAAAAATTTTTGATTTCGTATACAAGCCCTTATCCAAAAACGGGGAATATCCCCCAATGTTTTTAAAAGGAAAATCACAAAAATTTTCAGGTTTTTTTTGCACATTGTATCCCCCGGTTTTCTTGCAAGTTTCAACTTAAAACTAAAACTTGTCGTTTTATGGGGAATTTTTTTTAATTTTAATTTCTTTTTAAAATGGGGTATGAAACTTAATCGGGGGGGACCAAACAAGTTTTCCTTTTGCAGTATAATCACTTCTTTTTTTAAAGTAAAAATAATGCGAAGAAACATAAATTTTGACTAAAATTTTCATGAAACACAGTTTTTAAATTTTTTTTAAAATCCTTTTTTTCGCCTTTCTGTAAAAACTAACCAATTCCCCAACCCCCCGATTTCAAAAACTAAACACCAAAAAAGGGGATATCCTCAAAACCCCTTAAAATTTTTTCCATAACTTTCAAAAAATTTTTTTTAGTTTTAAAAAGCTATTTCGCCCCGATAAAAAAAAAATAATGGGTTTTTAATGACCTTGACCTTACATATTTTCATCGTTATTTTTTTAAAAAGGTTTTTTTTGTTTTTTTTAAATGCTTTTAAACCCCGTAAAAAAAAGATAAGTTGAAAAAAAAAAAGGGGCAGGAGCTGAAAAAAAAAGGAAAACATACGGATTTACATTTTTTTAAAAAAGGAAAACAAACTTTGGACTGGGTAAAATTTTTTTCAAAGAATTTTCCCATTCTAAAAAAAATAAACCCCAATGGAAAGATCTCTTCACAAACTAAAACTTTTTTTTAAAATACTTTTAAAATTTTTTAGATTGGGGGCTTTTTTTTTGGGGGGGGGGCCCATGAAAATAAAAAATAACTGGTATATAAAACCCTTTACTTTGCATATTTTCGCTTTTTTTTTTTTTCTATGTTTTTATTTTTCAAAAAAAATTATAAACAGTGAAATAAGAGGGGAAAATTGGGGAAAAAAAAATTAAAAATTTGGAAAACCAAAATTTTAAACCTTAAAAAATCAGTTTTTTAAAAATTTTTTTTTTTCAAAAAAAATTGATTAATTTGGGCCCCCGTACTGGGGAAACCCCCGCTTTTTCCCAAAATTTCCCAAAACCCCTTATTTTGTGCGTAATGTCTTTCAGCTTCTTCCCCCAAACAAAATTCTCCTATCTCATCTCTGAAAAAAAAGGGGGGGGGTTTTTCGTAGCCCCCCCCCCTTATTAAAAAGTTTTTGCGAATTCAACATTCAACCTCCTGAAAACACGAAATTTTTAAAAAAACGCAAATTTTTTGGGAAACCCATAAAATTTTTAAAATTTGGGTTTTTTTAAAGGGGGAAAATTATGCAAAAACCGCTTTGGGGAAACGGACCTCAAATAATTGAAATTGCTTATTAAACTTTTCCCCTAAAAAACGCCCCGGCGGGAAAAATTTTAAAAAAAAATAAAAAATTTTTTGACGTTGGGGGTCATTTCAATACTGGTTCCCCCTGAAAAAAGTTTCATAATGTGGCTTTTTCCCCTCGGAGCATGCCTTCAAAAAAAAAAGGGGAAAAAAATAAAAAAAAAACTAGAATCGCAACGCGATATCTTTGGGGTTTTTGAAAAACCCCAAATTTAAAAGTTCACGGGCGCTTTTTAAAAAAAAAAAAAATTTTTTCGTTAAAAAGGCTTGTTTATAATGTTAACAGCGATCTTTAAACATTTTTTCAAAATTTTTAAGAAGACTTTTTCCCCCAAAAAAGTTTTTTTTTGTTTTTACCTTTCAGTTATTTGTCGCGATATCATCGGTTTTCATGAAAGAATTCCCTTTCAGTTCACGAGTCGCATGATTCGAAAAACATTTCTTCTTCAATTGCTTGTTGATACTGTTAACAGTGATTTTGGGGAAACTTTTTTTTCAAAAAGGGTTAAGCAGACTTTTTCCCCAAAGGGGGAGTATTGTTGATTTTTCCCCTCCCCAGTTAAAAAATTCGCGTATCATCATTTTCATGAAAGAATTGCATTCAGTTCATGAGTCCATGATTAAAAAAAATTTTTCTTCTTTAAAAGGGCTTTTTAAAAATACTGTTAACAGTGATTTTTTAAAAAAATTTTGTCGCAATGAAAAATCAGACTTTTTCCAAAAGAAGAATACTTTTGAGTTTTCCCCCGTCTGTTATGTAGTCGAAACTTGAAAACTTTTTTAAAACGGACTTCGGGTACTAAAATTTTTATATGTTTTTTTAGCTTTAAAAAGGAAAAAAATGAAATTTTTGTTTCGAAAAAAAAAATTGAAACCCCCCCAAACAACAGAAAAAAATGACACACGCAAGCAAATGCCATCAACACTATTACAAAAAAACGGTTGCTTTAAAATACTTTCATTTTTATGAAATATCGCATTATCTTTTTTGTGTATTTCAAATTGATGTCACCGAAGAACAGAATAAAAAAAAATCGCATAAAAATCAAGGATTTTTTTTTTTTTAATTATTAATAGTTTTTTTCAAGCTAACCCCCCCCAAGCGGCAAAATGAGAACCAAAACTGTTTAAAATTTTTAACTTTAGGTACCAAAAATTGCCGAAAAGGGGGTTCAATCAGTTTTTTAAGTCGCACTAGTCAAACATTCTATTCCTTATATATAAAAATTTTGAAGAAAAAAAACCTGATTTACAATTGTTAAAGAATAAAAATTGGGGACCCCCGGAAAAAACCAAAAAAACCCCGTTTTTTCAAAAACTAAAAAAATGGAAAGCCCTTTTTTCACAGACTAAAACTTTTTTTCATATCTTTTATAAAATATTTTTAGATTTGGAGCTTTTATGCGATAAAAAAAATAATAATTGGAAAAAGACCTTAAAACCTTTGCATATTATATTTTTTTTTTTTTTCTATAATTTTTTTTTTTTTTTAAAAAATTGCATAAACAGTAAAAAAAATTTTAATGAAGACTAAAAAAAAAATTAAAATTTTCAGGACAAAAAAAAGAGGAAACTTTTTGAATACAATTGTTTAAAAAGGGAAAATAAAATTTTTGGACTGTGGTCTTTGATAAAAAAAAAGTCCGATTTCCCCAAAAATAAACCCCAAAGGGGAAAATCTCTTCACACCCCTAAAATTTTGGGGTTCATATCTTTCTTAAAATTTTTTAGATTTGGAGCTTTTTATGCCGAAAAAATAATAAAAATTGGTATAAAAACCTTGACCTTTAAAATTTGATTGGTGATTTTTTTTCTTTTTTTTTATTTGTTTTGGGGAAAACCCCATTAACAGTGAAAAAATGATGAAGATTGAATAAAAAATAAACCCCGGGAGCTGCAAAAACCCCTTAAAGTCTTTTTTTTAAAAGTTTTTTTTTCGAAAATTTGGGGTTAATTTGACCGCGTACTGTGGACAAACCAGCATTTTTAAAAAAATCGCCCACCTTTTTATTTTGTGCGAAAAAGTCTTGCGAATCATAAAAACAAAAAAAATTCCCCTCCTCCCCTCATCCAAAAAAAAAGGGGGTTTTTTTCGTGACCCCCCTTTTTTCATTTTTTTTTTCGAGATTCGAATTTTAAAACCTCCGTACACAAAAATTTTATATACCCCAAATTTAAATTTAATCGTAATCATATTTTATTAAGTTTGAAAGGAAACAAATTTTCAAAAAACCACATTCGAATGGGGCCTCAAAAAACAGAGTTATTAGCCCTTAGTATTTTTACAAAACCCCCCTAGCGGCAAAACTAAGAAAAAAATAAAAAAATTTTTTCCCCCCTTTTGGATCAAATTCGATCTTAGGACAAAACTAAAAAAAAAAACAAAAAAAGACTTTTTTCTATCTGGGAATGCCGTTCAAAAAAAAGGTTTTAAAAAAAAAAATAATAAAACTGAACCGAAAACGGAAACTTTTTTTTCGTTTTTAAATTGGGGAAATAAAAGTACGGTTTTTAAAAAACAACATAATTGATTGATATTAACTTTATTCAAAAATTTTTTTTTAATTTATCAAATTAAGTCCGATTTTAAAAAAATAAACATCTTTTGAACGATCTCTTCACGAAAAAGAATTTTTTTCATATACTTTCTTAAAATTTTTTCCCAGTTGGGAAAATATTTTGTGCCGAAAAAAAATAATGGGGATTATAAAATTGACCTTTGCATTTTTTTCATCGTTATTTATATGGGGTTTTTTTGTATTTTTTTAAATGCATAAACAGTGAAAAAATTTGGGAAAATTTTAAAAAAAATAAAGTCGGAAAACTGAAAAAAAAAAATAAAAATATGGATTTACAATTGTTTGAAAAAAAGGAAACAATTTGGGGTTTTGGGTTTTTATCAAAGAAGTCCGACCCCCAAAAACAAAAACCCCAAGGGGAAAAACTCTTCACAAAATTAAAAAAATTTGTTCATATTTTTTCTTTTAAAAAATTTTTAGTTTTTAGCATTTTTAGCCGAAAAAAATAATAAAATTGGGGATATGACCTTGCCTTTTTCATATTAGCTTGTTTTTTTTTCTATGTTTTTTTTTGTTTGATAAAATGCAAAACCCCGTGAAATAATGAGGGAAAATTGAACAAAAAATAAAGTCGGGGGGCACAAAAAAGAGAAAACAAATGGAAAACAATTGTTTGTTTGGGGTCAAATTTGGGGCTTTTTGTCTTTTAAAAAATTTAAGCCCCGGCCCCTTTAAAACTAAAAAATTTAAGGGAAAAACCCTCCCAATTTTAAATTTTTTTTTTAAAATTTTAAAAAATATTTTTAGATTTGGAGCTTTTTTATCCGATATAAATAATAAAATTTTTTTATATGACCTTGACCTTTGAAAAATTTGTTTTTTTTTTTTCTATAAAAATTTTAATTTTTTAAAAAAGCGGGAAAAAATTTTTTTAAAAAAATAAAAAAATTTTAAAAAAAAATTTATAATTTTTTGAACAAAAAAAATTTGGGGCCCGAAAAAAAAGAAAACATATGGTTTAAAAAAATTGTTTGAAAAAGGGGTAAAAAATTTGGGGCTTGGCATTTGATCAAATGAAGCCGGGCTTAAAAAAATAAACTTAAAAGGGGAAAATCTCCTCGAAAACTAAAACTTTTTTTCATTATTTTTTATAAAAATTTTTTAGTTTGGGGGCTATTTACCGATAAAAATAATAATAATTGGTAAAATGACCTTGACCTTTGCATTTAAAGCTTGTTTTTTTTTCTATGATTTTATTTTTTTTAAAAATGCATAAACGGGGGAAATTTTGAGGAAGTTTAAAAAAAATAAACCCGGAGCCCCCAAAAAAGAAAAACTGGGGGTTTCCCCCAATTTTTGTTTGATAAGAGGCCCCAAACTTTGGACGGTTGTTTTTTAAAACAAAAAAAGGCCGGTCTTCAAAAACTAAACTTAAAAGGGAAAGGGGTTCCCTAAAAAAAAAAAACCTTTTGTGCATACCCCTTTTTAAAATTTTTTTTTAGATTTGGAGCTATTTTATCCGTTTTTAAATAATATTAATTGGTATATCCCTTCCCCTTTGCAATTATTTTTTTTTTTTTCTTGATTTTTTTTTTTAAAAAAAATGCAAAAAAAGTAAAAATTTGATAAGATTGAAAAAAAAATAAAGTCAGGCCCCAAAAAAGAAAAACCCCTATGGTACCCCTTTTTTGGGAAAAGGGGGAACAAAATTTGGCGGGGGTTTTTTAAAATCAAATGAAGTCCGATTTAAAAAAAAAAAACTTTTTTGGAAAGACCCCCCTCAAACCCCTAAAATTTTTTTTCATTTACTTTCTAAAAAATATTTTTTATTTTTTGGAGCTATTTTATGCCGATAAAAAAAATAAAATTGGTATATGACCTTGTTTTGCTTTTTAATGTTTTTGTGTTTTTCTAAAAAATTTATTTGTTTTAAAAAAAATGCATAAACATGAAATAATGAGAAGATTGAACAAAAAATAAAGTCAGGAGCAGCAAAAAAGAAAAAATGGGGTTTTTAAAATTTTTTATAAGAGGATCAAACTTT
Source organism: Solen grandis (assembly GCA_021229015.1). Taxonomy (NCBI): domain Eukaryota; kingdom Metazoa; phylum Mollusca; class Bivalvia; order Adapedonta; family Solenidae; genus Solen; species Solen grandis. The sequence continues at coordinate 7,876,914 of CM037789.1, forward strand.
GGACTGTTGTTTTTTGAACAAAGGAACCCCGGTCCCCAAAAACTAAACATTAAGGAAAAAGGTTCCCTCACAAACTAAATTTTTGTTCATATACTTTCTAAAAATTTTTTAAATTTTTGGAGTATTTTATGCCGATATAAATAAAAAATTGGTTATGACCTTGCCCTTTTCCCCTATTATGTTTTTTTTTTTTTCTATGTTTTTTTTTGGGGTTTTAAAAAAAAATGCATAAAACAGTGATATAATGTAAATTTTTGAACAAAAAAAAAGTCAAAAAAAAGCAAAAAAGAAAATTTTGGGATTTACAATTGTTTGATAAGAGGCCAAATTTGGGGGACTGGGGTCATTTGATCAAATGAAGTCCGATCTTCAAAAAAATTTTTTGGGAAAAATTTTCCCCCTAAAAACCTAAAACTTTTGTTCATATACTTCAAAAAAATTTTTTTAGATTTGGAGCTTTTTTTTTCCGGGGAAAAAAATAATAATAATTGGAAAAATGACCTTGACCTTTGAAAAATTTGTTGTTTTTTTTTCTATAATTTTTTTTTTTATAAAAATGAAAAAAACAGTGAAATAATATGAAGATTGAACAAAAAATAAATGGGGCACAAAAAGGAAAACATGGGGATAAAAAGTTTGAAAAGGGGAATAAAATTTTTTGGACTGTTTCATTTAACCCCAAATGAGCCGGGGTTTTTAAAAAAACTAAACATTTTGGAAAAAATTTTTCCCTACAAACTAAAACTTTGGGGTTTCATATTTTTTCCAAAAATTTTTTAAATTTTTTGGGCTATTTTATGCATAAAATAATAATAATTGGTATATCCCCCCTTGGGGACCTTGCAATTATTTTTGTTTTTTTTCTATGATTTTTTTGTTTTAAAAAAATGAAAAAACAGTGATATAATGAAAAATATTGAACAAAAAAAAAGTCGGAAAAGAAAAAAAAAAAGAGAAAACATGGGGGATTAAAATTTTTTTGATAAGAGGCCCCAAACTTTGGACTGTGGTCTTTTTTTTAAATTTTAAGTCCGTTTTTCAAAACTAAATTTTAATGGAAAATCTCCTAAAAAAATAAAACTTTTGTTCTTTTTACTTTCTAAAAATTTTTTTAGTTTGGGAAAAGTTTTTTTTATGCCGAAAAAAATAAAAAAAATTGGTAATGACCTTGACCTTTGCATATTAGGTTTTATTTTTAAAAATTAATTTTTATTTGTTTTAAAAAAATGTTTTAAAAAAGTAAATAATGAAAAAGATTGAACAAAAAATAAAGTCAGGAGCTGCAAAAACCCTTTAAAAAAGTCTGTTTTAAAAAAATTGATTTTTCGAAAATTTTGGGTTTAAATTTTTGGCCGCATAAGTGGGCAAACCATGCATTTCCCGAATTCCCCCCCCCCAAAAATTTTTTGGGGCGTAATTCTTGCAAAATATGAAAAAAAAAAAAAATTTCCTATCTCCCCCTGAAAAAAATGGGGGGGTTTTTGGTAGACCCCCCCTTTATTTCACAGTTTTTGCGAGATTCGAATTTTAACCCCTCCTTAGCGGGGAAATTTTTTTAAATACAAAAATTTTTTAAAACCTATCTTATTTTTTGGGGGCTATTTAAAGGGGGAACATTGTAAAAAAACCGCATTTGAATGGGCCCCCAATTTTTAATGGAGATTTTCTTTTAAAAACCTTTTCATATAAAACCCGGGGGGGGGGGGGAAATTTTCAAAAAAAAAAAAAATGAAAATTACCCCCGATTTTGGGAAAATTCTTCAAGTACGGGTTATTACTGATAAAATTTCATAGAGGGGGGTTTTTCCCCCCGGGGAGTTCCTTTTTCCAAAAAGGGGAAGAAAAAAAAAAAAAAAAAAAAAAAAAAACAAAACCCCCCAAAGGGGGGCCATTTGGGTTTTTTTCCTTTTTAACTTGACTTTTTAAGATAAGGTTTTTTCAACCCCCAAAAAAATTTTTTGATTTTTTATTAACTTTATTAAAATTATTTTTGTTAATTGATAAATTTAAAAGTCCGATCTTCAAAAACTAAACATCTTAAAAAACATCTCTTCACGAACAGAATTTTTTTTTTTTTAAAAATATTTTTTCAAAAAAATATTTCTATTTTTGAAGCTATTTTGTGCCGAAAAAAAAAAACCGGTATTGCCCTTTAAAACCTTTTTCCCAATTTTTAATCGTTTTTACTATGGTTTTTTGTATTATTTAAATGAAAAAAAAAGTGAAAAAAAAAAAGATTGAAAAAAAAAAAGTCAGGAGTGCAAAAAAAAGCAAATAGGATTTAAATTTTGTTTGATAAGAGGATCAAACTTTCGACTGAGAATTTTTTATCAAAAAAACCCCATCTTCAAAAAAAAAACACCAATGGAAAGATCTCTTCACAAACTCAAACTTTTTTTTCTTTCCCCTTCTTTAAAATATTTTATTTTTGAAGTTTTTTTTGTGCCAAAAAAAATTAAAAATAAGGGGTATTATCCCCTTGCCTTTTTGAAAAATTTTCATCGTTATTTACTATGGTTTTTTTTTTTTTTATTTAAATGCAAAACATTGAAAATATGATGAAAATTAAAAAAAAAATAAATCAGGGGGGGGCAAAAAAGGGAAAAAACCCGGGTTTTAACAATTTTTGGAAAAAGGATCAAATTTGGAAAAAGGTTTTTTGATCAAATGAAGTCAGATTTTAAAAAAACTAAACCCAAAATGGAAAGATCTTTCAGGGGACAAAAAACTTTTTCCTTTTATTTTTTCTATAAAATTTTTTAAATTTTTGGAATTTTTTTTCCCGTAAAAAAAAAAAAAAATTTTGGTTTTATATCCCTTTAAAACCTTTGCATATTATCTTTTTTTTTTTTCGGGGTTTTTTTTGTTTAAAAAAAATGCATAAACAGTGAAATAATGATAAGATTGAAAAAAAAATTAAAGTGGGGGCAGCAAAAAAAGGGGAAAAACAAATGGATATACAATTGTTTAAAAAGGGAAAAAACCCCTTTGGACTGTGGGTTTTTTGATCAAATAAGGGGCCCAAAATTTTAAAAAAATTTAAACATTTAGGAAAAAGGTTCCCCTAAAAACCTCAACTTTTGTTCATTTACTTTCTAAAAAAATTTTTAGATTTGGAGCATTTTACCCCGAATAAAAATTTTAAAAATTGGGGTTATGACTTGACCTTTGCAAATTATGGGTGATTTTTTTTCTATGATTTTATTTTTTTAAATAAAAAAAAAAAACCCCTAAAAAAAATGATGAAGACTGAACAAAAAAAAAGTAAAAAGCAAAAAAAAAGCGGAAACATATGGATATAAATTTTTGTTTAAAAGAGATCAAATTGGGGACGGGGGGTTTTTTTGATTAAAAGGGGAACCCCGATTTTAAAAAAACTAAACATTTTTGGAAAGATCTCCTCACATCCCAAATTTTTTTCATATCTTTCTAAAAATTTTTAGATTTGGAGCTTTTTTTGCCGATATAAAATAATAATTGGTATAAAAACCTTTTCCCCTTTGAAATTATTTTTTTTTTTTTTTCTAGATTTTAGTTTATTGAAAAAATTTTCATAAACAGTGAAAATTTTTTTGAAGATTAAAAAAAAAAATAAAGTCAGGAGCAAAAAAAAAGAGGAAACATGGGGGTATAAATTTGGGGTTTGATAAGAGGATCAAATTGGGGCCGGGGGGTCATTTAAAAAATGAAGTCCGACTTCAAAAACTAAACTTAAAAATAAAAAGACCCCCTCAAACCAAAAATTTTTTGTTAAAAAAATTTTCTATAAAATATTTTTAGTTTGGGGAGCTTTTTAAAAGGCCAAAATATAAATAATAAAATTTTGGGTATATGACCTTGACCTTTGCAATTAGGTTTTTTTTTTTTTCTATAAATTTTTTTTTGTTTTTTAAAAATCCTAAACAGTGAAATAATATAAATTTTGAACAAAAATAAATGGGGAGCAAAAAAAAAGAAAAAAAAAATTTTGGATATACAATTGTTTGATAAGAGGAAAAAATTTTGGACTGTTGTCATTTGAAAAAAAAAAGTCCGGTCTTAAAAATTTAAACTTTAAGGAAAAAAGATCTCCTCAAAAAAAAAATTTTTTGTTCATATACTTTCTAAAAATATTTTTGATTTGGATTTTATTTTACCCCATATAAATAATAATAATTGGTATATCCCCCGGAAAACCTTTCTATTATGCTTTTTTTTTTCTAAAAATTTTTTTGTTTTATAAAAATGCATAAACAGTGAAAAAATGATGAATAAAAACGAAAAAAAAGTCAGGGCAAAAAAAAAGAAAAAACCATATGGATATAAAATTTTTTAAAAAGAGGATCAAAGGGGGACTGGGTTTTTTGATCAAATGAAGTCCGATTTCCCCAAAAACTAAACTTAAAATGGAAAGCCCCTCCTCGAAAAAAAAAACTTTTTTCCCCATACCCCTTTATAAAATATTTTTAGTTTTGGAGCTTTTTATCCGATATAAATAAAAATTTTTGGTAAAAAACTTGACCTTTGCATATTATGTTGTTTTTTTTTTAAATAATTTTTTATTTGTTTTTAAAAATGCATAAACTTTTAAAAAATTGATGAAGATTGAACAAAAAAAAGTCAGGAGCCCCCAAAAACCCCTTAAAATTCATGTTTTAAAAAATGTTGATTTTTCAAAATTTGGTTTTTTTTAAAACCGATACGGGGGAAAACCCCAGCTTTTCCCCAAAATTTCGCCCCCCATATTTTTTGTGCGTATATTCTTGCGATCATATGCAAAAAACAAAATTCCCTTTTTTTTTTCTCTGAATAAAATGGGGGGTTTTTTTGGGAGACCCCTTTTTTTCCCATTTTTTTCGGATTGGGGAAAATTTTTAACCCCTGTACACAAAAAATTTTTTTTTCCCAAATTTTTTAAAAAACCCATCATATTTTTTGGGGTTTTTTAAAAAGGAAAAATTGGAAAAAAACCCCTTTTAATCGGCCTTTAAAAAAATGGAGTTTTTGCTTTTAAAAAAATTTTTTCCTATAAAACCCCCCCTGGCGGGAAAATCAAAAAAAAAAATAAAAAATTTTTTCGACGTTGGGTTTTACTTCAAAAACTTTATTACTGATAAAAGTTTCATAGTTTTGGTTTTCTAAAATGGGGGGGTATGCCGTTCAAAAAAAAGGGGGGGAAAAAAAAAAAAAAAAAAAAAAAAAAAATAAACCCCCAAAGGGGAAACTGGTTTTCGCTTTAAATTGGGTAGTAAAAATTTTTGGTTTTCAACTGCAGACATAATTATTGTTTTTAAAAATTTTTTCGAATATTTTTGTTAATTTATAAATTTTAATCCGATCTTCAAAAACAAAAAATTTTTTAGAACGATCTCTTCCAAAATAAAAACTTTTTTCCCCAAAACTTTCTAAAAATATTTCTAGATTTGAAGCTATTTTTTCCGTTTTAAAAAAAATGGGGTTTTTGACCTTGCCCTTTTTCATTTTTCTCGTTATTTACTATGAGTTTTTTGTTTTTAAAAGCATAAACGTGAAAAAAGATGAAGATTGAACAAAAAAAAATCAGGAGCAAAAAAAAAAAGCAACATAGGGTTTTTTCAATTGTTTGATAAAGGATCAAACTTTGGGGCTTAGAATTTTTTTTCAAAAAAGTCCGACTTAAAAAAATAAACCCAAAAGGAAAGTCTTTTCAAAACCCAAAAATTTTTATATACCTTTTTAAAAAAATTTTTAGATTTAAAAACTTTTTTTTCCCCATAAAAAAAAATAACGTATTAAAGGGCCCCTTTACCTTTGCATTTTTTTCATCGTTTTTTAAAATAGGGGTTTGTTTGTTTAAAATTTTAAAAGCATAAACAGTAAAAAAATGATAAAAAATTTAAAAAAAAAATAAAGTCAGGAGCTGAAAAAAAAAGGGAAAAAAATACGGATTTCCCCTTGTTTGATAAAAGGATAAAAAAATTTGGGCTAAGGTTATTTGATCAAAAAGAAGCAGATCTTCAAAAACAAAAAAACCCAAAAGGAAAAAAACCTTCCCCCAGACTAAAACTTTTTTTTCATATACTTTCTTTTAAAAAATTTTTGGTTTGGGGGAAATATTTTATCCCCATAAAAATAAAATTTTAATTTTGGGATTTGACCTTGACCTTTGCTTTTTATGCTTTTTTTTTTCTAGGATTTTATTTTTTTGATAAAAATGCAAAAAAGTAAAAAAATGATGAAGATAAAAAAAAAAATAAAGTAGGGCAGCAAAAAGAGGAAAATAGGGGTATACAATTGTTTGATAAGGGGACCCCAAAATTTGGACTGGGGTCTTTTTACCCCAAAAAAAGCCCCATCTTAAAAAAATAAACATTTAGGAAAAATCTCCTAAAACCCCCAAAATTTTTTTCATTTACTTTCTTTTAAAATTTTTTTAGTTTGGGGGGCTTTTTTATGCCGAATAAAAAATTAAAAATTGGATATAAAATTGACCTTTGAAATTTTTTGGGTGTTTTTTTTTTTAGAAAAAAAAAAAATTTTTTTTTATTGAAAAAAAATGCAAAAAACAGTAAAAAAAATGAGAAGATTGAAAAAAAAAAAAAAGGGGCGGGGGCAGAAAAAAAAAAAAAACATATGGATAACAATTGTTTGATAAAATCAAACTTTGGACTGTGGTCTTTGATAAAAAAAGCCCCATCTTCAAAAAAAACCCTTTTTTTGGAAAGATCCCCTCACAACCTCAAACTTTTTCATATATTTCTATAAAATTTTTTAGTTTTTAGCTATTTTATCCGGGGAATAAATAAAAAAATTGGTTTTTTGACCTTGCCTTTGCATTTTATGGGTGATTTTTTTCTATTTTTTAATTTTTTTTTTATAAAAATGCATAAACAGTGAAAAATGATGAAAAAAAAAACAAAAAATAAAGTCGGAACAAAAAAAAAGCGGAAAAAAAGATATACAATTGTTTGATAAGAGGATCAAACTTTGGACTGTGGTCATTTGATCAAATGAAGTCCGATCTTCAAAAACTAAAATTTAGGGAAAAAATCCTCCTCACATCCCCCAAACTTTTTTTTCATTTACTTTCTTAAAAATATTTTGATTTGGAGCTATTTTATCCCGATATAAATAATAATAATGGTTTTGCCTTGACCTTTGCATATTTGCTTTTTTTTTTTTCCTATGATTTTATTTTATTTTTTAAAAATCCCTTAAACGGGAAATAAATGATTGAAGTTGAACAAAAATAAAGTCAGGAGCAGCAAAAAAAAAATTAAGGGAAACAATTGTTTGTAAGAGGATCAAACTTGGGACTGTGGTCATTTAAATCAAATGAAGACCGATTTCAAAAACTAAACATTTATGGAAAGATCTCCTCACATCCTCAAACTTTTGTTCATATACTTTCTAAAAATATTTTTAGATTTGGAGCTATTTTATGCCGATAAAAAATAATAAAATTGGTATTGACCTTGACCTTTGCATATTATGGGTGATTTTTTTTCTATGATTTTATTTGATTGATAAAAATGCAAAAAACAGTGAAATAATGATGAAGATTGAACAAAAAATAAAGTCAGGAGCAGCAAAAAAGAGGAAACATATGGATATACAATTGTTTGATAAGAGGATCAAATTTTGGACTGTGGTCATTTGATCAAATGAAGTCCGATCTTCAAAACCTAAACATTTATGGAAAGATTCCTCACACCTCAAACTTTTGTTCATATACTTTCTATAAAATATTTTTAGATTTGGAGCTATTTTATGCCGATATAAATAATAATAATTGGTATATGACCTTGACCTTTGCATATTATGGGTGATTTTTTTTCTATGATTTTATTTGATTGATAAAAATGCAATAAACAGTGAAATAATGATGAAGATTGAACAAAAATAAAGTCAGGAGCAGCAAAAAAGAGGAAACATATGGATATACAATTGTTTGATAAGAGGATCAACTTTGGACTGTGGTCATTTGATCAAATGAAGTCCGATCTTCAAAAACTAAACATTTATGGAAAGATCTCCTCACAACCTCAAACTTTTGTTCATATACTTTCTATAAAATATTTTTAGATTTGGAGCTATTTTATGCCGATATAAAATAATAATAATTGGTATATGACCTTGACCTTTGCATATTATGGGTGATTTTTTTCTATGATTTTATTTGATTGATAAAAATGCATTAAACAGTGAAAAAATGATGAAGATTGAACAAAAATAAAGTCAGGAGCTGCAAATAACCTTAAAAGTCATGCTTTTAAATGTTGTTTTTTTCGAAAATATTGGTTATGTTTGCCCGCGTACTGTGGAAAACCATGCATTTCTCAAAATCGCCACCCCATATATTTTGTGCGTATATGCCTTGCAAATCATAGCAACAAACAAAATTCTTCTATCTCATCTCTGAATAAAATGGGCACGTTTTTGGTAGACCTACCCTCATTTCACAGTTTTTTTTCGAGATTCGAACTTTCAACTTCCTGTATGCACGAAAGTTTTATATACGCAAATTTTTGGAACCTATCATCTTTTATTGGGCTATTTACAAGGAACATTGTGCAAAACCGCATTGAATCGGACTTCAAATAATGGAGATATTGCTTATTAAACATTTTCATATAAAACGCCCCCTGGCGGAAAAATCAAAGCAAAATGAAAATTAATCTCGACGTTAGATCATCTTCAAATACGTGGTTATTATTGATAAAATTTCATAGATGTGGCTTTTCTCACCTCGGAGCTATGCCGTTCACAAAAAAGGGGAGAAAAATAAAAAAAAAAACTAGAATCGCTTTTGCGATATCATCGGTTTATCGCAAAAGCAATTCCATTCAGTTCACGAGTCACATGTTTCGAAAAACATATTTTTCGTTCAATGGCTTTTTGAATACTGTTGAATACAGTGATCTTTCAAACATTTTTGTTCAGCAAATTTTAAGCAGACTTTTTCCAGAAGAATACTTTTAAGTATTCCTGTCTGTAATGAAATAATTGTCGCTAAATTGAAAACTTTTTTACAGACTTCGGGTATGCAACATTATATGTGTTTCTTGCTTTATGAGGGTGACATACGACAATCGTACTCGATAAACAACAATTGCAAATGACACACAACAGTATAAAATGACACGCGACAATGCGATATGCACTTAACATTATAACGAACTAATGTTGCAATGAATTACTATCTTTTCATGAAATATCGCATAAATATTTTTAGTGTTGTTTCAAATTGATGTCACCAAGGAACAGAATGCAAAAAATTGCATAAAAATCAGACTTTAAATTATTTAGTAATAAAGGGGATTTCAAGCCAAGCGCCCGCTAGCAGCAAAATGAGAAACAAAATTGAGTAAAATTTTACTATTAGGTACCTAAAAATGCAGCAAATGGTTCAATGAAGCATACAAGTTGGAATAGTCGAACATTCTATTCCTTATATATCACAATTTGAAGCATATAAAAACTGATTTACAATTGTTCTAAATAGAATCAAACTTAGGCTGCCGTAAAATGACCAAATCAAGTCCGATCTTCAAAATCTAAACATCACTGGAAAGGGCTATTCAAGAACTAAAAACTTTCTTATATACTTTCAATAAAATATTTTTTGTTTTGGAGCTATTTGGAGCCGAATAAAAACACAATTATCGTAATATGACCTTGACCTTTGAAATTTCATTTTAACTTTTTAATTGTGAGGCCCTTTCAAACATAACAATACATAACTTGTGAAAATATCATGAAGAATGAACTAAAAATAAAGTCAGGAGCGACAAAAAAACATCTTTTCGAAATTTTAATTTTTCCTAAAATTTAGTGAAGTTTGACCATTTCAGAGGACAAACCATGCATTTATTAAATTGGCTACCCCATATATTTGTGCGAATATGTCTTGCAAATCATTTGCAGCAAACAGAATTATTCTATCTGATGTCTAACAAAAACGGATGGTTTTTCGTACACATACCCTCATCTCCCACAGTTTTTTGCGAGGTTCGAACTTAACCTTCCGTTGCTAGCTCAAAGGGTTTCAGCCACTCATACCTATGAACTATCATATTTTTTTAGGCTATCAACAAGAAACATAATGCAATAAACCGCATTTTGGATCAGGCTTTAACTTTTTGAGTTATAAGTAGAAGAGTGCTTTCAAGCTAAGCGCCCCCTAGCGGCAAAATGAGAAACAAAATTGATTAAAATTTTACCATTAGGACCTAGCAATGCAGCAAATAGTTCAATCAAGTACGCAAGTCGCACTAGTCGAACATTCTATTTCTTATATATCACAATTTGAAGCATAAAAAACTGATTTACAATTATTCCAAAAAAGGATCAAACTTTGGACTGCCGTAAAATGACCAAATCAAGTCCGGATCTTCAAAAACTAAACATCACTGGAAAGAGCTCTTGAATAACTAAAACTTTTGTTCATATACTCTCAATGAAATATTTTTAGTTTTTGGCTATTTGGGGCCGAATAAAAAAACACAAGATTCGTAACATGACCTTGACCTTTTCAATTATTTTTAAAAATTTTAATTGTGATCCTCTTTCAGACATAACAATATAACTTGTGAAAATATCATGAAGAATTAACAAAATAAAGTCAGAAGTGATAAAAAACATGTTTTTGAAAACTTTTACTTTTCCTAAAATTTAGTGAAGTTTGACCATTTGCAGAGGACAAACCATACATTTCTTAAATTCGCCACCCCTATATTTTTGTGCGTTTATGTCTTGCAAATCATTTGCAGCAACAGAATTCATCTATCTGATCTCTAAGAAAAATGGATAGGTTTTTCGTAGACCTACCCTCATTTGCACAGTTTTTTGCGAGGTTCGAACTTTCAACCTTCTGTAGCTCAAATACTTTCAGCGCACGTACCCTCGAAACTATCATATTTTATTTGGCTATCAACAAGGAACAGAATGCAAAAAACCGCATTTTGAATCGGACCTCAAATAAGTGAGTTATTAGCATTAATAAATTTCATGCAAAACGCCCCCTGGCGGGAAAAGTAAGACATAAATGAAAATTTTCTCAACGTTAGGATCAAGTTCAAATACGTGGTAATAACTGACTAAAATTTCATACATGTGACTTTTTTCTATCATGGTGATATGCCGTTCACAAAAAAAGGTTAGAAAAATAATAAAAAAAAAAAAAAAAAAATAAAACAGAAGAAGAACAATAGGTTTTCGCACTGCGATGCGAAAACCTAAAAATAAAAAAAAAAAAATAAAACAGAAGAAGAACAATAGGTTTTCGCACTGCGTGGTGCGAAAACCTAACTAGAACCGCAAAGCGGCATCTTGGTTTTCGCTTTAACTTGACTAGTAAGAGTACTGGTTTCAACTGCAGACATAATTGATTGATATTAACTTTATTCGAATATTTTTGTTAATTGATCAAATTAAGTCCGATCTTCAAAAACTAAACATCATTAGAACGATCTCTTCACGAACTAGAACTTTTGTTCATATACTTTCTATAAAATATTTAGGTTTTCGCATCGCAGTGCGAAAACCTATTGTTCTTCTTCTGTTTCTTTTTTTTTTTTTTTTTATTTTTCTAACCCTTTTTTGTTAACGGCAAATCTCCGTGATCAGAAAAGCCACATTTATGAAATTTTAACCAGTTTTTACCAAGTATTTGAAGATGATCCTAACGTTGAGAAAATTTCCATTTATGTCTTACTTTTCCCGCTAGGGGGCGTTTAGTATGAAATATATTAATGGCTATTAACTCAGTTATTTGAGGTCCGATTCAAATGCGGTTTTTTACATTCTGTTCCTTGTTGATAGCCAAATAAAATATGATAGGTTTCGAGGGTAGGTGTCGCTGAAAGTTTTGAGCTACAGAAGGTTGAATGTTCGAACCTCGCAAAAAACTGTGCAAATGAGGGTAGATGTACGAAAAACCTATCCATTTTTGCTAGAGATCAGATAGAAGAATTCAGTTTGCTGCAAATGATTTGCAAGACATTTACGCACAAAATATATGGTGTGGCGAATTTAAGAAATGCATGGTTTGCCCTCTAGAAACGGTCAAACTTCACTAAAATTTAGGAAAAATAAATTTTAAAAACATGTTTTTTGTCACTCCTGACTATATTTTTGGTTCATTCTTCATGAAATTTTCACAAGTTATGTATTGTTATCTTCTAAAGGGCTTCACAATTAAAAAGTTTAAAAATAAACGCAAAGGTCAAGGTCATATTACGATAATTGTGTTTATATTCGGCCCAAAATAGCTCCAAAACTAAAAATATTTCATTGAAAGTATATGTACAAAAGTTTTAGTTCTTGAAGAGCTCTTTCCAGTGATGTTAAGTTTTTGAAGATCCGACTTGATTTGGTCATATTACGGCAGTCCAAAGTTTGATCCTTTTTTGGAATAATTGTACAACCGTGTTTATGCTTCAAATTGTGATATATAAGAAATAGAATGTTTGACTTGTGCGACTTGTATACTTGGTTGAACTATTTGCTGCATTGCTAGGTACTAATGGTAAAATTTTACTAAATTTTTTCAAATGCGGTTTGTTGCATTATATTCCTTGTTGAAAGCCTCATAAAAAATGATAGTTTCTAGGTATAAATGGCTGAAACTTTTTGAGCTAGTAACGGAAGGTTGATAGTTCGAACCTCGCATAAAACTGTGCAGATGAGGGTAGGTCTACAAAAAACCTACCCATTTTTGTTAGACATCAGATAGAAGAATTCTGTTTGCTGCAAATGATTTGCAAGACATATACGCACAAAATATATGGGGTAGCGAATTTAAGAAATGCATGGTTTGTCCTCTACAAACGGTCAAACTTCACTAAATTTTAGGAAAAATTAAATTTTTAAAAAACATGTTTTTTATCGCTCCTGATTTTATTTTTGGTTCATTCTTCATGAAATTTTCACAAGTTATGTATTGTTATGTCGGAAAGGGCCTCACAATAAAAAAGTTAAAAAATGAAGGAAAAGGTCAAGGTCATATTACGATTTTTGTGTTTTTATTCGGCCCCAAATAGCTCAAAAACTAAAAATATTTCATTGAGAATATATGTACAAAAGTTTTAGTTCTTGAAGAGATCTTTCCAGTGATGTTTAGTTTTTGAAGATCCGACTTGATTTGGTCATATTACGGCATTCCAAAGTTTGATCCTTTTTTGGAATAATTGTAAATCGGTATTTAGGCTTCAATTTGTGATATATAAGAAATAGAATGTTCGACTAGTGCGACTTGTATACTTTATTGAACTATTTGATGCATTACTAGGTACCTAATGGTGAAATTTTAATCAATTTTGTTTCTCATTTTGCCGTTAGGGGGCGCTTAGCTTGAAATCACTTTTTTGCTTATAACTTAAAAAGCTGAAGTGCGATTCGAATACAGTTTTTTGTATTCTGTTCCTTGTCGATAGCTTAATAAAATATGATAGTTTCAAGGTATTAATGTCTGAAAATGTTTCAGTTAATAAGGAAAGGTTGAAAGTTCGAAACTCGCAAAAAACTGTGCAAATGAGGGTAGGTCTACGAAAAACCCATCCATTTTTGTTAGAGATCAGATAGAAGAATTCTGTTTGCTGCAATGATTTGCAAAACATAAACGCACAAAATAAATGGGGTGTCGAATTTAAGAAATGCATGGTTTGTCCTCTGGAAACGGTCAAACTTCACTAAATTTTAGGAAAATTTAAAGTTTCAAAAACATGTTTTTGTCGCTCCTGATTTATTTTTTGTTCATTCTTCATGAAATTTTCACAAGTTATGTATTGATTTGTCGGAAAGGGCCTCACAATTAAAAAGTTAAACAATAAATGAAAAGGTCAAGGTCATATTACGATTATTGTGTTTTTATTCGGCTCCAAATAGCTCCAAAAGTAAAAATATTTCATTTAAAGTATATGGATAAAAGTTTTAGTTCTTGAAGAGATCTTTCCAGTGATGTTTAGTTTTTGAAGATCGGACTTGATTTGGTCATATTACGGCAATCCAAATTTTGATCCTTTTTTGGAATAATTGTAAATCAGTATTTATGCTTCAAATTGTAATATATAATTAATAGAATGCTCGAATGTTTGAAAGATCAATGTTAGCAGCATTCAACAAGCCATTAAACGAAGAAATATGTTTTTCGAATCATGCGACTCTTGAACTGAATGGAATTCCTTTCGTGAAAACTGATGATATCGCGACTACATAACTGACAGGTAATACTCAACAATACTCTCTTGGGTAAAAAGTCTGCTAAAACATTGCGACAAAAATGTTTTGAAAATCGCTGTTAACAGTATCAACACGACATTGAATGAAGAGATGTTTTTCGAATCATGCGACTTGTGAACTGAATGGAATTTCTTTCGTGAAAACCATTGATACCGCGACTATATAACTGACAGGAAATACTCAAAAATATTGTTTTCGGTAAAAAGTCTGCTAAAACATTGCGAGAAAAATGTTTGAAAGATCGCTCTTAACAGTATTCAACAAGCCCTTGAATGAAGAAATATGTTTTTCGATTCATGCGACTCGTTAACTGAGGTAAATTGCTTTTGCGAAAACCGATGATATCGCGATGGCGATTCTAGTTCTAGATTGAGAACTATTTTGTGCCGATGAAAATAATCGGTATTATGACCTTGACCTTTGCATATTTTCATCGTTATTTACTATGAGTTTATTTGTATTATTTAAATGCATAAACAGTGAAAAAATGATGAAGATTGAACAAAAATAAAGTCAGGAGCTGCAAAAAAGAAGCAACATATGGATTTACAATTGTTTGATAAAAGGATCAAACTTTGGACTGTGGTCATTTGATCAAATGAAGTCCGATCTTCAAAAACTAAACACCAATGGAAAGATCTCTTCACAGACTAAAACTTTTGTTCATATACTTTCTATAAAATAGTTTTAGATTTGGAGCTATTTTATGCCGATAAAAATAATAAAAATTGGTATATGACTTGACCCTTTGCATATTATGCTTGTTTTTCTTTTCTATGATTTTATTTGTTTGATAAAAATGCATAAACAGTGAAATAATGATGAAGATTGAACAAAAAATAAAGTCAGGAGCAGCAAAAAGAGAAAACATATGGGTATACAATTGTTTGATAAGAGGATCAAACTTTTGGACTGTTGTCATTTGAACAAATGAAGTCCGGTCTTCAAAAACTAAACATTAATTGAAAGATCTCCTCACAAACTAAAACTTTTGTTCATATACTTTCTATAAAATATTTTTAGATTTGGAGCTATTTTATGCCGATATAAATAATAATAATTGGTATATGACCTTGACCTTTGCATATTATGCTTGTTTTTTTTTTCTATGATTTTATTTGTTTGATAAAAATGCATAAACAGTGAATTATGATGAAGATTGAACAAAAAATAAAGTCAGGAGCAGCAAAAAAGAGAAAACATATGGATATACAATTGTTTGATAAGAGGATCAAACTTTAGACTGTAGTCATTTGATCAAATGAAGTCCCATCTTCAAAAAATAAACATTAATGGAAAGATCTCCTCGAAAACTAAAACTTTTGTTCATATACTTTCTATAAAATATTTTTAGATTTGGAGCTATTTTATGCCGATATAATAATAATAATTGGTATATGACCTTGACCTTTGCATATTA